>WOVY01001728.1:0-346630 GCA_013436015.1 Rhipicephalus annulatus | reverse complement strand
GGGCAAAAGGAATGCTGAGACGAATCTGCGGGAAGAATACATGAATATTAGTGCCGCGACACTTAGATGTTACGATAAAAGAATGCTTTATGGGCGACTGAACAAAGGACGCAATTTTTACGCAGCTGCCGATGGGAAATGCGTAGTAAAATGTTGTCTGGCTGACACTAATATTTTGTAACTACTGCGGAATCACTGCGGGACACAACGTCAATAAATGAGCAAGTGGGATGAGACTGAACGTTAGAACTTTAAAATTCTGTACAACAGCACTGTTACATATGCCGCGACGCAATCATGAAAATGTGCAAGCTAAACAGTTCCACGCACGCATGCATTGCTCAGGTCGGGTACTATCCACTGCGGCAGTACGGGAATCCCGGTTTGGGAGGCTTGCCACGCCCAGAGACCATTCCATCCGAGGGTGCCGAACACCAGGATCACAGCAACCACTACAACGAGGTTTCCCCACACCAGTTGATGCCCTCCGCGCTGTTCCAACAACAGCAGCAGCAACAGATGCAGGACCGGGAACAACAGCCGGCCACCCATGACACGGAGTCTGAATTCACATCCCAGGTACGTAAGGTCGGCAGTAACTACAAAGTCAGCCTTCGGGAGACGTTCAAAGCTTTTCATTACTTTATGAAGACTGACTATACCGAGTGCTCTCTTTATTCCCGCTTTTGTGCGTGAAATTTCGTATGTGTGTATTTCTCTGTGTGTATTTTGTATTGCGATCTTTTTTGAAGGCTTAACCATTCACCGTCTCGTATATGCGTGCTCTGCCCAGGTCGAGGCCTACCCGCCACAGCGTGGCATTTCTGGCGTGACCGACAGTGTGCCAAGTGAAGAAACTTCTTTCGTCGATATCGATGGGCCCCCCGAGAACATCCATGAGGAGACAGGAGTTTCTGGACAGAATACCCAATTTTTCAGACCGTGGGAGTAAAAGGAGAGGCACTCACGTTCTCGGCACGTCTCCCCCTCCTGCCCTCGCTTAGTTCATGACCTGTGGAGTGTATATTCGGTTACCTGTATATTTCTCTATTAAACTTGTGTGTGAGATTAATCCGGCAATAATGGGATTTTGACGTTGGCTTCTTGTCTTATTGGTATAGTGACTATGTCTGCATAAATGTGAAAACGACGACGAAGTGATTGCTTAGCAGATCGCAGTTTCAGTAGGTGCTCTCTTTTTTCACCTAATTTTAAGTGAACTTCGCGATTATCACATCCGTGTCCGTCGGTGATGGACGTGGACCCCCACGGACGTCCGCCAGTTACGGCGGCGTCGGCGGTGGCCGCATCCAGGAAGCGTACGGGACTCTACAGCGACTACGACAGCGAGGGCACTCTTGGTTACTCAATGAGCAGCGAAGAGCCTTCTGACGACGACGATTTTAAGCTGGTGCTGAGCCGTAAAGCGAAGAGGCGGAACGTCAGAACATCTTCGTCATCGGGTACGTTGAATGACAGAGTGCCAAGGAGACCCGTGACAAACACTATCCTTTTTGTCCCTGAGGTACCGGATGGTAACATGAAGCACCTCAACAGGCAATCTGTTTCGGTGATGCTGGAAGGACTCGTGCCAAACGAGATCACAGACATCAGAGTGAACACGCGTAAGAACGTATTGGCCATCGACGTTTTGCATGCTGCGGCACTGAATGTACTGCGCAACGTCAACGAGTTGGGGGGAATAAAAGTTCGCTCCTACATTCCTGTGAGCTCTAACGTCGTCACTGGAGTCATCTACGATGTGGATACTGCCATTCCCAGCTCCGACTTCGATGTTCTGGTCAAACCGGTAAATGAAGCCAGCGTCATCGCAAAAGTTGTTCGTTTGGGAAACTCACGCTGCTTGAAGATCATGTTCAAGGGCGACACTCTTCCTTCACACGTAAAGGTGGGCCATTTTCGGCATTCAGTGCGACCTTTCATACCGAAGCCCTTACAGTGTTATAAGTGCATGAAGATGGGCCACGTGAGAAGCGTATGCGAAAATAGGACTGTGTGTCCTCGTTGCGCGGAAGCCCATTCTGTGGATGACTGCGAAGCAACTACCCTCAAATGCTCGAATTGTCATGGGTCACATGAAGCTTCGTCAAAACAATGCCCCAAAATCCGAAGAGAAATAGCGGTATTGAAACAAATGGTCAGAGACAATTCGTCGCATCGAGAGGCTGCCAGGACCGTCCGAAAGAGGCGTCACCGTCGCCGCAGTTCATCAAAGAATGCCGCAGACGCTGCATCGAAAGCACCACTCCACCACCCTTCTCTTCCACCGCCCTTGCCTCCCAGACCTAAGGCGGCCAGCGCGGTCAACAAACCAACGAGCAGCACTGTTGCAGATGAATCAGTTTGGCCTTCATTGCCGAAATCACAGCCACCTGCAAATCCCAAGCGCACATCGACAGTCACATCACTCCAGCCAGCCGCTGACAAGCTGCCTGAGGAGGACACAGAAGTCATCAGAATGTTCCGAACACTGCTGGATGCCATGCGAAAGCTGTGCAGCAGCCTGAAGTCTCCACTCGCTCAGAGTGCACTACAAGTACTGGATGCTCTAAGTCCAGTATTTGCAAGTCTCGAGTAGCAACCATGGCTCGACCAATTTTCTCCTTCCGCAACGAGGTCCGACAAGCGTCGATAATGCAGTGGAACGCGAGAGGCCTGAGATCCCGCATCTCTTCGTTCCGTCAGTATATATTCATGAATCGTATTCCTATGATAGTTATATGTGAACCAAACGTGCAACAACCTCCTAAACTATCAGGGTATGAATCTTTCGTTTCTTCAACGTGCGAGGAACGCAGCAAGGTGGTTGTTTACATTCGCACAGATTTCACATATGTGCATCATGCAGTTCAACCGCATGATGACAATCAATATGTCTGCTTACGTGTTAACAAGGAAAAAGTGTCATTCACACTCATTGGTGTCTACATATCACCATCCGGACGATTTGAACAAGAGCGACTACGAGACATACTGACAACAACTACGGGCCCGTGGGTTATAACTGGAGACTTCAACGCACATCACTTAATCTGGGGTAGTTCGACGATCAACGCTAAAGGAAGAAACCTCGTGTCATTCGCTTCCAAGCATGACCTATGTTTCTTAAATGATGGCAGTCCTACATACCTGCGGGGCCTTACGTACAGCAGTTGCCTCGATTTGACTCTGGTATCCAGAAACTTCCGGTCGCAAGTGCACTGGTTTTCAGACATCGAAACGCATGGGAGTGACCACATTCCAACTTATATGCGAATAAGGGGTCTTAATAACTCCTTTCCTAAGACCACAATACGAAGAATTGATTGGTCCAAGTTTCAGCGACTCATGGAAAATACATGCCGTGAAGACCCTGACCAGAACTTGGAGGATGTCATCAAAGAGGCAATGAGGGAAGCTTCCTGTCTCCTCCCGTTCACCGGCAAGCGCTCAGATTTCGACGTTGAACTGGAAAAAACTGTGCGCGCTTCGCCGCAGGGCGGAAAGAAGATACAGGCGGACGAAAGCAATATGCGACTTGAGGCTGGCACGACGCATACAAAAAAAGTCCAACGACGTTTAGACAAACTTGCACAGGAACGCTGGAAATCATTCTGCGATTCATTGGATCCCCGAAAGCCGTTGTCACGCATCTGGAGCACTATTCGTGGCCTGCGCTCGGCTCCCCAACAAAGACATCCTTTCATGGCTTTAGCCCTACATTCAGGCCACACCCAACTTGAAGTGGCAAATGAGTTTTGTACGCGAATCGCCGGTGTGTCCGCCTTGTCTGCTGGCACCAGTAGGAGTGTTATCCCTGAACCCCGCATCTACGAAATGGACAATCTTTTCACTATAGAAGAACTTGACGCATCTTTGGCGGCTTCCCGACGATCATCTTCACCAGGACCCGATGGCATCACCTACGCCGCTCTAGCCAACCTTCAACAGGAGGCAAGGGGACAGTTGTTAAGCTATTACAACCACTCATGGCTGGCGGGCAATGTTCCCCAGGATTGGAAGATAAGTCGACTTGTGCCACTGCTCAAAGCAGGAAAGTCACCATTTGATCTGACATCATTTCGCCCTGTTGCCCTCGCAAGTTGCGTAGGAAAAGTCATGGAAAGGATGATACTTACACGCCTAGAATGGTACCTTGAGCGCTACAATGTATACCCAAACTGCATGACGGGTTTCCGGCGAGGTAGGTCATCTCTTGACAACGTGATTGATCTCACAACATTTATCCAGCAACAGACGAGCCTCAAGCGCATACCACTGGCACTCTTCCTCGACGTCAAAGGGGCTTATGATAACGTAACACATAAAGCCATCCTAGACTCGTTGGAAGCTGTTGGAATCGGTGGTCGGATGTTCCAATGGATCCAGGATTATTTGACAAGAAGGTCCTTTTTTGTACAAACCTCAGATGGACCTACCACCAATTACTATATATCCCGTGGCGTCCCTCAGGGCGCCGTATTAAGTCCCACTTTATTTAACCTCGTGATGGTAGGACTTCGTGAAATTTTGCCAAGTACCATCCTCATATCCATATATGCTGACGATATTTGTCTATGGACTTCGGCTGTAACTCGTCTACAAGTACGTGCAAGAGTCCAGCAGGCTGCCACCTTGACATGCTCATATCTCCGCAAGCAAGGTCTTTCCGTCTCAACGGAGAAATGTGCATTGGTTGCGTTTACCCGCAGAGCCATGACACAATACCCCGTTACCATCAATGGACAAAATATTCCATACCAGAAGAACCATCGCTTCCTGGGTGTGATTATTGACAGGGACCTTTCGTGGAGTGCCCACTGCAATTACCTGAAGAGAAGGCTGACTTCCATTGTCCATATAATGCGGTTCCTCTGCGGAAAATCTTGGGGCGCATCGATAAGGTCAATGATGCAGCTATACAGAGCACTGTTTCTGGGATTTTTGCCCTACAGCTTGCTGTTACTGGCAAGTACGTGCAAGACGAACATCCGCACTCTCGAAAGTCTGCAAGGACAAGCACTACGCGTGTGCTTAGGATTGCCGCGATGCACCTCAACCTACGGGGCAATTATGATCGCAAGAGAGCATCCAATTCGAACATACATCACCACTGACAATTTGAGAGCCCACATAAGACACCTCTGCCGAGTTCCTGGTCACCATGTTGCAGTGTTGCCACTTCAAAGACCACACGCGATCTTTTCAAAGATTATTTCTGCCCATAGAGAATGCCTCCCTTTTGGCTTCACTCCCGCAACAAGACCAGCGTCACCCCCGTGGTGCCTACAACAACCACAGGTGTGCCTCACTATTCCGGGAATAACGAACAAGAGCCATCATTCAACAGTGGTCCTACGACAGGTGACATTGTCGCTACTCAACGAAAAATACGGCCAGAGGACCCACATTTACACCGATGGATCGGTCTCGGCTGACAGCTCCACAGGTGCTGTTGTCATCCCGGCGTACCAGGTCACTATAAAGCTCAAACTGTCGCATAGGACAACATCCACAGCAGCGGAGCTTGCCGCCTTACGTGCTGCTATACTTTATATCGCGGAAGCCCGACCTCAAAAATGGGCTGTGTTCTGTGACTCCAAGGCATCCCTTCAGAGCTTACAATCAGCTTTACGACAGCGGGAGCATCAACAGCTAGTGAATGAAATAAGAGAAGTGATTCACGAAGTTTTATCGAAAGGACATGACTTGGTGTTCCAGTGGTTACCGGGACATTGTGGTATTGTCGGTAATGACCTTGCTGATAATGCTGCCCGATCCGCCCAAGCGGACGCCCAGACAACCCCAATTCCATTGTCGAGAACCGACGCTGCAAGGGGCCTTCACTCGTTCGCTAACAACATGTCGGAAACTTGGCTGAGTGACCCCAGTGTCAGGAACCGCCGCCTACACAAATTGGACCCATCGAAAAAGCTTCAAGTTCCATCGGACCTCTCCCGCCAGGATGCAACTTTACTGTGCCGCCTGTGGTTAGGAGTAGCTTTTACAAAGGCGTACTCCTTTCGCATAGGAATGGCGGATAGCTCCCGATGTGATTCGTGCGACACTGACGAGACAATAGAACATCTACTGTGTTCATGTGAACGTTTTGCGAGCGAACGCAATTTGCTACGCGAAACGTTGGAGACACTAGACAGTAGACCTCTTTCCGAAGAGAAGATACTTGGCTCATGGCTCTACGCGTCGCTGGCCAGCAAAGCGATGCGGGCACTGCTAAGTTTTCTGAAGACGACCGGACTACGCGACCGCTTATAAGCGTGCAATGGACAAGGTCCCACCAACATACACGTTGCCCTTCACTTCTCTCTCTCTTCTCCTTTAATCCCCTCACCCCTTCCCCCAGTGCAGGGTAGCAAACCGGACGTGCGTCTGGTTGACCTCCCTGCCTTTCATTTCTTCCCTTCCTCCTCCTCCTCCTCCTGCATAAATGTGGTGATATCGCGCGCCATAACTTAGTGCAATGCCCAATTTTCTGAAACGATGTTTCCACGTGGCGAATTTCTGTTCGTATCAACAAGCAAACACTAACATGATTTTGGCAAGTAAGTTTGCATGTTTAGAGCAAGCGGTGGGGCCGCCCAGACATCGGATGGTAGAGGCAACGTTTGTAGATATAATTTCTGAGTTTCCGAACTCCCCCTCTCGAGGCGAGGACCATTTGCTCATATGGAGTGTGGTGGCGCTGCAGTCTAACTTTGTGCCAAAAGTGGCCAAAAGTAACCGGCTACTGTCCGCTGGCTTCAATGCCGCTGCAGTTTCGTGCGTTTCGTGCCGGTGTTCGGTGTTGCTATTTTTTTTCTTTGTGCATTTTTCTTCGCTTTCTGTTCTCGTGGTATGCTTCCACAATCTTCTAAAGACCATTCGACGCATACACTCACAAAGTCACTCGGACATCTACGTCGTAGGAAACTCTACGATTGTTGTATCAACGCAGGCACATTGACCACTTGTTGGCGCACCGAGGGTGTGTACGTCACACGCTATATTTCTACTGTGGCTTCTATCCCGTGCGCCGTAGCTAAACTCTTCCGGACATCGTAACACTTTGTTTTGTACTTGAGTGCCAGCCAGTGTTGCCCGTATCGTGGCAACACTGGCTGTACAGTACTACCACTATACTTGGCTGGATGATATGCAGAAAAACACGAAATTTCACATTAGCCTAATGTACCACTACTAGTTCCAATGTAGAACGAGTTAAACTAGCTCGGGTACATAAAAAGTGATACTGCAGAAACAAAACACGTACTTCAGAACACGCGCCATCAATTTTTCTGGTACTTTTCAGCATTTTGCTTTTCCGCATTTTGTCTCTTAGGCATTTCAATTTTAAGGTTTTTAAGGCGCCTTTCGATATTTCATAGTTTTCGTGAGACCCAACCTCTCAGTTTTTTTTTTACTCGAAGTGAGAATTTGTAGATTTGAGCAGTTCGGGACACATGCGTGTGATACCGGAAACAAGCTTTCTAAATAAATAACAGATTACTGCGATTTAGTTGGCAGTGAAGAGGTGCAGATGATAATAATCCAAAAGTGTTCGAACCAATGTAGTTCAGCAGTCACTTCTGGTGAAGCCATGGTTAAAAATGCTTAAAAGTAATTCTGGACTCTTCCAATGATAATTCTTCTTATTCTTATCCACCTGCTTCAGCCCCTCTTTCCCCTACTGTCACTGCTTCATGTATTTGTGAATGGGACGACACACTACTGTAGTCCCTTTGTTACCTAGGAATTATGTAGCCCCATTACTTCAAGTGAGGTTACTACATCTAGTGCAGCTGTTGATTTCAGCGGGTGTTAGAAAACACGTCCCCGGATAATACGTCCCCGTAACAAATGGCCCCTCTAGCACGGCTGTCTAGGAAAAAGATTGCCCGCAGCTTCCCTCGGGGGAACACTGAGGAGGATGCGGACCATATAATTGGTTAACGGGGTGTTAAAGTGCGACTTACTTGGGTCGATGTGTAAATTGGTTAACGTGGTTGTGAAATGGGGTGTTAAATTGCGACTTACTTGGGTCTATGACTAAATTGGTTAACGTGGTTGTAGGAGGGGGTGTTAAATGAGTGAACACGTACACACGTATGCGAAAGGGCGGCGCTGGTCGAAGGGACGTCGATCATTGTGTTTGTGGATTCGTTGGAATTCATTTCACCGCGACCTTGGACGTCGAGGCGCCGTACAAACCAACCGACGAGCGGCAACTGAGCGAGCGAGCGCCGACCTTGAGTATATATACAGCACGACGGCGCATGCACTGTCAGGTGTTGAATGTTCTCGAAGCGCGACGCCACATGCGCGTCCACTGGAGAATCAGGAGAATTGTAGATGTCGAACGCGGTGTGTAGAGGAGGAAGGGTGCACAGATGGTGGAGGAGTGAAGCGCGCGCGATGTGTAGAGGAGGAAGGGATGCACAGATGGTGGAAGAGTGGGCGACGGCGCATGCGCGCGCGTCAGCTGTCGAATGTTCGAGAAGCGGTGTGGACGGCGCGGACGACGCGGACGGCGCACTACAAGGCGCGAGTATAAGATGCTCCGCATCTAAAAGGCCTAGAGCGAGAAATTAACCAAGAAGCTAATAAATTGAAATCTTTATTCAATACTTTATATGAAATTTTTATTCGACACTTATTAAAACGCCTGCGCATCCATTACGTTTAGCAACACGGCGGCGGATACCCAAGGAGTACCTTTTTCTCTTTACATGTAACCACCCACGCACAGAATTTCGCATCCTTTGTTCTATTTGATTACTCCATTCCACACATAAGTACCGCCACAGAGCAAGTATCGATTGAGCTCCCGAAATCGAACCATTAACTGCAGATTGACGGTGCGACCAAGCAGCTGCCTCCGGATGAAATGCCTGGGCGCTGAACTGCCACCCCCGTTAAGTCTTTTTCAGGTGCGTGCATAGCTAGATTGCATTTATCTGCAATGTGTATTGTATGTGACTTCTGACATTACACTTATGCTGAAAAGTTGGGACAGTCGGTATGTCAATATGGTGCTTTATCAATAAACTTTCAGTAAACTGCTGTCTTCGCGCACATCTTTTTTTTTTGAGAAATAAAGAATTGGTGACTGAATGGCGAAACGTCAGTTCAATGATGTCCATGTGTTGGGCACGCTTTTTTCCGACAACGCAAATGGCGACATTTTTAAATGCGAAGCGTTTCTTAGCGAACTTCGGCGACTTTGAGCGTATTTATCTATCTATAGCCGCCTACGCCTTTTAGCTCTCCTGGCCGTTTCGATAATGCTATAAATACCAAACTTGGTATGGCATAACAAGCCTGTATGAACATATTTGGCTGGTTATAACATGAAAATCATGAAATGTGTGTTATGAATGTCATAATTTACATTTCATGGTCTTGCTGCTCTTACGGTCGTTTCGTTAACATGACATGTTGTAAAACTGGTATGGTATGACATGATTGCATGGCGAACACAAGCAACAGACCCTAACATGAAAATCATGGCATGCGTGTCATGTATCAACATGGCTAAATACCACGCTCATGAAGCACTCTCCACCATTTCGCTAGCGTCACATATACCAAATTCGGTATTACGGTACGTGAATAGATGACAAAGGTATGCGACTGGTGCGAACATCATAATCATGAGATGCGTCTCATGTAACAACATGACAAGCCAAGCTCATCATGCGCTAGCGGCCGTTTCGCTAGCTTCACATATGCCAAATTTGGTATCACGTGACGTCAATAGGTGATGAAGGTATGTGATTGGTGCAAACATCTTAATCATGAGACGCGTGTCATGTGAGAACATGACTACATGCCACAGTCAAGGCACCAATACACTTCGACGTGACACGGCGCGCGTGCGCGCCGGCGTTCATTTCGCCGCGTCCTGCCAGCGTTGCCCCGCCATGTGCCTGTACTGCCATGTACTCGCAAGCAAGCGCTGCCTTGGTTTAACGCAAGCGCGTTTCAGCGCGTACGGTGTCCCTCCGTCTCGAAAAGAGGCACACGCAGTGCTGTCTGGGTAACGCATTGGCGCCAAATGCAGCATGTCACATTTCGCGCCACGAGAGCTAAACGTCGTAGGCGTCTAGATAGATAGATAGATAGATAGATAGATAGATAGATAGATAGATAGATAGATAGATAGATAGATAGATAGATAGATAGATAGATAGATAGATAGATAGATAGATAGATAGATAGATAGATAGATAGATAGATAGATAGATAGATAGATAGATAGATAGATAGATAGATAGATAGATAGATAGATAGATAGATAGATAGATAGATCACTGATCTCCACTAGGGTGCTGGATGGCGCTTCGAGCTCTCCGGCGTGCGGCCGCCGGAAGTTCGAGCGCTCGTCCCGGAAGTCGGACAAATGGCCGCCGTTCCAGCATAGCGCGTGCTACGTATGGGCTCGTTTCGCGCGCATTCCGCTAAAAATGCTTGCTTGTTGTGCCGTCAACTGCACCAGCAGACCAGAGAAGTCGTCTGGGAAGACGTTCCACTTGTAAGTATTACAACATTCTGTGCGACGTTCGTGATACGCAGCGAAACGCAAACGTCATATCAGTGTCGTTGTTAAGCTGTGGCTCTTGTTACGCAGGTTCCCACGCTCTAAGCCGGATTTATAGCGGCGTTGGGTGGTAAACTTAAGAAGGGACAAATGGACTCCATCCCCAGTTAGCAGACTCTGCAGTGACCACTTTACTGACAACTGTTTTGACAGAACGGGCGCACGAACTCGGCTACAGCCTGACGCCGTGCCCACCTTGTTTTCTTTCCCGAAGCACCTGGAAAAGGTATAGTACGACATCTCGGCATTTTGGTATAGCGGCCCGGAAAAAAAAGCATACTGTTCGGCCATCGCAGTTCGCTCGTTTAGCGTTCGTATAACTACCCCTACAGTTGATGCTACGTTTATTAGACACTGAAATCGCCTGAATGGGCGCTACCTTCTTTCGTACTTCATCTGCTGAGTCCCTTTAAAAATGACGCCCTACAAATTAGCTCGGAGCACAATAAAATCTACATGTAGCTGTGAGAAGCTGTGGTTGGGGAATTGTTTGGCAGACTTACTCTGAAAACCATGTACTGTAAGCAATGAAACGGAATTGGAAAAACATGTCCATTACGTTACAAAGCGCGAGGTCTTGAATTTTAAGTGCCCAATTTTTTCTTTCAATTTCTGAAATGCTCCTATCTGCGTTATATATCTCAGTGGTGGTATGATAGCTGTCTAAGATGCTAGTGGTATAATTCAGAAACTGCTAGACTGCTATAATATGCTTGACGCCAGCATATTTTTTACTTACAGCATTTTGCACTCGCAGTAATAAATAAGCATAACTGTGAATGAAACACGGCTGTTTCAGAGGACTGCTGAGAGAAAGCCGCCTAAGCAGAGAACTGCCATTGTGGATGTGACCCCAGTGGAACAGCCAAACGACAACACTCCAACCACGGTGCAAGAGAACTCAGCCCATGCAAGTTGCCTTTTTTTTTTGTACTACGCTGCCCGAGTGCAGCTACTTGGTCCTTCCTCGGTTGAATGTAACTAGTCCGATGTTAGTCAGGCCACTTTCTTGCAATCTCGTGGTAACCAACACGATAACTTTGTATACATTATGCACACCAGGAAAGCATCCAATTTGAATCAAGTTAGTAGTCCTGGTATGTTCTGTAGTCATAGCAGAACATTGGCTCTATTCATGGCTGCAGCACCAGTTTTTCTAATCCAGGGAAAATATTGAAATTCCTGTCTGTTGTGGCCTTTCTCGAGTGCACCGGTAAATGAAGGGGACAAAGTTAATTTCTAAAGTCCCCTGTGCACCTGGTTGCTTATTTTCTGCGTTAAACCGCGTAAGCTACGAACAGATGCCTGCTTTACAAAGACTGTAATATGATGAGTGGTTTTTGTGAAAGGTGTCTTTTTCAACAGCTTTAACTTTCACTGTTTTGTTTTCAGGTCGCCGAGCACAGCTATGCAGTCCTTGACACGCCAAAAACACTGAAGAGGAAACTGGATGCTTGCACAGATTCAGCGGCTACAGTGAAAAGAAAGCTGAAGCTCAGCCTTGAACGAGAACGTCGGTTAAGAAGGAAGGTCAGCTCATTTAATGAAATAATTGATGACCTCAAGCACAAGCAGCTCATTTCAGAAGATGCCTCGGCAATGCTTGAAAGGTGCTTCACGGGGATCCCCTTGGAAGTTACGAAACGGTTGCTCAAGCAAACATCCAGTGAAGGCGACAAGTCGTCTGTTAAGTTAAGCCGAGACAAATATTCTCCTGCACTGCGTGCATTTGCACTCACGCTACAGTTTTACTCGACAAAGGCATATAACTATGTCAGAGAAACATTTCAATGTTCCTTGCCACATCCATCGACTATAACTAAATGGTATAGCTCCATTAACGGAGAACCTGGATTCACAAGCGAAGCAATCAACGCCATCCGAGCAAAAGCCAATGAGGCTAAGAAGAACAACAAACAGTTTCTCTTCAACCTTGTTGTTGATGAAATGGCCATTAGAAAGCACCTTGAATGGGATGGCAAAAAATTTCGAGGCTACGTGGATATTGGCAATGAAGTGGACGATGACAGTAACGCAGTTGCGTCTGAAGCCCTTGTTTTCATGCTCGTATCTCTGGACTCCCACTGGAAGGTACCGTGTGGCTATTTTTTGATCAATGGTCTTTCAGGAAAAGAGCGTGCGAACATTGTGAAGCTCTGTCTGACAAAGTTGCATGAGACAGGAGTGCACGTGACATCATTGACATGTGATGGTCTCCGTTGTAACTTTACAATGTTCAAAGACCTGGGGGCTTCCGTTGAAGATGCATCAGCGATGTCAACATCATTCCCTCACCCTGTAACACAAGAAAAGGTGTACTGCCTTTTAGATGCATGTAACATGGTCAAGTTAGTTAGAAATGCTCTTTCTGCTCTTGGGTGCCTCAGGGACGCATCAGGCGCATCGGTGAGCTGGGACTACATTGTCCAGCTACAAGAACTTCAAGAAAAGAAGGCCTGCATGCAGCAACAAAACTACGTGCTGCACACATTCAGTGGCAGAAACAGAAGATGAAAGTCAACCTTGCTGTCCAGACTTTAAGCACTAGTGTGGCTGACGCCATAGATTTTTGTCGTGAAGACTTGCAACTCCCACAGTTCAAAAATTCAGAAGGAACTGTGAAATTTATTCGAATGTTCGATAAACTGTTTGATTTCCTCAATTCACGCAACCCAGTGGCCAATGGTTTCAAAGCGCCGCTCCGACCTAGCAACAAGGGAACCTGGATGAACTTCTTCGAAGAAGTCAAGGAGTACATTCGGGGGCTGACTGACGGATCAGGTGTTCCCATTTTCAGGACGCCCAGAAGAACTCCATTTCTGGGATTTCTGGTGACCATTAAAAGTGTCATCGGTCTGGCATCCGCGCTCCTCCTCTCGGACAATGCTCCACTCCGTTACTTTCTTACTTACAAGCTTTCACAAGACCACATTGAACCGTTCTTTGCCGCTGTGCGTTCTAAAGTGGGCTGGAATAACAATCCCACAGTCTCACAATTTGTGGCGGCATACAAGCGACTTGTCACACACAACCAGGTGAAGGGTGGGCGAGGGAACTGTGAGTCTCTTGACAATACGCGCATACTGTACGTGAGCAGTCAGTTTTGCTCCAACGATGAGCTCGACATGGCCACAGCAAAGCGAAGCGGCACACAAGACCTCATGCAAGGCATAGACCTACCCGACGAGAGCGAGCTGGATGTCATAGTTGAAGATCTCCCTGCACTCTCTCCGTACCTTGGAAACGTCGTTGGTTACATCGCAGGGTTTGTTTGCCGAATGGTCAAACGTAAATTACCTTGCGCAGTATGCTACTCGGCCACCATTGCCGAGACATGTGGTTCGGCACTCCTGAACAGAAAAAACCGTGGAGGTCTTTCCAAGCCGTCGTCATCGACAACGTACATCTGTCAGCTGACTGAAAAAGCTGTTCGACTGCAGGAGAAGGTTCACGACGGAGGCCTTCCAAAAAAGAATGCAGCTGACACTGTGACAGCCAAGGTTATGGCAGAACTTTCGGGAGTGCTGAGCACGAACAAGCTCTATCCGGAACTGCATGGCCATATGTTCGAATCAGCAGTTGACTCCAACCACTTTGCGCGTCTTGTTAAATGTGTCATCGGCTGCTACATGAAGATCAGGATGCACCATGCCGCGAAGCAAGCTACTGCAAAGATAACAGGACCAAACATCCGCAAGCGACTTGCACAGTTGATTATTTTCAGTCACCAGTGAAGTGACGTGACGTGGCATTTCTTAAGTGCTTCAAGCGACTTGCAGAGTTGATTATTTTCAGTCACCAGTGAAGTGACGTGACGTGTCAGTTCTTAAGTGCTTCAAGTGACTTGCAGAGTTGATTATTTTCAGTCACCAGTGAAGTGACGTGACGTGGCAGTTCTTAAGTGCTTCAAGCGACTTGCAGAGTTGATTATTTTCAGTCACCAGTGAAGTGACGTGACGTGGCAGTTCTTAAGTGCTTCGAGTACAATAAACACGTGAAATCTATGTTTGTACATGTATGCCTGTTTTGTTTT
Organism: Rhipicephalus annulatus; assembly: GCA_013436015.1. NCBI lineage: Eukaryota > Metazoa > Arthropoda > Arachnida > Ixodida > Ixodidae > Rhipicephalus > Rhipicephalus annulatus. Next base: position 332,000 of record WOVY01001728.1, on the reverse strand, counting down.
CAATGGCGAGGCAGGAAGCATACTTAAATATTAACCTGCATGAACTATTGCCAACCATCTCCAGGCACTGCATTGTCAGTAACAAGGACACGTGCACAAACGTTCTGAGTAAATGAGTTTTTCGTACAATTGCAGGCCTCTCAATTCGAATGAAGCAGTTCCACGCGTCCTCCTTTATCATTCTTTAAGGGTTACACTAAAATGTCCAATTGAAGCCGTAACAACTAGGCAAATCTAAATCTGGATAGACCAGTTTGCATTAGGCACTGCGTGTGCGCAATGGGTGGGTGTCCCTGAAAACTAGCAATAAATGTGTTCATAAGCTAGAAATTTTCCTTCAAGAGAAAGGGCGACACCTTTTGTCAGGCAATGATGAGAAAGCGCGTTTTAAAAGAATTTACTTTGACCTGCTGGTTACACACATATGCTTGAATTCATATTGTAAAGGGTTCCGATGTACTAACCTTCAAAGGTAAAACAGGAGCAAGCTGCGCACAGCCATTTCAGGATTTTTTTTTTTTTTGGCCGGCACGTAGCAAACATCAAATCGGTTATTCTGTTTCAGGCAGCTTCCTCCGCGTTGTTATCGAACTCGCTTAGCTAGTTGATTTTCCGATAATCCAAGGCTTTCACGGCTGTTTATTTATTGTTTTCGACTAATACAAGCCCCTTCATGACTGTTAATTTATTGTAAGACGTGCATCCTAACACGAATCATAAAGTCCACTCGCCAGCATAAATCCCGTTCGAGCTGCGTCATCTCCTCTCGAACCGATACCTAAGTGACATTTTCGTTCTCCTTCGCATATATAAACTGCTTCATATTAACGTCGCATGTTTCGGTATAGCATACGTTGTGATCTGAACGCGATGTGTATCACCAAAATGCAATTAAGTGAGAACAAAATGCAAAATGCGTCAATGGGAACGCTGATCAGCGGTTGAGAAGCGTAGCAGACGCTCAACTTCCGGGACGACCCATTGAACTTCCGGTGGCCGTGCACGCGCCAGGCCGCGACAGCGGCGAAGCGCCATCCAGCAACCCTAATGGAGATCAGTGACAAAGATAGATAGATAGATAGATAGATAGATAGATAGATAGATAGATAGATAGATAGATAGATAGATAGATAGATAGATAGATAGATAGATAGATAGATAGATAGATAGATAGATAGATAGATAGATAGATAGATAGATAGATAGATAGATAGATAGATAGATAGATAGATAGATAGATAGATAGATAGATAGATAAATAGATAGATAGATAGATAGATAGAATTTTTTCTAGAAATATTTTTTTCTGGGGACGCATCTTCCGGTGAGGTATCTTCCGGTGAGGTATCTTCCCGGGATGTTTTCTTCCGGAACCCAAGTTCAAGGGATCGATATAGAAGTGAAAGCACCCCACCTACTTCACATCACACCTTTCTTACTCTTCCAATAACAACAAAAGTTTTAAGCAGTAAACGCATATCACGTGCGAGCTTATTTCTGGAGCAGCACGACCTTGTTTGAATACGTTCGATTAGAGAATTTTTGCAAAGGCGAAGCGGATGGCTCACTGCTGTTTATAGCTCTTATTTTATGGCATTGTAAGGATTGATTAAATTATTACTTCATTATTGAGCATTCACAATTCAGGCAGTTCAAGCGCAATGAACGCGTAATGTCTAGATTTCATACGAAAACTGCGTTTTGAACACGTTTCTTTTGTTTTTTGAGAATGGGTAAGCTTGCCATAAAACAAGTAAAACTATTTTTTTTAAAATAGCACAGTTCTAGCGAGGGTTGTGGTCATGAAGAAAAAAAGTGAGAAAGCACTAAAGTGTAGAAATACATGCGGTGCCCAAGTGCATTTTATTCGTTCGTTTGTTATTGCTGTTCGAATAATTAGCTATCTAAGAACTTCTCCTGCCTTTAAATATCACTTGTTTTAGCGCGCCAGGGTTTCACAGACCACTGTTGTAACTTCGGTTTCAGACCACCCCGAGTGAGTCGGTACCGAGAGTGGCTTTCGTGTAAACATGGCTGGCCAAGTTAGTATGTCAAATGACATGCACTTCAGCGCCACGTTGACAACACCGTTCAATAGAGGCGTCCTGCTGTAGTGTATTCTGAAACCTTGTAAATGTGAGTGATATTCAAAGAATGCAAAAAAGAAAACCTGAACAATGTATACGAGCTGACTGATGGGAGGCATAGGGAATGGTTATTGTTTAACAACGTCCAGCTCAAAAAGTGCTAAGGTCCCGTGCCTCCAAACCGAGTCCTTGAGCACAAAAAAATTGGTAATGGGAAAGAGGGACCAAGCAGCATTCTTCGTAGTTCGCTCTGCGATCACAGTTTTTTTCCACATTCCGTTTTTTTTTTTTGCTCTTCTTTGGTTGGAGGCGCGTCGGGGAGATAGAGAGAATGCTGGCACCAGTGGTAGCTCTGCTTGCTGTGGCCATTACGACCACAATAAAACAACCTGTACAATGTCTTCCTCACTGGTCCACACAGGAAGCGAAGTAATCTGGAACACTACAACAAAGACCGTGAAAATCTTCTTGGTACCAAAGCCAGGTTCTCTAAATCGTACAAAACGGATGAGGCACGGTGAAAGCGCTTTCACACAGCGATCCTGTCTCTGTTCTTTTTGTAATCGTGGGCGTGAAAACTCCCAACGGGTTTCTTTCCGAAGAGAGGGGGAGAACGAGTAGGGGTGACCAGGAACGTGGCACCGCTGCTGTATACGGCCATTGTGAACCACTTACTGTGCGAAAAATATGCCACTCATAGCTTCGAGGCACGTGACTTCAAACTCTTCGTCAGTTTTGGACGAGAAATCAAAGTGTGCGGCCACGTTCAGTACTAGGTCGAGGAGACGGGAAGATTTCGAGTCTCTCAGGGTATTTCGCCATGGATGGAAGGCTAACTATGAAAGCAAACTTGAGATCGTCGCCACTGAATGTAAGTAGCACATATTTGGAAAAGCAACGAGTCATGTGTCAATGTTTTCGACCAGCATTTCGTCACTTCAAGTTTCATCCAAACACCACCTCAAACGAAGATATATATCTACCAAATCTTAAGGTTAAGCCAAACTGATGAAAATTTTGCGTTGTACACAGTTTTCGAATCTTTCTTGCAATGATTCGCTACTTTATCCTAAATATAGGGCCAATAGGTGACTACTTTCGAGTGATTGTTTTGGAACATAGCACCTGGCAGTCGATAGTGCTCGGTTACTTGTATAAGCATCTTTTGACTTGAGCATCAAAAACCCATCCCGTGACTAGTAGTCGGCAAAGAAGTGAGCACGAATGAGTAATTATTGCCCAATTGATGAGGTAACGTAAGCGAATAACCTTCACCACCGTTGCGCTATGTATTACAATTATTTGAGTGTTTCTGTATTTCAAGCATAGACAAATTCAAGCACGGATATGTTTATCTCGTGACGCCGCTATGCCAGGTATGTAAAAGAGGCGGGTAATCGGCATCAGCATTTATTCAGTTGTTTGCAGTGCGCACGTAAACGTAGCTATTCTGCAAGCTATAAATACTATTCCGGGCATTCTAGAGGTGTAACTTACTTTAATAAAATGAAGATTCGAGGTATTCTTTAATGTAGAATGAATGGGGAATATTTTTCATCGCTTCGTAAGAGTTCCATCACTTAATGAGATTCAATTTGCTGCCTCGAGGTCATTCCAAATAATAATAACAATACGTTGCAGACGCTTCAAGATGCACCAGGCCATGTAGGAGATGACATGGACGTGGACTGGAGTGACGTCTTCAATGAACAGCAAGACCAAACGTTCGCTTTCCTGGTAGAGATGGACAATCGTCACGAGCAGAGTTTGTACTTGAAGGAAAGGCGCCAAGTCGACCTCTCAATGACCAGGTATTTATGATAAGATATTAAGGTACGGTGCTTGTTGTATTCCGACTACGTGTGTAGAAACAGAACAAACGTTGGTGGCCAATACTAGCGGCATTTTTTTATCCTTCTTCGCACCTTGGATATATAGAGCTACCAAGCTTAAGTGACATGTTTCACATATAAAGTTACAGTAGGTATAAATGTTTATTTTGTACTAGATGCATATCTCAGAAACAGTTGTCTACGTCTGTCTATACTTACTTTTTGTTGAGAAGGACCCAACAGTTGTTGGGTCACCGCGAGTTTTTTTTTTTTAACCTCCCCGTTTTCTTCTGTGTCCCAGCCGCGCCAAGTGGAAACACACACATAAAAAAATGGCAGCATATCCACGGAGTGAATGATGGAGAGTGGGGCGAAGCATTTGTCCGTCCATGCGTCCGCCTGTGTGACCATCCATGCGTCTGTTCGTGCGCCCGTCCCTGCGTTCGTTCATGCATCCGCCCCTGCGTCCGTTCATGCGTCCATCCATGCATCTGTCTGTGTGTCCGTTCGTCCATCTATTCAACACTCCAAGTTTCACCATCTCGCATCTTTTTATCATATATTCCCATATAGAAGCATCGCCATTCAGTGGACATTCCAAGGACTAAACGAGAGGTGGCACAGGCAAACTTTGTTACGGCTTTCGCTTCGGGTCTACTTCCCACCTTCAACCACCTTGAGTTCATGGTATATACTAGTTCACTGTATTCATGGCACTGCGGCCCAATGCTCGCTTAACCTTACTAAAACCAAGGAGGTTACGCCCAGCGAGTATACCGTAGCAACCTTTTCCTGTCAGATAGTGCTCAACGTACATGCCAGTGGCTGCTAATGTGAAATGAGAGACAGGAGGATTCAGCTTTTAATTTCTTACGGCTTGCGCTTCGTATCTGCTTCCCCCCTTTAACCACCTCGAGTTCATTCATGGTATATATAGTTCATTGTATTCATGGCCCTGCGGCTCAACGCTCGCTAAAGCTTTCTAAAACTAAGGAGGTTACACCCAGCGAGTATAATGTAGCAACCCTTTCTTGTCCGATAGTGCTCAATGTACATGCCAATGGCTGCTAATGGGGATCGCAGCGTGCGCGTTGACTAAAAGCCGAATGCTCCTGTCTCTCATTCCACATTAGCAGTCATTGGCATGTACTTTGAGCACTATTTTTTATTGTTAAACAACGCACAGAAGAAATCTCTCACAGCCACCACCTTGGAGGTCAAATGTTATACCTATTTCGGGTACGTGCCACTGGTGGTTACGTACTACGAGGGACGCACAAGCCATGCCATAAGGAGCTTCGCCCCTAAAAAGCGAGAGTCACCGGTAGCAATAAGATGCTAGTCTCTCTTGTTTTGCGCGTTCGAGCGGGAGTTGACGCAGAATCCAAATAAGTCGGTATTGCAAGTGGCGATCACGGAGACACCAATGAAAACTGTGTGTACGTAGGGTGGGAAGAGTGGCGGGTCTCCGTGTGTTTTGTTTTATCATGGTTATTCGACTGCGCGTAACTCTTCATGCAGCCATTCATTAACCTTAACCCAGCAATAAAGGACCCTTTAAAGTCTGCATTTCATTACGTAGGAACAGTATTTCCTACAGTGCGGGATGGTAATGAAATTCACGTTTTTATCCTTCAAATATATCGGGGTTTGTCGAGTACGCGAAATACATGCCCTAATTATGCACAAAAAGCTAACACATCCTTCCCTTTTTTTATGCAGGCCGTCCATGCAAGCTCCGCTGGCGAGACGAATCGTGAGGGCAGCTCGCTCATCGGACTCACTTGAAGTCGTCGTGGACAGTGGCGCCTCCAGTGCTATCCCCGACGAAGTTTTCCATGGCCGCAGTGATAACGATTCCTGCTCCACATATCGGGTTGTTCCATGCCGGCCGTCATGCGTCCTCTTCTCTCGCTTCCTGGGCAACGGGAAAACCTCAACATCTGACCGAGCGCCGCCTTCATCGCGACGTGGCACTTGATGTAATGGCTATTCTGTGTAAAACTTTCGATACAAGAACGTCCCACGTTTTTTTCTGTTTTTTGTGATGATGCTGGCTGCATATTAGGAATGTTTTTAAATAAAAACCTCAGTTGCGTGTGCAGTGCATGTCCTGTCGTCATCTCGTCTATTGTATTCGTTCCAGGTTCTGCCCCTTTTTCATTTCATTCATTTCCGTGTGCCATTAGAAGGCGTCTTGAAGCTATATACCTTTTTTGCTGTTGTTCGCGTTAAAAAAAATGGGATGCTATTTTTCGCGCCTCTACACGAAAGGTGCGCATACTAACAGGTACCTGAACTTCAAGTTCGTCTACTCCGACACTCATGAAAATTCAGTGGTTGCCCGTGAGAATCACACAAATCTGGAAGACCTGACCGGTCATATCAGTGCACTTCGGGAAGTCGTTTCGAGGTGCACTTTCCTGAACATAGGTTGTTCCCTCCCAGCACGCCAGCGTCCGCCAGGAGGAACGCGCTCCTGTTCCTTACCTGCCAGAGATAAGCAAGACCTTATGACGCGTAATGCGTAGCTGCGACGCTGAATACGCTCGTGTGCACGCAAGTTAAGGCCAATGGACGTCAGACTCTGGATTTTGGCGGACACGTGGCGCCACCTGTCAACGCAGTTTTGAGTAGTGCAAAGACCGAATCCCTTGCACAGTTTGCTGCGCAACCCTGTGAAATTGCAGCGTAGGAAACAACGATTAAGCTAAATATTAGGTGTATTTGCGCATTGAACACTAAGAAAAAAGCTATGAATTTCTCTCCGATAGTCGGACGCATCACCGAAATGCCGTGAAGTGCTTGCTAGTTCACTCGCCTGAACGATGGCGAAAGCAAGAAGAGACGCAACAGCTCAGCGCTCTACGAAAAAAAAAAGAACTCCAGTCTGCGCTACTGTTGCGTTGTGAATTGTCACGGACGTGAATGGCTTCAGCGTTGCCGATTTCCGAAGCTTTCGCAAAGCAGAAAGGCGAGAGCGCTAAATACAGGCCGTTACGGACGTGTCGGGTAAGCGATATTACTCGCGTTCTCCACAGCCGTTTACTTGAGTACGTGCGATAATGTAGGTCTCCTGTTATTGTTTTTAGTAGACTTGGCGGAGAACCGTGTTACCACTTATAATGAAGCCTAACATACCCTCTGACCTCGATGCGCGTCGTACAACAGTAGACAAGTCACGCCCGTGATAATCACCACACACGCCTCGACCACCGATAATCCGAAGAATCGCCACACACAGCACTACGCATGTAGGGCTTCGAAGGCTCTAAGTTCCTGCTTTAACTATAGGAAATGGGAACACATACGTCACACAGGTAAATCGCAAAGTGATTGCAACCACAATCAGGTTTTTCTTGCTGTTGGTTACCGGAGCTAAATCGGAGGCATCGGTTTTGCCTTTTGTTGTATATTGAAAAAGTGGACACAAAGGTATACTTATTTGCAGTATATACAAATGAAAGACAACCGTCAACAGAGCATTCTAGCATGTGTAATAACACAGATCAATGCACAAGAAGCGAGAAGTCGACGGAGAATGCAACTGCAAAACGAAAATCACCAGGACCATTCGTGGCCGATAAACCGAGTTTCTTACCACTGTTCGCGTAGATTGCTCGTATATGCACTTCATCGCTTTAGGCTTTAAATAACGCACATTGTATTGCTTGTCTTGAATTCAATGTCATGCGGTGCTCGCTTGAACCTAAATTGCCTGTTGAAGCATGGCGAAATAAATGAATCATCTTTTGCATTGTGCCTGTTTTTCGTTTTGGTCAGCCTCTGTATTTTTATTAAACGAGGTTGTATTGAAGGAAGAGGCTTGCCAGGTCTTTAATTTTCAGGAAACCATGCCTAAATACCAACAAAAGAGGGGGGCCTAAGGATGTTCACTTGCGGACGGCTCTCTGTGCAGTCCTTTATGGCCAGCGCGGTGATGGGGGTGCTGATGGTGGTGCTTTTCGCGGAACCATCTGGGCAGAGTGTGACGTCTATCACTGGCAATTAGGAATTACAAGCTAACGAAGCCAGCCTTATCTAGAGTTGTGTACAAATCCCCTGTGCGAATTGCGAAGTAATTCTACCGGGCAGACAGGTAACTTTTCACAGCAAATGCACCTGCGTCAAAACCATGTCGAAAAAAATTGAGGTGGCGCCTAATGCTGCTGGCCGAGCACGCAGCTATGACTGATCGCGTCACTTACGGAATAAATTCGAGTATTATCGGGAAAGAAATAAACGGGAAATCACGCCTGTATCTCGAATCGCTCAATACACAATCAGCAAGGCAGACACTGAGTCGCCATGCCGTAAAGTCTGTCTCAGCCTTAAGGGATATCTTAAAGCGCATGGCATTAACCTGTGGCCATCACTGCAGTCGTGCGCAGACAGCAGTGCCACGTGGTGGTGAGCTGCAGTGGTGCACGCAGGCCACAATGCCGCATAGAGTTTCTTAAAATTATCCAGGGTGGACACTGGCGCTGCACTCTTTCAGCGGCCATGGAAACGAGGGGTAGTACACGGATTTGCCGAACTGCGCATGCTTGCGTTGCGTCGCAGGTGTTGGAGCGGTGCCAAGTAAGTCAAGCCGCAGCTGCGCGTTGACGTGATTAATGCTCTCCTGCAGCAGCTGCCGGCCCCTCACCCTCTCCGGCACACACCCTTTCGCGTCACACACCCTCTCCACCACCTGCAACACTCGACCACACGTCAAGTGAATGAAACTCTCGTGTCTATGCGTTTTAAACAAACGTTTGCTTGAGTAAACACTACCCCTAGCTTCACATCAAACCGTTCCAGCTACCGTGTCGGCCGTTTAAACTGGGTCAACGCCGTGCGCACCACAGCTGCTTCGCCACAGGGCTCCCTTCATGGAGATGATTCATAATTTGGTTACCATGCTTTTGTTTGGCTTCGAAGAAAAGAACGAACCCTTTTGAACTTGGTGACCCCAGTTGAAATAGTAAGCCTAAATGATTAAGGTGAAGTGCAACTCCTAAATACTTGTCGATTGTTGTTTCATGATGAAGCATATTCGAAAGATTTTTAGCGTGCGAACGTTGCAAAACAGGAACAGGGTTGACAGAAAAAGCGCTGAATGTTCACGCACTGAAAGAACTTGCAAATATGACCCCGAGCCGACAGCCCAAGCTTCCGCTCTTGTGGTAAAGCAGCTCCAAGCCATAATTCCCATGCACACTGAAGCGTCATACGTGGCAGCGCCAGGGTTTCCTCTTATAGATAGATAGATAGATAGATAGATAGATAGATAGATAGATAGATAGATAGATAGATAGATAGATAGATAGATAGATAGATAGATAGATAGATAGATAGATAGATAGATAGATAGATAGATAGATAGATAGATAGATAGATAGATAGATAGATAGATAGATAGATAGATAGATAGATAGATAGATAGATTTTGTCCGGCAGCCTATTGATTTCAGCTTTGCTGCGGGAATTTGGTCAATAATCTGTACTAAACTTTGTGCTATGCCAACGTGTCAGCCTTCATTGATAGTAATCGGGTCCTAGAAACTGTATTTGACCGCATACGCTGTTTGCTCTTTCGAAGCGTCGTGGTACTGAGGACCGTTTACAGAAGCTGTTCAGTTGGAAAAGTCTCCGCCTCCGCTGAAGTCTAGAACACTGTACCTCCGCCATACACTGATAGTGGCACAAAATATACTTTCAGTTCAGGAGGTGCTACTTCCGTTACATGCTCCTCGTAGCAGATGACGAAGTGCAAGCGAACGTCGCGCTTTCAGCTGCTATATCTGCGCGAATATTGGAATGCTTGAAAACTCAAGGCCGACAACAACTAGTTTTTCTTTTATGGTGACCTTTATTGTAATCAGAAGCCACAGTGGCTGCCGTTTTGAGGTACCCAGGACAAAGAACCTGTCTCTGACGTCATGTGCAAAATGTATACACACCTTTTCACTGGTGAAAAAAAAAAGATCGCCACCATGCTGGGCTGCACGTGGTAGTACAAAGGCTCAAGTGGCAGCCTGGGCAGAGCATTTTCGGGAGGTCAGGTTAATTTTCGAAGCCCAAAAAGGACTTTGGTGGCACCCAGGGTTGCGTTCTTAAAACTTTCTACAGAGTGTATTGAGCAAATGTTTGTTGTCCCTGGAATTACTACCAAATAAAGATTTGCGTCGGAATATTAAATCTGCATCCACTGACAACAACAAACTGGCATACCATATGTACTACCGAAGCTCATGTACGCCTCGTTCATTTGGCAACCATCGCAATCACATCTTGCTGATGAAATCGAAGCAGTGCAAAACCGCGCAGCGCATTTTATATCATCTGAATACTCACCATACATTAGTGTAACTGCCTTGAAACGCACCTTATCACTTCCAGTTCTTGAATCACGTCGCATAATTGCTCGTCTTTGCCTGCTCCAGCGCTTATTTTATCAGTCATTCAGAAAACATACGCTTCTTACTCCACCTGTACGAACATCATCGAGATTGGCTCACACATGTCCCATTGTACGCATAAGTGGTCTCGCAGCGACGATGAATAACTGTTTTTTTTTCACATGCAATCACCTTTTGGAACACGCTAATGCCATTGCTTCCTGCTCAGATCAAGGTAAACTTCGCGAGAAACTAACCTGCCATTTTGTTCAACAATTGTTGCCCTCCACAGCATAATGAATTCTCTCGTGTACGCAATTCTACATTTGTTTCTTTTTTCCTTTCTTTTTGTTACTAACTACGGTTATTTTACTTTTGCGAAACTTGTGCATATTGTATTTTTTTTCTTATAAGCACTTACCAAAAAATATAAAATTTTTCCTGATGCACGTACCCGATGCAACATTTATTGTTCGGCGAACTGTGGATGCAAGCACGAATGTCTCGTGCTTGCTTCCACAGTTCGCCGAAGACGCAAGGCTAACTTCGTTGAGGTTCGATATATTCCTTTTCGAACTATCACTTCACATGGCCTGACACTTCAAAATTTCGTCCATAACTAAAACGGAGAGTTCGAAGTGCCGTACTTCGAAAGTATGAGTCGCGCATTGTCCGGACACTAGGTGGTTCACAATGGCTGCAGACAGCTGCGGTGCCACATTCCTGGTCACCGCGGCCCCTTCACCTCAACCTCCCTGCAAAAAAAAAAAAACTCGGAGGATGCAGTTTTCACGCCCACGATCACAAAAAAAAACAGAAGCAAGAATGAAGTGTGACCCTCCTTTCACCGTGAATAATTCGTGTTGTGTGAACATTTTCAAATCGGAGAAACTTGATTTGGTAGGCAATTTTCACGGTCATGGTTGTATTGTTCCAGAGTTCCCTTTCTGTGGGAGGCTGGTCACGAAGACGTTGTACAGGGGTTTTATAACTGTGGTCCCGATGGCCACAGCAAGCAGAGTTGCTACCAAAGTGTAACATCACCCCCCCCCCCCAATGAAGGGGAGAAAACCGGAGTTTGGAAACACAGTGATCGCAGAAGGTACTATGAAGAATGCTGCATGATAACTCTTTGCCATGATTAATTTTTTATGTGTCAAGACTCTCAGTACGGAGGCACATATTTTTGTGCTTTTTGAGTTTGACTTTGTGTGAAACGGTGAAATTGCTGAATGCTATCCGCTGGCGTCAGTTAGCATCATATTGTCCAGGGTTTCTTCCCTCCATTTCTGGAGGGATACTCATAATTACAACGCGTCAGAAAGTATACTAACTTACGGACTTTTCTTGGCAATGAAGCTAATGAAAGGAAGGCTACGGAAGCCAAAGTGGATGTGTGTCACCACGGAAAAAATCACAGCATATCCGCGGAGTTAATGACGGTGAGTGGGGCGAAGCATCCGTTCATGCGTCCGTCCGTATGTTTTCCTGTCTGTCGAACAGCGCGAGCCGCTGCGGCTATCCGCTCCCGCCGTTCCGCTTCGTCCATGCCCCACCAACGATCCCACACGTCCACGCCAATCGGACAGTAGTGGTATGGCGCCATATAAAATATTCTCACTTATCTGCAGTTTGTATGTACTTCTATGGGACAGCGCTATCTATTATATTATTTGGAGATACTGCCGGTTATGCCTGACGCGGCACATGGTTGGACTAAGAGGAATTGCGCTCCTAAGACATTTTCTGCGGGAATAGAGCCCACCGTTCCTTTATGGCACTTGGCTTCCCTAATAGCTCATTCGCTTCCCTGTCTATACAACCAGCACACAGCACAGGGAACCTCAACACGTGGAGCAAGGTCACGGTGGTCTTTTCTTCAGGGAGCCAGGTTTCAATGGCATTATCACTCTTTTCTGTTCTTGACCAGAACCGGTCTCTTGACAGCTTTGTTAGCTCTTGGCTGGAGGGAATCAGTGTTTTTCGGGGGCATCGATTCTTGGAATGCATCGACAAGCAGTCGCTTGTTCTGCAGTCACCCGAGAAAAAATTTCTGAGCCCATGGCCGTCATAACAAAAGAGAATGGGAAAGGGTGGTGCCCCTGAAGTCGGGGTCGTACACGTGGTTTTCCGAACAGCTCTGATTGGACAACAGTATGCGACACAAAAATTTGGGCACACTGAAAATCAAACTCCTTTCAGTTTTGAAAGAGACTTGGGAGTGTGCTTACTGAGCCTCCTTTGCCCGGTGAACCATGGATTTAAACTGGAGGCCGACGTTATTTGATGTAAGTCACACGAATTTTCCAATGCGATGCCTTTCATTAGAGAGTTTCAAGGTTCACTGACCAGATATTCACTACATCATGTATTTGCTAAAACTTCTCGCGAAAATCATATATATGGGCAGTTTTTCGTAGCTTTCTTGCAATACTTCGCTTCTACATTGCAAATGTTGGGTTCACTTAGTGCGTGTTGAACGAAATAGGCTAAGGGAATCAATTATTTATCTTCATTTATGTATCAACGACCAGACAACGAGGCACGCGCGCAATGCAGTCAAACTTTACGTCAACGCATGTGCCCTATAATCTTTCTTTTTATAATGCGACCTTCAATCACCATGTGTGTAACAATAGGGGCAGTGTTCTGTGTAAATTGAGGCAGTGCTTAATGAAATTTGTTAGGTTTCCTGATAATGTAGCTTCTCGTGTCACTGTGGCAAAGGCCAGCTTGCAGACGTTGACGGGAGTGTTCCGCCTGTAAACCTACGCATGTAGGGTTACAGCAGTGCACCCCTTGGTACACGGGATCGGTTTCATGTTGAGAGGACAAGCAGTGCAACTAGTACCTGAACCCAGTCTCCTAGGCACATAGTTTAGATCTGTGGTGCTGCGATCGTCGCAAGCCGTGTGATTTGGGGGTTTCGTGCATAGAAATAAGCCCTTGACGTAAACGGCTAAAATCATCTTAGATGCACTGAAATCAAATGTACGTTTAGACCTGACTAAGATGCCGCACCAGGCATGCACACCCTTCTGTCGAATGCTCTGCTCGCGTTGTTTGCATCATTCTCATTCCCTGTGGGAAAATGTAAATCGGCCAGTATGAAAGAAGTGTGAGTGTGTGTACTCCCAAGGTTGGTGATTAAGTGCAAAAAAAAAGAGGACGAGTATGCGCATCTCATCGCGCTCATTGCTGCTTGTGGGTGCGAACCACAGTGCCATAAAAGTTGCGTAGTGTGAACCACCTTTCCGAAGCACTGATTTACTGGTGAAAATCAAGCACATTTCAACTCTCCTTGCTTGAGAACCATTTTTAAGGACGATAGTCTTTCTTGGGGACCTTCGACGAAAAAATTTTGGTCTTTCTGTCTGTCTATCTATCTGTACATTTGTCTGTTTGTCTGCCCTAAAGATATTTCAAACGGCACCAAACAGCTAACCCCATTCGCAGCGCCCACCAATATTGCTCAAGATTTAGCGTTCATATTTGTGTGATTGTCAATTTAAAAGCAATCATTGCGCATATCTGGGGTGCTATAACAACACTTCGAAGTTTTATATGACTGCCTTTTTACTAGAAGAGGCAGACGCAAGTAACTCTGAGAGATGTAGCGTTTATCGCGCGTCGCTGACAGTGCAGCACAATGCTCAAAAAGGTGTTTCCAATGCTTTGCTACGACACCACGGTGGTGGCACCTGCCCGTCGCTTTGCGTTCTACAAATTATCACCTTCGAGACTGGCGCACATCTTTCTCCACGGGCTGCACGCCTTCGTTTTCGAAGATAACTGCCAGATCGCGATTGTGTCTAACGTGCCTCGATGCGCTCGTTTGCCTCCGCTGCACGCTCGAGGCACTCTAACGCAATACCTCGAGAATAGCATTCACCGATTTTCTTGCGCAGAACATAAATAAACGTTTTTTTCACTCTCTCCAGACGCAAGGCTATCGTCCTTCGACTACATTTGCGCTGTAGCATGCAGATTTGGATCCAATGTTTTTATCAAAAAGAAAGTTGGTTCATTCAAAAGCAGTGTTGTCTATAATGCGTTGCAAGTAACGCCATGACCAGTAACGCCTTACTTTTTCTGGTCACTAAATTACGTATTCGCTACAATATCGGAACGGTAAACGGTGAAGGTACTTCCGTTGAATTTTTTGGTATCGTTTGTCCTACTTTTTAATCTTGTAAGCTCCATTTTCCTAGAGCTCACCCCGACGAATTCTGTTTGTCACAGCATAGGAGTGCTGTAGGCTTTCCAAGCAAACGCAAAGAAAACTCGTGTGCAAACGCTTGTTTTTCTTTTTTTTTGAGGCAAACGTAGGTAGAAAATTTCTTGAAAACGCACCGACTTCTTGCGGGGAGAGTAGGGCCATGGTCACAGAAAGCCTGAACGCTGCCGCCATTTACAGCACTTCAAGGCATTGTAAGGCACTCTTGCAGAGCTAACATGCACAATGTTTGTCACAACGTCTCGGTGATTTCAGCACGTGTTCATCAATAAAAGGCTGGAAGTGACTTTTCCTTGTGACATGTTACCATAATAAAACGCGCTCTTCTACAGCAGTGGTGCCCATTTCAAAAAGCAATGGCGTGCCTAAGGTCCCTAGATGAAACAAGGTAGCGTCACTCATTGTTCTCGAGCTGTCCTCCTCACTCTCTCGATTACTCCTCTTTTTCTCTGCCATCCGCGTCTGTAATTGGTGCATTACTTGCACGTGATCTTGCAAATGGCTGGTGGTGTTATTTATTATTATGCAAAAGGTTCCAAACGAGTACACATGCGCATATGGCTCCAGTTGGATTCTCGCCGTGACCAGAAGACAAAATCGTAGCCAGAACATAAACTGAAGAGGAGGAGCGTTTCGGTGTGCGCTAAGTCGACCAAGATTGTTTCGCCATGCTCGTTCAACGCAACATCTGCGTTTTTCAGCAATGCTGCGTTGCTGTAAACAACAGAAAATGGTTTAGTTCTCTTCAACTTACCTCGTGCTTTCCGAGATGAAGCGCACCATGAAGTGCAACTATTAACCATTTCACGCGAATGCTTTCGTGCAACTGCGTCAACGTATGTCGACGCGGATCTGCGAAGCGAGTTCACTTGTCGGTTTTTATTGAAACGCCAGGCGCGCGTCTAATGCGTGTCTAGTGCATGCCAGTTGGTACAAATACATGTGGGTATGCACGTATACAGAGCAGCTGTAGGTTGTAATCAACGCACCTTCAGAAACATTTCACTCTTGACCGGTTCCCGCTTGACGGAACGTGCTGCTTCGAGGCACCTCACCAGTAGAACTCTCACTTTTCAGGAAGTTCCCAGCACCGCATCAGAATCACTTGGCATCACGATTGTCCAAATGGGCACATTTAAAAAAAAACGTCATCGCAGTGCTGCTGGACGAGTGTTCGTACCAGTCTGGTCGTAGTTTTTTTTTTCTTGCGTGTGCACAAGCCGGTTGTAATCAATCGTCACAACGTCACGCCCTGTGGCCACTTACAGGATCCAGCAAGAAGCACGTTCACAGTGTCACAACACGAACAAAACACAATCGGAGAAGTGGACTAGTTAGAACTGGACGAAATACCGCGGCCGTGGAACTAAAATGTACTACGCGAGACGCCATGGCTAGTGGTGTAAAGTATAGAACTGCACAACGTTGCCGGTTGAGTAACGCACATCCCGCTTGCTCTTGTGTTGTGCCGTTTATGTTCATAAAGGTAACTGTTTATTCTACGTCTTATTTCGTTCCATTTTGTTTCATTTACATCTATTCACCGTAGCAACAGAACCCAAACATTCGCTTTTGGATGAAAGTTTTGAACCTTCTAGGGGGCGCTTCAGGCAAATAAGCGAGGAGGAAAAGGGGGGGTGTCGCTACCTTGGAAACTTGTTTCATCTAGGGACCTTAGGCGTGCCAAGTCTTCGTAGTTACCTCGTTAGTATGTTTTTTACTCGTTCGACGTATTCATTAAATCTCAACAACAAAATATAGCCAAAACAATGTCCTTACCACGTTGAGAAGGAGAGAAGTTACGTTTAGAACCATATACGAAGCCAGGAGCGGGGTACCCTGCGATTCCGTTGTTTAACCGAAAAACAGTAATGAAAATACGTTTTTTTTTAAATAGACAGTCTTCAGGAAGCAGTCGTTCAAAAACAACAAATAAATCCTAGCTACGAGTTTGTGTTAGACCATTCATTGCTTGCGGAGACAGAGAGCATTAATAGACACCAGATCTGGGTCCTCCTTCTTTACAGAATCACGCTACAGCCGGAAGTAGCTGCCAAGTCGGCCTTCGGGAGGCATTCAAAAATTTTGAATGGGTTAGCAAAATTGATAATACCGAGTGCCTTTGTTGTACCTGCTTTTGTGAATGAAATTGTATGGGTGCACTATGCACAACCTAAATGCGTGCTCTGCTTAGGTCGAGTCCTACCCGATACTGCGGGACATTGCCCGCGTGTCAGAAAGTGCGCCAAGTGGACAGGCCGCGTTTGTCGACAGCAACGGGGCCCACCAGAACATCGATCATGATGCTGGGGGGCTCTCATCTCAGAACCACTGGCTCTCCGTGTTCCCTGTACAAGGCCAGCATAACCGGACTTTCGACTACATCAGACTTGCTGGCGTCAGTGGACAGGTACGTTCTGCACAGGCGTAATAGATTAATTCCGCGACAAATGTACCGTAGACCTATTTAGTTAACCGTGAAAAGATTTCTTGCCCAAGTGTGTCGGATGTGCAGTGATTCCATGGTGTTGCATGAGGATTTTGGTTCTAACCAATGCATAGAAAAAGCGTGGCTGCTGCCTCTTTCCAGACAACACTCTGGCAGGAAAGTAAAACATGTCTTCACAGAGATAGTTTTGAGCATTTATGGTGCATCGTTTCGCCACACTGGCGAATGAATAAATGCTACAGCAACAAATTGCGAAGTCACGCAAAGAACGGCAAGCAGCTCGAAATATGCAGAGCGTATCTCAAGCAGAAAGCCCGCACGAATCGAGCGTACCCAGGACGAGCGCGGACATATAATTTTCACAGTTCGACACCTAAAGCGCACTGTTTAAACAGGAAACAAAAAAACTCACGAAACGAACGCACAAGTATACTACACAGGACAAGCGTACACAACTTCAAATATTCTTACTTCTAAGCAGTGTGCACCTTTCGTAAACACGGCGGCTGCAGCAAGCGAAGTGACCTCTGCGTCCTCCAGAGTCACGAGTCTGATAAGCGCGGGCTACGGACAGATCACGCTCCGTGGAGGCGCCGCTCAACGACACGCGACAAACTTAGCCCGCCAAACAACACAACACGAGCATGTCACGCCAACTCGCTACTGACGATGAAAACCCGTCAAAGTTAAAGAGCTGTGAGGACCGCCAAACTATATATTGTGTATATAAATGGTTTGCCTCTAGTAACCGGACAGCGTAGGCTTCGTCGCCAAATAGTTAGCGCCGGGTGTAGCATCTTGAGGTCACTACTGCTTCGATGTCCCGCAAAAGAACCTCAACTTCTCGTTTTTTAAACCGGTGGACCACGTCATACAACACGTTCGTGTTGAACGAGGACATGATTGATGAAGTTATCGTATGCAGCGACTAAAAAGGGCACATCTGCGATAATGGCTGCAGTAATAAAAACTGTGCAGTCAAGCTTTCAAGACTAGATCTTACCACTGAAATTCTCGCTTAAGTTCAATTGAAGCTTGTGGTCTAGTCGACGCCACTTTGCGCAGTCACGCTGTAGCTGACGAAAGCTGGGGAGAAGTCTACTTTGCAATGCAGTGTCGACAAGTTCCGATGGCTGCTTTAATAATTCATGTGTGCGTGCATTTCTATTTTTTTGCAATTGATACTCTTATTTTCGAAGATGTAGCTGAGAAGTTTCACCTAAGCGTACGTTGCTCAGGTCCGGTACTATCCAATGTGGCGGTACGGGAATCCCGGTTTGGGAGGCTCGCCAGGCCCACACACCATTCCATCCCAAGGTGACGGACACCAGGATCACAGCAACCACGACCATGAGGTTTCCCCATACCAGTTGATGTCCTGCGCACAGTTCCAACACCAGCAGCAGCAACAGATGCAGGACCGGGACCAGCAGCCAGCCTCCCATTACACGGAGTCTTGGTTCACTTCCCAGGTACGTAAGGTCGGCAGTAACTACAAAGTCAGCCTTCGGGAGGCATTGAACGTTTCATTATGTTAGCACTGTACCGAGTGCTTTTCTTGTTTCTGCTCTTGTGCATTATTATTCGTGTGTGTGTGTGTGTGTTCCTCAGTGTGTATCGTATAATCTAGTTTTTTAATTGAAACTAACAGCACGTATATAAGATCAATTCATCTCATTTATGTAGGACCGTATGTACGTTATTTTGTTTTTTTTTCTTTATTTGTAACAATCAGGTGGAAAGGGATAGCCGCCACCATGTAACGGTGACAAAAACTCATTTGTATAGTCTCTACTACAATAAAAAAAATGGTCAACGTTGATTGTTGAATTAGCGGTCCAGAAACATTGAAGTTTTACCTTTCTCAAATGGGAGTGCTTATCCTGAAATTAAATCACGTTTCACATGGGCTTAGCGCGCTTCAATTTACCCGCCTCAAGCAGAACGTTTCACGTCATCACCGTTGCCGTGCACAACATTGTTCCGCTTTACTGCACGGCCGCCGGCACTAGTAGCAGCAGAACGAAAGCAGCGGAAGCCACAGAAGCAACAACGACCTTTGAACACTCTCCTGCCATTGGCTCCGTGATGGCCGACGTGCTTCCTTCAACTGAGCGTAACTAAAGGCACAACCTGTACAGTTTAGGCAGGCAAAAGTTTAACTTTTCAACCACTCACGTCCGGTGGTTCCTTTTCCCATGAATCTA
The DNA here is from genome assembly GCA_013436015.1 of Rhipicephalus annulatus. Lineage (NCBI taxonomy): Eukaryota > Metazoa > Arthropoda > Arachnida > Ixodida > Ixodidae > Rhipicephalus > Rhipicephalus annulatus. The sequence goes on along the minus strand of WOVY01001728.1, from coordinate 312,805 downwards.
ACAGAACTAATCGAGCATCATTTTATTACGTCTTTTATTGCACGGAGTTAGGGCTCTTTACTTAGTGCAGCTACTACGATTACTAGTGTATAATCGTAATTTTACTACTGTAGCGCATGTGTTCTCGTATATTTACCTTGATATGTGGGGTTTAACGTCCCAAAACCACTATATGATTATGAGAGACGCCGTAGTGGAGGGCTCCGGAAATTTAGACCACCTGGGGTTCTTTAACGTGCACCCAAATCTGAGCACACGGGCCTACAACATTTCCGCCTCCATCGGAAATGCAGCCGCCGCAGCCGGGATTCGAACCCGAGCCCTGCGGATCAGCAGCCGAGTACCTTAGTCACTAGACCACCGCGGCGGGGCTCGTATATTTACCTTATATTCTCGATAATTAGTACACTGCTGTTAATAATACTGTCGTTTTAATCGTTTTCATGCATTGAGTTTTCACTGTGAAGTAGATATTCATTTGACTTTCGTGTCCCATCAATATGCAACTGTACTCTGTCTGACAAATACGTGCTCTGTTTAGGTCGAGACCAACCCACGTGACATTCCCCACGTGTCAGAAAGAGTGCCAAGTGGACAATCCCCCTTCGTGGACACCAATTGGCACAGCCAAAGCATTGATCGTAAGACTGAGGGGCTTTCTCCTCAGGGCCATGTGCTCTCCCAGTTCCCTCAACCAGGCCAATGGGGTCACCGGACCTACGAAAACGTCCAACAAGTTGGCGTCAGTGGACGGCTTCGTACTGAACAGGTATTGAAGCTTAATTTCATGCAAATGCACTCTGCTCATATTTACTCGAACGCGGTAATATTTCTTGCTCAAGTGTATCGGAGACGCACTTGCGCCCCATTGTTACATCCATATTGATAATGGAATGAATGTTCAGAAAAAGAGGATGCGGCTCACGGGGGTATCACCATCGTATGCAGCGACAAAAAGAGACGTATCTTTTTGATAAGAAGACAAAACAACGATAGTGCCTGCACGGTCATGCTTTGAAGACTTAATCTGTCCACTCAAATTCTCCCTTAATTCGATTTCTAGGAAGGAAAGTATAGCTGGTTGCCTGGTTGTTACCACTTTCGCAATCACGCTATAGGAGGTTTTCATTTTCCCGGCCTGCCAGGTGGCGACAACTTGCTACTTCCGGCCGCCATTGCTGTGGTATCTCAGTTGGTTTGTGATGTAGTGCACGACAGTTCGAGGTGGTGCAGCCACTGTCTCGTGCTTGGAGACGTGTTTATTTTTCTTTAAAACTTCACTTTTCCTGGCACAATGGCAAACTGTGCTGCCTAAAGATGCAGTTTCCGCTCGCAAAAGCGCTTTCGGAAAACTCAGTTAGATGACACTTTCTCATAAAAAGTCACAGTCGTGCCTCAGAAGCCGGAGCGATTCCGTTTACCAGCGAGTATTAACAACTCACCAGTACGCACACGTGAACAAAAGGAATGCTGAAACGAATCTGCGGAAGGAATACATGAATATTAGTGCCCCGACACTTAGATGTTACGAAAAAAGAATGCTTGCTGGGTGACTGAACAAAGGACGCAATTTTTACGCAGCTGCTGATGTGAAATGCGTAGCAAAATGTTGTCTGGCTGAGACTAATATTTTTTAACTACTGCGGGACACAACGTCAATAAATGAGCAAGTGTGATGAGACTGAACGTTAGAACTTATAAAATTCTATACAACAGCACTGTTACATATGCCGCGACGCAGTCACGAAAATGTTCAAGCTTAACAGTTCCACGTACGCATGCATTGCTCAGGTCGGGTACTATCCACTGTGGCAGTACGGGAATACCAGTTTGGGAGGCTTGCCACGCCCAGAGACCATTTTATCCGAGGGTGCCGAACACCAGGATCACAGCAACCACCACAATGAGGTTTCCCCACACCAGTTGATGCCCTCCGCGCTGTTCCAACAACAGCAGCAGCAGCAGATGCAGGACCGGGAACAACAGCCGGCCCCCCATGACACGGAGTCTGAATTCACATCCCAGGTACGTAAGGTTGGCAGTAACTACAAAGTCAGCCTTCGGTAGACGTTCAAAGCTTTTCATTACTTTATGAAGAGTGACTATACCGAGTGCTCTCTTTGTTCTCGCTTTTGTGCGTGAAATTTCGTATGTGTGTATTTCTCTGTGTGAATTTTATATTGCGATCTTTTTTGAAGGCTTAACCATTCACCGTCTCGTATATACGTGCTCTGCCCAGGTCGAGTCCTACCCGCCACAGCGTGACATTTCTGGCGTGACCGACAGTGTGCTAAGTGAAGAAACTTCTTTCGTCGATATCGATGGGCCCCCCGAGAATATCGATGAGGAGACAGGAGTTTCTGGACAGAATACCAAATTTTTCAGACCCTGGGAGTAAAAGGAGATGCACTCACGTTTTCGGCACGTCTCCCCCTCTAGCCCTCGCTTAGTTCATTGCCTGTGGAGTGTATATTCGGTTACCTGTATATTTCTCTATTAAACTTGTGTGTGAGAGTAATCTGGCAATGATGGGATTTCGACGTTGGCTTCTTGTCTTATTGGTATAGTGACTATGTCTGCATAAATGTGGTGATATCGCGCGCCATAACATAGTGCAATGCCCAATTTTCTGAAACGATGTTTCCACGTGGCGAATTTCTGTTCGTATCAACAAGGAAACACTAACGTGATTTCGGCAAGTAAGTTTCCATGTTTAGAGCAAGCGGTGGGGCCGCCCAGACATCGGCTGGTAGAGGCAACGTTTGTAGATATAATTTCTCGGTTTCCAAACTCCTCCTCTCGAGGCGAGGACCATTTGCTCATAGGAAATGTGGTGGCGCTGCAGTCTAACTTTGTGCCAAAAGTGGCCAAAAGTAACCGGCTACTCTCCGCTGGCTTCAATGCCGCTGCAGTTTCGTGCGTTTCGTGCCGGTGTTCGGTGTTGCTATTTTTTTCTTTGTGCATTTTTCTTTGCTTTCTGTTCACGTGGTATGCTTCCACAATCTTCTAAAGACCATTCGACGCATACACTCACAAAGTCACTCAGACATCTACGTCGTAGGAAACTCTACGAATGTGTTCTCATCGCAGGCACATTGACCACTTGTTGGCGCACCGAGGGTGTGTACGTCACAAGCTATATTTCCACTGTGGCTTCTATCCCGTGCGCCGTAGCTAAACTCTTCTGGACATCGTAACACTTTGTTTTGTACTTGAGCGCCAGCCAGTGTTGCCCGTATCGTGACAACACTGGCTGTACAGTACTACCACTATACTTGGCTGGATGATATGCAGAAAAGCACAAAATTTTACATCAGCCTAATGTACCAGTACTAGTGCCATTGTAGAACGAGTTAAACTAGCTCCTGTACATAAAAAGTGATACTGCAGAAACAAAACATAGTACTTCAGAACACGCCCCATCAATTTTTCAGATATAGTTTTCAGCATTTTGCTTTTCCGCATTCGTCTCTTAGGCATTTCAATTTTTAAGGTGTCCCTGCATTTCGTCTCTTAGGCATTTATATTGTGTTTAAGGCGCCTTTCGATAATTCATACCTTTCATGTAGACCCAACCTCTCTGTTTTTTAACTGGAAGTGGAAATTTATAGATTCGAGCACTTCGGGACACATGCGTATGATACCGGAAACAAGCTTGCTAAATAAATAACAGATTACTGCGATTTAGTTGGCAGGGAAGAGTTGCAGATGATAATAATCCAAGAGTGTTCGAACCACTGTAGTTCAGCAGTCACTTCTGGTGAAGCTATGGTTATAAATGCTTAAAAATTCATTCTGGACTCTTCCAATGATAATAATATTATTCTTATCCGCCTGCTTCAGCCCCTCTTTCACCTACTGTCACTGCTTCATGTATTTGTGAATGCGACGACACACTACTGTAGTCCCTTTGTTACCTAGGAATTATGTAGCCCCATTACACGATGTGAGGTGACTACATCTCGTGCAGCTGGTGATTTCAACGGGTGCAGGAAAACACGTCCCCTGAATAAACGTCCCTGGATCAAACAGCCCCTCTAGCACGGCTGTCTAGATAAAAAGGTCCTGAGCAAGAAATTAACCAATAAACTAATAAACTGAAATCTTTATTCAACACTTATTTTGTACTAGATCCATAGCTCAGAAATGTTTGCTTGCGGCAGTCTATGCACACTTTTCACGTGTCGTCAGAAACAGGAACTCTGCGCACTGTAGTGGCCTCAACATTGACAGTGCCAGGGAGAAACCAACAGTCGTTCGGTCCCAAAGATTTTTACCCCCCCCCACCCCGCTTTCGTCTGTTCGCCACCTGCACCAAGCGGGGATACAAACGAAAGTGAGAGGGCACCAGCAGTAATCTCATGTCCCAGTTTCTTGCTTCCCGCGTTCCAATGGGTGTTCAAGCAGTGTCTCAACCAGCTGGTACAATACAATCAGAGATCACGCTGATGTCAATGAAAACTATGTGTACATAGTGAGCGAACGCAATGGCAGGTCTCGTTGCGTTTCTTGTTATAATGGTTATCCGACAACGTAGCTCTTCACGCAGCCATCCATGAACCTTAACTAACCCAGCAATAGAGGATCCCTAATGTCTACATTTCATGGCGTATGAACAGTATTACCCGAAGTGCGGGACTATGTCGAGGTTTACGCTCTTGTATTTTAAATGTATTAGGGTTTGTTGTGCACAAATAATGTGGCCTAATTACGTACAAAAAGCTAACACACCATTTCATTTCCTCATGCAGGCTCTCCATAAAAGCTCCACTGGAGAGACGAATAGTGAAGGCAGCTCGCTCATCTGACTCGATTGAAGTCGTCGTGGACGGTGGCGCCTCCAGTGCTATCATCGGCGAGGTTTTTTACGGCCGCTGTGAAACCAGGTCCTGCTCCACATACCGAGTCGTTCCATGCCGGCCGTCATGCGTCTTCTTCTCTCGCTTCCTGGGCAACGGCAAAACCTCCACGTCTGACCAAGGACTGCCTTCACCGCGAAGTGGCATTTGGTGTAATGACTATACTATATAAAACGTTCGATATAAAAACGTCCCACGTTTTTTTGTGTTGATGCTGGTTGCATGTTACGGACGATTTCCAATAAAAAGCTCAGTTGCGAGTACAGTGCAAGTCCTGTCGTGAGCTCGTCTATTGTTCGTTCCAGGCTCTGCCTTTTTTTCATTTCATTCAGTTCCATGTGCCATTAGAAGGCGTCCTGAAGGTATACCTTTTTTGCTGTTGTTCTCGTTAAAAAAATTGGATGCAATTTTCGCGCCTGTACACGAAAGGTGCGCATACTAACAGGTACCTGAACTTCAAGTTCGTCTACTCTGACACTTTTAAAAAGTCAGTGATTGATTTATATATGGGGTTTAACGTCCCAAAACCACCATATGATTATGAGAGACGCCGTAGTGGAGGGCTCCGGAAATTTTGACCACCTGGGGTGTACACGGGCCAACAACATTTCCGCCTGCATCGGAAATGCAGCCGCCACAGCCGGGATTTGATATTTGACCTGCGGGTCAGCAGCCGAGTACCTTAGCCACTAGAACACCGTGGCGGGGCTCGAGATCGATTAGGAGACTGCCTTGGGGATTCATCTGTGAACATGCATGCACCACCTGCATAAAGAAAAAGGAGGGTGCTTTGGGTTTTTAGCGTAATGAGGGCAGATATTTTGCGTACACAAACCACCCTGATATATTTAAAATATGAAAGCATAAACCTAGTCATGGCAGCGCGATGTGGGAGGTACTGTACTTACGAAGATGAATGTACATGGTTCAGTGCTGGGTTAGTCAAGGTCAAGAAATCGCTGCATGAAGACTTACGCACGGTTGAATAGCGACTACAACACGAAATAAAACGGATACTTTCCACTCTGTTTGCACACTATGTACACATAGTTTTCATTGATGTCACCGTGCTCACCACGTGGACTACCAGCTGGTTGAGATGCTGCGTCAACTCTAACTTTAATACCTATAGCGAGAAACTGTGACATCCAATTAGTACCGGTGCTCCCTAGTGTTCCCTTTTGGTGCGGTTGGCGAACCTAAAAAAATACGAGGAAAGCACAAAATAATGCGTTGACAGAAACAACTGTTGGGTCGTCCACCAATGTTTACTGTGCTCTACAAACGTTGTCCTCCACAGTACTGGCAATCTTTAATGTAATGGAAAATCACATTGACTGCCATTTTGAGGTACCCAGCCCAAAGAACCTGTCTCTGACGTCATGTGCACAATGTATACACCTTTTCACAGGCGACAAAAACAACGCCACCATGTTGGGCTGCATTGCGGTAGTACAAATGCTCAAGTGGCAGCCTCGGCAGAGCATTTTCGGGAGGTCGGGCTAATTTTCGAAGCCCAAAAGCACTATGGTGGCACCCAGGGATCTGTTCTTGAAACGCTCTACACAGTGTCTCGAACAAATGTTTCTTGTCCATGGAAAACTAAAAAATAAAGATTTGCGTCGCAATCTGAAATCTAAATCCACTGATATCAAGAAACTGGCATACCTGACACATGCACGACCGAAGCTCGAGTAAGCGTCGTACATTTGGACACCATCGCAATCACATCTTGCAGATTAAATCGAAGCAGTGCAAAGCCGCGCAGCGCGTTTTATATCATCTCAATACTCACCATACATTAGTATAACTGCCTTGAAACGCACCCTATCACTTCCAGATCTTGAATCACGCCACATAATTGCTCGTCCTTGCCTCCTCCATTGCTTTTTTTATCAGTCATTCAGAAAACATACGCTTCTTACTCCACCTGTACGAACATCATCGAGATTAGCTCACACATGTCCCTTTGCACACATGACTGTTCGCACAGCGACGATGAATAACTCTTTTTTCCCACATGCAATCAGTTTTTGGAACACGCTACTTAACGCCATTGCTTCCTGCTCAGATCGAGAAAAACTTCGCGAGAAACTAACGTGCCATTTTGTTCAACAATAGTTGCCTACCACAGCATGATGAATTGTCTCGTGTACACAATGCTACATTTGTTTCTTTTTTCCTTTCTTTTTGTTACTAACTACAGTTATTTTACTTTTGCGAAACTTGTGCATATTCTATTTTTTTTTCTCATATGCGCCCAATAATGGATATAAAATTTTTCCTGATGTACGTACCCGATGCTACATTTATTTATGTTCGGCGAACTGTGAATGCAAGCACAAATATCTCGTGCTTGCTTCCAAAGTTCGCCGAAGACACAAGGCTGATTTCTCTGAAGTTCGAAATATTCCGGTCTTTTCGAACTAGCAGTGCACGTGGCCGCACACTTCCAACTCTCGTCCAAGACTATAACCGAGAGTGTGAAGTGCCGTACTTCGATGGTATGAGTCGCGCATTGTCCGGACACTAGGTGGTTCACAATGGCCGCAGACAGCTGCGGTGCCACATTCCTGGTCACCGCGGCCCCTTCACCTCAACCTCCCTGCAAAAAAAAAAAGAAAAAACCTCGGAGGATGCAGTTTTCACGCCCACGGTCACAAAAAAAACAGAAGCAAGAATGAAGTGTGACCCTCCTTTCACCTTGCATAATTCGTGTTGTGTGAACATTTTCAAATCGGAGAAACTTGATTTGGTAGGCAACTTTCACGGTCACGGTTGTATTGTTCCAGAGTTCCCTTTCTGTGGTAGGCTGGTCACGAAGACGTTGTACAGGGTTTTATAACAGTGGTCCCGATGGCCACAGCAAGAAGAGTTGCTACCAAAGTTTAACATCACCCCCCCCCCCCTACTGAAGGGGAGAAAACCGGAGTTTGAAAACACAGTGATCGCAGATGCTACTATGAAGAATGCCGCATGCCAACTCTTAGCCATGACTATTTTTTATGTGTCAAGACTCTCTGTACAGAGGCACATATTTTTGTGCTTTATGAGTTTGACTTTGTGAAACGGTGAAATTGCCGAATGCCACCTGCTGGCGTCAGTTAGCATCATATTGTCCAAGTATTCTTCCTTGCATTTTTGGAGGGTACTCATAATTGACACGCTTCAGAAAGTATACTAACTTACGGACTTTTCTTGGCAATGAAGGTAATGAAAGGAAGGCTACGGAGCCAAAGTGGATGTGTGCCACCGCGGAAAAAATCACAACATATCCGCGGAGTGAATGATGATGAGTGGGGCAAAGCGTCCGTCCATGCATCCGTCCGTGCATTTTCCTGTCTGTCGAACAGCGCGAGCTACCACGGCTATCCGCGCCCGCCGTTCCGCTTCGTCCATGCACCATAAACGATCCCACACGTCCACGCCAATAGGACAGTAGTGGTATGGCGCCATATAAAATATTCTCACTTAACTGCACTTTTTATGTACTTCTCTGAGACAGCGCTATCTATTATATTATTGGGAGATACTGCCGGTTATGCCTGATGTGGGACAAGGTTGGACTAAGAGGAGTTGAGCTCCTAAGACATTCTCTGCGGGAATAGAGCCCACGCACCCTTTATGGCACTTGGCTTCCCCAATAGCTCATTCGCTTCCCTGTCAATACAACCAGCACACAGCACAGGGAACTTCAACGCGTGGAGCCACGTCACGGTGGTCTTCCCTTCAGGGAGCCAGGTTTCAATGGCATTATTACTCTTTTCTGTTCTTGACAAGAACCGGTCTCTTGACAGCTTTGTTAGCTCTTGGCTGGAGGGAATCAGTTTTTTTCGGGTGCATCCATTTTTGGAATGCATCAACAAACAGTCGCTTCTTCTGCAGTCACCCGAGAAAAAATTCCTAAGCCCATGGCCATCATAACAAAAGAGAATGGGAAGGGTGGTGCGCCTTAAGTCGGGGTCGCACACGTGGTTTTCCGAACAGCTCTGATTGGACAACAGTATGCGACACAAAAATTTGGGCACACTGAAAATCAAACTTCTTTCAGTTTTGAAAGAGACTTCGGAGTGTGTTTGCTGAGCCTTCTTTGCCCGGTGAACCATGGATTTAAACTGGAGGCCGACGTTATTTGATGTAAGTCACACGAATTTTCAAATGTGATATCTTTCATTAGAGAGTTTCTAGGTTCACTGACCAGATATTAACTACATCATGTAATTTGCCAAAAATTCTCGCGAAAATCATATATATGGGCAGTTTTTCGTAGCTTTCTTGCAATACTTCGCTTCTACATTGCAAATGTTGGGACCACTTAGTGCGTGTAGAACGAACTATGCGAAGGAAATCCATTATTTATCTCCATTTACGTATCAACGACCAGGCAACGAGGCACGCGCGCAAAGCAGTGAAAATTTACGTCAAAGCGTGCGCCCTATAATATTTCTTTTTATTATGCGACCTTCCCTCACCCTTAAGACTTAACATTTTTTGTGCATGTGTTTAACACTAGGAGCAGTGTTCTGTGCGAAGTGAGGCATTGCTTGGTGCAATTTGTTAGGTTTCCTGATGTTGTAGCCTATCGTGTAACTGTGGCAAAGGCCAGCTTGCAGACGTTGACGGGAGTGTACCGACTCTAAACCTACGCATGTAGGGTTACAGCAGTGGACCCTCTGGTACACGGGATCGGTTTCATGTTGAGAGGACAACCGGCCTAACGGGTACCCGAACCCAGTTTCCTAAGCACATATTTTTGTAACTCTGGTGCTGCGATCGTCGCAAGCCGTGTGATTAGGGGGTTTTCGTACATGAAAATAAGCCCTTGACATAAACGACTAAAATCATCTAAGATGCACTGAAATTAAATGTATATTTAGGTCTGACTAGGATGCCGCACCAGGCATGCACACCTTTCAGTCGAATGCTCTGCTTGCGTTGTTTGCACCATTTTCGTTGCCCTCTGAAAATATGTGCATCGGCCAGTATGAAAGAAGTGTCAGTGTGTGTACTCCCTAGGTTGGTAATTAAGAGAAAAAAAAAGGAATACGAGTATGCGCATCTCGTCGCGCGCATTTCTGCATGTGGGTGCAAACGACAGTGCATTAAAGGTTGCAGGGTGTGAACCGCCTTTCCGAAGCACTGAGATACGGGCCAAAAGCAAACACATTTCATCACTTCTGACTTTAAAATCATTTTTTATCAAAAAAAAGAACGTTGGTTCATGCAGAAGCAGTGTTGTGGCTAATGCGTTGCAAGTAACGCCATGACCAGTAACGCCTTACTTTTTCTGGTAACTGAATCACGTATTCGCTACAATGTCGGAACGGTAAACGGTGAAGGTGCTTTCGTTGATTTTTTTTTGGTAACGTTAATCCTACGTTTTCATCCTGTAAGCTACAATTTCCTAGAGCTCACGCCGACGAATTCTGTTTGTCGCAGCAATGAACTGCTGTAGGCTTGCCAAGCACGCGCATAGACAACACGTGTGCAATTGCTTTTTTTCAAGAAATCCTCAGTAGGAACGTTCTTGAAAACGCACCGACTTCTTGCAGGGAGAGTAGGGTCATCGTCCCACAAAGCCTGAACGTGACCACTATTTACAACGCTTCAAGGCATTGTAAGGCACTTTTGCATAGCTAACATGCACAACGTATGTCACAATGTCTCGGTGATTTCAGCACGTGTTCACCTATAAAAGGCTGGAAGTGGCCTTTCCTTGTGACATGTATACAATAATGAAACGCGCTCTTTTACAGCAGTGGTGTACATTTCAAAAAAGAACGGTGCGCGATGTCTTCGTGGTTACCTCGTTTTTTTTTACTCTTTCGACGTATTCATTATACAACAAAAGGTCTATTCCTAGTTTTTGCACTAGCAATGCTGTCACTTGTTTGGTGGAACTTAAAACACTGCTGTGCTCCCGAGAAAGTCTCGGAACACAGCTGTGTCAGAGCAAGCAAGTTCTCTCAATCTCAACAGTAAATTATCGCCAAAACAATGTCCTTACCCCGTTGAGAAGGAGAGAAGTTACGTTTAGAACCATGTATGAAACCAGGAGCGGGTACCTTGAGATTCCGTGGTTCAAACGAAAAACAGCAATGAAAATACTTTTTCTTTAAATAGACAATCTTCAGCAAGCACCCGTTCAAAAAAAAACAAATAAATCTTAGCTACGAGTTCCTTTGGACCATTCATTGCTTGTGCAGGCAGAGACCAATAATTGACACCAGATCTGGGTCCTCCCTTTTTACTGAATCACGCTATAGCCGGCAGGAGCTGACAAGTCGGCCTTCGGGAGGCATTCAAAAATTTTGAAAGGTTAGCAAAATTGATAATGCCGAGCGCCTTCTTTGTACCTGCTTTTGTGCATGAACTTATGTGTGCGCACTATGCACAACCTAAATGCGTGCTCTACTTAGGTCGAGTCCTACTCGATATGGCGGGACGTTGCCCGCTTCTCAGAAAGTGTGCCAAGTGGACAGGCCGCGTTTGTCGACAGCAACGGGGCCCACCAGAACATCGATCATGAGGATGGAGGACTCTCATCTCAGAACCACTGGCTATCCGTGTTCCCCGAACAAGGCCAGGATCACCGGACTTGCGACTACATCCAACTTGCTGGCGTCAGTGGACAGGTGCGTACTGAACAGGCGTAGAAGTTTCATTCCGCGACAATTGTACCGTAGACCCATTTAGTCGACCGTGACAAGAATAAGTATTCCGGATGCGCAGTGATTCCATGGTGTAGCATGAGCATTTTGGTTTAAACCAATGGTTAGAAAAAGCGTAGTGGCTGCCTCTTTCTAGGAAACCTTATGACAGGAGAGTAAAACATGTCTTCACAAAGATAGTAGGGAGTTTTAGTGCTGGGTACCCAAGCGGCTTGCGTACGCAGGACGTTTGGGCGGCGGCAACGCGCATGCGCGAAACCCCGAATAGATGCGTCGCAAGATCGCTGGGGCGATGGGGCCATGCGTCAGCGCGGTCCACGTTCGCAAGAACTCACGGTATCCGCACTGCGGATACCCTAGCCGTCGAGTTAAAATAAGCCAAAGTGCGAGCACTTATAGCGATTACACGGTTTCAGCCAGATTTCCAAATCTAGAATGGCCTGGAACATAGAAACTAAAAAAACATATGCCAGCCCCCGACTAGCTGAATAGGTGGCGCCATCTATCGCGGCCATAGTAAAACAGACAACCACAACTTTGTTATTGCAGAAACATTGTGCATTGTACATTTGGTGCAAAAACTGCGCAGCAACAATACTACAAATGAGTAACCTTTTTTATTTATTTTCCCCTCAAAAACATTACGCGAGAGCTAACATGTTCATGACTGCGGTTGCACTAAGTGTCACAAGTAGTCGACACTGTCGTTACAGTAACCTTGCATTTTTCGCTTTTTTGCGTATACCAGATTACTGTACACAATAAAAAAGTGTACTGATCACTATGAATGTTTATTTAACATTGTAAATTATAAAAATATTTAAATAATACTTACGCGACAAGACGCTATGGTGCTGCGAGCGCGTGTGGACTTCGTGCGGCTTGCTTTTGTGTGCGTGCCACCGTGGCGCATCGCCCCAAGAGAATGCGTACCCAGCACTAAAACTACCTAGTTTTGAGCATTTTTTGTGCATCGTTCCGCCACAATAGCGAATGAATAAGTGCTACAGCAACAAATTGTGAAGTCACGCAAAGAACAGCAAGCAGCTCGAAACTTGCAGAGCGCATCTCAAGAAGAAAGCCCGCACGAATCGAGCGTACACAAGACGAGTGCGGACACCTACTTTTCACAGTTCGACACCTAAAGCGCGCTGTTTAAACAGGAAACAAAAAAGACTTAAGAAACGAACGCACAAGTATACTACACAGGACAAGAGCAAGCAACTGCAAATATTCTTATTTCTGAGCAGTGTGCACCTTTCGTAAACACGGCGGCAGCAGCAAGAAAAGTGACTTCTGCGCCCTCCAGAGTCACGAGTCTGATAAGCGCGGGCTCCGGACAGATCACGCTCCGTGGAGTCGCCGCTCAACGACACGCGACAAACTTGCCGCGCCAAACAACACAACACGAGCATGTCACGCCAACTCGCTACTGATGACGAAAACGCGTTACAGTTACAGAGCCCTGAGGACCGCCAAGCAATGTATGATGTATATAAATGGTTTGCCTCTAGTAACAAGACAGCGTAGGTTACGTGGCCAAATGGTTAGCGCCGCGCGTTGCGCATCGTGAGGTCACTGCTTCGATGTCCCGCAAAAGAACCTCAACTTCTCGTTTTTTAAACCGGTGGACCACGTCATACAACACTTTCGTGTTGAAGGAGGATTTGATTGACGAATTTATCGTATGCAGCGACTAAAAAGGGCCTATCTTTGCGATAATGGCTGCAGTAATAATAACTGTGCAGTCAAGCTTTCAAGACTAGATCTTACCACTGAAATTCTCGCTTAAGTTCAATTGAAGCTTGTGGTCTACTCGACGCCACTTTACGCAGTCATGCTGTAGCTGACGAAAGCTGGGGAGAAGTATATTTTGCAATGCAGTGTCGACAAGTTCCGATGGCTGCTTTAATCATTCATGTGTGCGTGCATTTCTATTTCTTTTTTTGCAATTGATACTCTTATTTTCGTAGAGGTAGCTGAGAAGTTTCACCTAAGCGTATACGTTGCTCAGGTCGGGTACTATCCAATATGGCGGTACGGGAATCCCGGTTTGGGAGGCTCGCCAGGCCCGCACACCATTCCATCCGAGGATGACGGACACCAGGATCACAGCAACCACCACAACGAGGTTTTCCCACACCAGTTGATGCCCTCCGCGCTGTTCCAACAACAGCAGCAGCAACAGATGCAGAACCGGGAACAACAGCCGGCCCCCCATGACACGGAGTCTGAATTCATATCCCAGGTACGTAAGGTCGGCAGTAACTACAAAGTCAGCCTTCGGGAGACGTTCAAAACTTTTCATTACTTTATGAAGAGTGACTATACCGAGTGCTCTCTTTGTTCCCGCTTTTGTGCGTGAAATTTCGTATGTGTGTATTTCCCTGTGTGTATTTTATATTGCGATCTTTTTTGAAGGCTTAACCATTCACCCTCTCGTATCTACGTGCTCTGCCCAGGTCGAGTCCTACCCGCTACAGTGTGACATTTCTGGCGTGACCGACAGTGTGCCAAGTGAAGAAACTTCTTTCGTCGATATCGATGGGCCCCCCGAGAACATCGATGAGGAGACAGGAGTTTCTGGACAGAAAACCAAATTTTTCAGACCCTGGGAGTAAAAGGAGAAAAGGAGAGGCACTCACGTTTTCGGCACGCCTACCCCTCTAGCCCTCGCTTAGTTCATGACCTGTGGAGTGTATATTCGGTTACCTGTATATTTCTCTATTAAACTCGTGTGTGAGAGTAATCCGGCAATAATGGTATTTTGACACTGGCTTCTTGTCTTATTCGTATAGTGACTATGTCTGCATAAATGCGGTGATATCGCGCGCCATAACTTAGTGCAATGCCGAATTTTTGAAAACAATGTTTTCACGTGGCGAATTTCTGCTCGTGTCAACAAGCAAGCACAAACATGATTTCGGCAACTAAGTTTCCATGTTTAGAGCTAGCGGCGGGGCCGCCCAGACATCGGCTGTTAGAGGCAACGTTTGTACATATAATTTCTCAGTTTCCGAACTCCTGCTCTCGAGGCGAGCACCATTTGCTCAAAGGCAGTGTGGTGGCGCGGCAGTCTAACTTTGTGCCAAAGGCAGCCAAAAGTAACCGGCTACTCTCCGCTGGCTTCAATGCCGCTGCAGTTTCGTGCGTTCCGTATAGGTGTTTGGTAGTGCTAATTTCTTCTCTTTGCTTTCTCTTCACGTGGCATGCTTTCACAATCTTCTAAAGACCATTCGACGCATACACTCACAAAGTCACGGAGACATCTACGTCGTAGGAAACTCTACGATTTTTATACCGCGGGCACATTGACCACTTGTGGGTGCACCGAGGGTGTGTACGTCACCCGATAATATGTTTACTGTTGTTTATATCCCATGCGCCGTAGCTCAAACCTTCCGGACATTGTAACGGTGTGTTTTGTACATAGGTGCCAGCCAGTGTTGCCACTTATCGTGGCTACACTAGCCGTGCAGTCCAACCGCTACGCTTGGCTAGACGACAGACAGAAAAACACCAAATTTCACATGAGCCTAATGTACCGATACTAGTGCCATTGCAGAACGAGTTAAACTGGCTCGGACACGTAATAATTGATACTGCAGAAACTCTTCTGATTCTTCAGAACACGCTTCATCAATTTTTCACATACTTTTCAGTATTTTGTATTTCCGCCATTTCGTCTCTTAGGCATTTCAATCTTTACGGTGTCATGACGTTCCACCTTTCAGTATTTAATAGTTTTCATAACGACCCAACCTGAGTGGCTTTCTTATGCAAGGGCACATTTATATATTTGAGCAGTTTGGGACGTATGCTTATGATACCGAAAACAAGCTTGCAAAATAAATAGCAGCTCACGGCGATTTTGTTTGCAGTGAAGAGGTTCACAAGATAATAATGTTAAAAAATTAAAATCGATGTAATTCTGCAGTCACTTCTGGTGAAGCTATGGTTATGAATGCTTAGAAATTCCTTCTTGACTCTTCTAATGACGAATAATATTATCATTATCTTTCCACTTTAGCCACTCTTTCCCTCACTGTCACTGCTTCATGTATATGGGAATGCGACGACACACTACTGTAGTCCCGCTGTTACCTAGGAATTATGTAGCTCTATAATAAAGAACTGAGACAGTCAAAACTGTTATTCGAGACCAGGTAAGAGCGTAGACCGAGCTAGCGAAATCAGCGACAGTCCGGGCCGAGAGTCTCCTGCTTAGCACTGACAATGTTTTTGCCGAGATTTGCATGGCCCACTACATTCATCATTACATATTTCCCCCTCGCTGAAGATGGTGCCAAGTAAGTGTTCTAAGGTGTCGTGAGGAGAAGTGGTTCGTAATATGGTTTGAGGCGATCCACATGTACGATTTCGCGGCCTTGGCGACGCAGGTCAGCAGTGGCCGTGAGGGGTTCGATGAGGTAGTTAACAGCGGAAGTTTCTTCTATGACGCGATAAGGTCCATGGTACCTGCTGACAGCTCCAATTATTGGCGTGTGGTGACTACAACTCGTGCAGCTGGTGATTACAACGGGTGTAGGAAAACACGTCCCCGGAAGATTAATCCCCTGAATAAACGTCCCCCGAACAAAAGGCCCCTCTAGCACGGCTGTCTAAAAAAAAGGTCCTGAGCGAGAAATTAACCAAGAAACTAATCAGCTGAAATCTTTAATAAACACCCTATATGAAATCTTTATTCGACACTAGTTGCAACGCCTGCGCATCCATTACGTTTAGAAACACGCCAGCGGATACCCTTGGAGTACCTTTTTTTCTTTACATGTAACCACCCACGCACAGAATTTTGCCTCCTTTGTTCTATTTGATTACTCCATTCCACACATAAGTACCGCCACAGAGCAAGTATCGATTGAGCTCCTGAAACCGAACCATTAATTGCAGTGCGACGGTGCGACCAAGCAGCTGCCTCCGGATGAAATGCCTGTGCGGTGAACTGCCACCCCGTTAAGTCTTTTTCAGGTGCGTGCATAGCTGGATTGCATTTATCTGCAATGTTTATTGTATGTGACATCTGACATTCCACTTATACTGAAAAGTTGGGACTCTCGGTTTGTCATTATCGTGTTTCATCAATAACCTTTAGGTAAACTGAACTCTTCGCGCACGTCTTTTTTTTATTCCTATGAGAAAAAAATTGGCAGATCTCACGTACAGTGGAAATTGATGATATGCGAACCACAAATAGGGAAGGTTATGGTGTCACTTTTCAATCAGTACAACGTTACCAGACGGAGGTAAATTACACCGTACATGACTTCCATGTCATGATTATCACGTTGGGACGTGTCATTTGCCTTCGTCATTTATTCAAATCACCTGATAGCAAATTTTGTATATGTGGAGCGAGTGAAACGACCATGAGCACCCTATGAGCGTAGCATGTAGTCATGCTTTACACGACACGCATATCATGATTATCTTGTTCGGATGTGACTTACGTCATCAACTTACGTCATGCTATACCTAATTTAGTACATGTGGAGCTAGCGAAACGGCCGCAAGCGCATCATGAGCGTGGCATGTTGTCATGTTGTTTTATGACACGCAGCTCATCATTATCATGCTTGCACGTGTCACATACATTCGTCGTCCATTCAGGTCCAGCAATACATAACTTGGTGTATGTGACGCTATCTAAACGGCGGAAAGCACACGTGACGTTTAAGCGCGCGCACGCTGGGCGCAGCGACGCCACACGCGACCAGTGTCTGTCGGCGAGGCCCGGCGGCAACCACAGCGAAATGTGACATGCTGCATTTCGCGCCGACGACGTTACCCACTCAGCAACGCGTCTGCCTAGCTTCGAGACGGAGGGACGCCGGGTGCGCTCAAACGCGCATGCGTCAAAGCAACGCAGCGTGGCACGTGCCTGCGAGTATATGTCAGGCAGATCAGTGCCTGACGTGGCGTCACCGGTGTGACGCGACGAAACGAACGCCCATGCGCACGCACGCTGGGTCACGTCGAAGTGTATATGCACCTTGAGTGCGGCATGTAGTCATGTTCTTACATGACACGCATCTCATAATCATCATGTTTGCACCAGTCACATACCTTCGTCATTCATTCACGTGACGTAATACCAAATTTGGCAAAGGTGAAGCTCGCGAAACGGCTGCGAGCGTACCATACGAGTGGCGTGTAGTCATGACTTTCATGAATTACATTTCATGAGTTCCACGTTAGGGTCCGTGACTTGTCTTCACCATGGAGTCATGTCATATCATGCCAATTTCGAATGTCATGTGAACGGAACCACCACAAGAGCAGAGAGACGGTGAAATGTAAATCATGACATTCATGATATAATAGCCATGTTATGACTTGTGAGTTATGATCATCAAACAGTCATGTTATATTTAGGATGACTGCCAGTTGGGCGTGTTGGTAAAGGTTCATGATGAGACAAGCGCAAAAATACACACACTCAGAGAGGACACAGACAAGCGTCATGTTATGCCATACCAAATTTGGTTCTGATATCGTTAACGAAACGGCCAGGACAGCTAAACGTCGTAGGCGTCTAGATAGATAGATAGATAGATAGATAGATAGATAGATAGATAGATAGATAGATAGATAGATAGATAGATAGATAGATAGATAGATAGATAGATAGATAGATAGATAGATAGATAGATAGATAGATAGATAGATAGATAGATAGATAGATAGATAGATAGATAGATAGATAGATAGAAGTCGCCGAAGTTCACTAAGAAATGCCTCGCATTTATTAAAAAATTGGCGACTGGTCTGCGCTACATTCAACGGTGTCGGCGCTTAGGGGTAGCTATATACCGACAACGCAAATGAGAGCATTTTTTCTAAATAGTTTTTCCGGGGACGCATCTTCCGGTGAGGTATCTTCCGGTGAAATATCTTCCGGGGATGTTTTCTTCCGGAACCCAAGTTCAACGGATCGATATAGAAGTGAAAGCACCCCACCTACTTCACATAACACCTTTCTTACTCTTCCGACAACAACAAAAGTTTTAAGCAGTGAACACAAATCACCTGCGAGCTTATTTCTGGAGCAACACGCACTTGTATGAATACGTTCGATAAGATACTTTTACAAAGGGGAAGCGTATGTTTCACCACTATTTGTAGCTCTTATTTTACGACATTGTAAGGATTGATTATAATATTAGTTAATTATTGTGCATTCCCAATTCAGGCAGTTCTAGTGTAATGAACGCGTGATGTCTAGACTTCTGAAGAAAATTGCGTTTTGAACGCGTTTCTTTTGTTTTTATTGAAAATGGGTAAGCTTGCCATAAAACAAGTAAAACTATTTTTTTTAAATTGCACAGTTTTAGCGAGGGTTGCGGTCATGAAGAAAAAAAGTGAGAAAGCACTAAAGTGTAGAAATACATGCGGTGCCCAAGTGCATTTGATTCGTTCGTTTGTTATTGCTGTTCGAATAATTAGCTAACTAGGAACTTCTACTGCCTTTAAATATCACTTGTTTTAGCGCACCAGGGTTTCACAGACCACTGTTGTAACTTCGGTTTCAGACCGCCCCAAGTGAGTCGGTACCGAGAGTGGCTTTCGTGTAAACATGGCTAGCTAAGTTAGTACGTAAAATGACATGCACACCAGTGTCCACTGACAACACCGTTCAATAGAGGCGTCCTGCTATAGTGTATTCTGAGACCTTGTAAGTGTGAGTGACATTCAAAGAATGCGGGGAATAAAACCTGAACAATGTATACGAGCTGACTGATGGGAGGCATAGGGAATATTTACCGTTTCACAACGTTCAGATCGAAAAGCGCTAGATCCCATGCCTCCAAACCGAGTCCTTGAGCACAAAAAAAAATTAGTATTGGGAAAGAGTGACAAAGCAGCATTCTTCGTAGTTCCCTCTGCGATAACAGTTTTTCTAAATTCCTTTTCTTTTTTTTTGCTCTTCTTTAGTAGGAGGTGGGTCGGGGAGATAGAGAGAATGTTGGCACCAGTGGTAGCTCCGCCTGCTGTAGCCATTACGACCGCAATAAAACCACCTGTACAATATCTTCCTCACTAGTCTCACATGTAGCGAACTAATTTGGAACACTTCAACAATGACCCTGAAAATCGCCTTGGTAAAAAAAACCAGGTTCTCTAAATCGTACAACACGGATAAGGCTCGGTGAAAGCAGGCTCACAAATTTATCTTGTCTCTGTTGTTTTTGTATTCGTGGGCGTGAAAACTCCCAACGGGTTTCTCCTCCAAGAGTTGAGGGAGAAGGAGTAGGGATGACCTGGAATGTGGCACCGCAGCTGTGTACGGCCATTGTGAACCACTTACTGTGCGAAAAATATGCCACTCATAGCTTCAAGGCACGTGACTTCAAACTCTTCGTCAGTTTTGGACGAGAAATCAAAGTGTGCGGCCACGTTCAGTACTAGGTCGAGGAGACGGGAAGATTTCGAATCTCTCAGGGTATTTCGCCGTGGATGGAAGGCTAACTGTGGAAGCAAACTCGAGATCTTCACCACTGAATGTAAGTAGCACATATTTGAAAAAGCAACGAGTTATGTGTCCATGTATTCGACCAACATTTCGTCACTTGAAGTTACATCCAAACACCAACTCAAACGAAGGTTATATGTCTACCAAATTGTAAAGTTCAGCCAAACTGATGAAAATTTTGCGTTGTACACATTTTTCAAAGCTTTCTTGCAATCATTCGCTACTTTATCCTAAATATAGTGCCAATTTGTGACCCCCGTCGAGTGATTGTTTTGAAACGTAGCACCTGGCAGTATTTATAGCTCGGTTACTTGTATAAGTATTTTTCGTCCCTGAGCATCAAAAACCCATTACGTGACTATTATTCGGCAAAGAAGCGACCGCGATTGTGTAATTAATCATCAATTGATGAGGTAACGTAAGTTAATAACCTTCACCCCCGTAGCGCTATCTATTACAATTACTCGAGCGCTTCTTGCATTTCAAACAGAGAGAAACTTAAGCACGCAAATGTTAATCTCGTGAGGCCGCCATACCAGGTATACAACAGTGGCGGGTAATCGGTTTGATCTTTTATTCGGTTGTTTGCAACCCTCACGTACAGACGGCAATTCTGCAAGCTAGAAATACCATTCCGCGCATTTAAGTGGTGTCCCCCATTTTAGTAAAATGAACATCCCAGCTAGTCTTTAAACTAGAATGAAGGGGGGATATCTCCATCGTTTGGTAAAAGTTTCATCGTTTAATAAAATTCATTATGCTGTCTCGAGGTTGTTGTAAATAATAGTAGCAATGCGTTTCAGATGCTTGAAGATGCACCAGCCCATGAAGGAGATGACATGGACCTGGACTGGAGTAACGTCTTCAGCGAGCAGTAGGACGAAATGTTCGCCCTCCTTGCAGAGATGGACAAGTGTCACGAGCAGAGTCTCTACTTGGAGGAAAGGCGCCAAGCCGACCTCTCAATGAACAGGTATGTATGATAGGATATTGAGCTGCTGCGCTTTTTGTATTCCAACTACATGTGCAGAAACAAAACAAACTTTAGTGGTCAATACTTGCGACATTTTTTATCCTTTTTTGCACCTTGAATATATGGAGCTACCGAGTTTAAGTGGAATGTTTCACATATGAAGTTACAGTAGCAAGAATCTTTATTTTTTACTAGATCTATATCTCCGAAACCTTTGTCTGTGGCAGTCGATACATACTTTTCACGTGACGTCAGAGACAGGAACCCTGTGCAATATAGCGACGTAAAGAGTGTCAGTGCAGGAGAGGACCCAACAGTCGTTTGGCCACCGCGATTTTTTTTTACCCTTCCCGCTTTCTTCTGCTCTGCAGCCGCGCCAAGCGGAAACACAAATGAAAGCGGGAGGGCACCGGTAGTAACATGATGTCACAGTCTCTTGCTTTGCGTGTTCGAGTGAGAGTTCATGCAGCGTCACAACCAGTTGGTACTGCAAGCGGCGATCATGGTCACACCATGAAGAACTATGTGTACGTAGTGTGCAAATAGTGGCAGGTTATTGTGTGTTTCGTGTTATCATGGTTATCCGACTGTGCGTACCTCTTCACGCAGCCATCCACTAACCTTAACTAACCCAGAAATAAAGGACCATTCAGGTGTACATTTCTTTACGCAGGAACAGTATTACCTACAGTGCGGGACCATGTCGAGGTTTACGCTCTTATATTTTAAATATATTAGAATTCGTCGTGTACAAAAAACCATGTGGCCTAGTTACGTACAAAAATCTAACACACCATTTCCTTTCTTTATGCAGGCTGTCCATGCAAGCTCCACTGGAGAGACGAATAGTGAAGGCAGCTCGCTCATCGGACTCGATTGAAGTCGTCGTGGATGCCCCGCCGCAGTGGTCTAGTAGCTAAGGCACTCGGCTGCTGACCCGCTGGTCGCGGGTTCGATTCCCGGCTGCGGCGGCTGCATTTCCGATGGAGGCGGAAATGTTGTAGGCCCGTGTACTCAGATTTGGGTGCACGTTAAAGAACCCCAGGTGGTCAAAATTTCCGGAGTCCTCCACTACGGCGTCTCTCATAATCATATGGTGGTTTTGGGACGTTAAACCCCACAAATCAATCAATCGTCGTGGATGTTGGCGCCTCCAGTGCTACCCCCAACGAGGTTTTTCAAGGCCGCAGTGACAACAATTCCCGCTCCACATACCGAGTTGTTCCATGCCGGCCGTCATGCATCCTCTTCTCTCGCTTCCTGGGCAACGGCAAAACCTCAACGTCTGGCCGAGCGCTGCCTTCGCCGCTAGGTGGCAGTTGATGTAATGGCTATTCTGTGTAAAACTTTTCATACAAGAACGTCCCACGTTTTTTCTGTTTTTTGTGATGATGCTAGCTGCATATTAGGGACGTTTTTCAATAAAAAACCTCAGTCTCGAGTACAGCACATGTCCTGTCGTCGTCTCGTCTATTTTATTCTTTCCAGGCTCTGCCCCATTTTCATTTCGTTCAGTTCACCCTGCAATTAGAAGGTGTCCCGAAGTTATGCATATTTTTTGTTGTTGTTGTTATTGTTAAAAAAATGCGACGCTATTTTTCGGCCTGTACACGAAAGGTGCGCATACTAACAGATACCTGAACCTCAAGTCCGTCTTCTCTGACACTCATAATAATTCAGTAATTGCCCCAACGTTAGGTCGCGCGAATCGCACAAATCTCGAAGGTTTGACCTGCGATGTGAGTGCACTTCGAGAGGTCATTTCGACGAGCGGTAACCCGAACATAGTCTGCTCATTCTCAGCCTGTCAGCGTCATACAGAAGGAACGCGCTCCTGTTCCTTACGTTCCAGAGATAAGCAAGACCTTATCACGCGTAATGCGTAGCTGCGACGGTGAATACGCTCGTGTATACGTAAGTTAAGGCCAATGGACGTCAGACTCTGGATTTTGGCGGACATGTGGCGCCACCTGTCAACGCAGTTTTGAGTAGTGGAAAACCCGAATCCCTTGCACTCTTTGCTGCGAAACCAGGTGCTAATACAGCGTACCCAACAACGATTGAGCTAAATATGTGGAGTATTTGCGCATTGAACGCTAAATAAAAAAAATTGCCCGCAGCTTCCCTCGGGGGAACACTGAGGAGGATGCGGAGCATATAATTGGTTAACGGGGTGTTAAAGTGCGACTTACTTGGGTCGATGGCTAAATTGGTTAACGTGGTTGTAGGAAGGGGTGTTAAATGAGTGAACACGTACACACGTATGCGAAACGGCGGCGCTGGTCGAAGGGACGTCGATCATTGTGTTTGTGGATTCGTTGGAATTCATTTCACCGTGACCTTGGACGTCGACGCACCGTACAAACCAACCGACGAGCGGCAACTGAGCGATCGAGCGCCGACCTTGAGTATATATACAGCGCGACGGCGCATGCACTGTCAGCTGTTGAATGTTCTCGAAGGAGAAGCGCGCGCGCGGCACAGATGGCGACGGCGCGACGGCGCATGCGCTGTCAGCTGTCGAATGTTCTCGAAGGAGAAGCGCGCGCGGCACAGATGGTGGGCGACGGCGCATGCGCGCGCGTCAGCTGTCGAATGTTCGAGAAGCGGTGCGGACGGCGCGGGCGGCGCACTACAAGGCGCGAGTATAAGATGCTTCCGCATCTAAAAGTTGCGAATTTCTTTCCACTAGTCAGACGCGTCACCGAACATCCGTGAAGTGCTTGCTGAATCACTTGCCTGAACGACGGCGAAAACAAGAAAAGACGCAACAGCTCCACGCTCCACGAAAGAAGACTCCAGTCTGCGCTAGTGTCGCGTTGTGAATTGCCACGGACGTAAATGGCTTCAGCGTTTCAATTTTCCGCAGCTTTCGCAAAGCAGAAAGGCGAAAGCGCCAAGTACAGGCCGTTACGAAAGTGTCGGGTAAGCGATATTATTCGCGTTCTCCACAGCCGTTTACTTGAGTACGTGCGATAATGTAGGTCTCCGGTTATTGTTTTGAGTAGGCTTGACGGAGAACCGTGGTGACTTTTATAATGAAGCCTAACATACCCTCTGACATCGATGCGCGTCATACAACAATAGACAGGTGACGCCCTAGATAAACATCGCACACGCCGCGACCACCGATAATCCGAAGTTGCCGCCACTACGCAGCATTACGCATGTAGGGCTTCGAAGGCTCTAAGTCCCTGCTTTAACTATAGGAAATGGGAACACATACGTAACACAGGTAAATCGCAAAGTGATTGCGACCACAATCCGGTTCTTCTTGCCGTTGGTTACCGGAGCTATATCGGAGGCATCGGTTGTGCCTTTTGCTGTATACTGAAAAAGTGGACGCAGAGGTATCCTTATTTGTAGTATATACAAAAGAAAGACCACCGTCAACCGAGCATTCTAGCAATAAAACAGTTCAATGCACAAGAAGCGAGAAGTATATGGAGAATGCAATTGGATTGGATTGGATAAACTTTTATTTGGTCCTTCAAAACACAGATCACTGTGTTGCGGGCAGCTCCCACGTGGGGACTGAGATGCCAAGCTCCTGAGCCGCCTCGCGGGCTTGGTGGACAGCCCAGAGCTGATC
The DNA here is from genome assembly GCA_013436015.1 of Rhipicephalus annulatus. Taxonomy (NCBI): domain Eukaryota; kingdom Metazoa; phylum Arthropoda; class Arachnida; order Ixodida; family Ixodidae; genus Rhipicephalus; species Rhipicephalus annulatus. The sequence continues at coordinate 288,219 of WOVY01001728.1, read as the reverse complement.
TGCCAAGGACGAGCTGCGGATTGCCGCCTCCCATCTGGCAGAGGCGATGTTCGATATATGAGCGAATTTGGTGCACTGCCAGAGCATGTGTTCTAATGAAGCGATTTCACCACAATGTGGACAAAGATTACTTGGGTATAGGTCAGGGTACATAATGTGTAACATTTTCAAAGTAGGGTACATCCGCGGTTGCAAAAGCCTTATTGTAAGTGCTTGGGGCTGGGTTAGATTTTTGTGAGGTGGGGGGAAAATCCTTCTAGACAGTTATAAATGTTTAGTGAGCTCGATATATGTTGTAAGAATTTCCCGGTTATCCCCTTCACCGGTAGAACGCATCCCCGGGGAGGCGCGGTTGGAGAGTTCTCGCGCCGCCTCGTGTGCTGCTTCATTGAGATTGGGAGGGGAATCGTTTATTTGCCCAAGGTGAGCTGGGAACCAACTCAGAAGATGATGCGTTATGTTCTTGCCTTGCAGTATTCTCAGCGTTTGTTCAGAGACCGTCCCCTTGGCGAACGCCCGTAGTGCTGCCATGGAATCACTGTAGACGACTTCAATGTTATCCATCTTGAGTGCTAAGGCGATGGCCACCTGTTCCGCAATGATTGGGTCTTTCATCCTGACCGTCACTGAGTTGACGGCATGGCCAGCGCCATCGACCACCACAGCCACAAACGCTTTCCCATTGGCGTAAAAAGCCGCGTCTACAAATACGACCCCTCCATCCTCGTTTGAGACTTGACGAAGTATAGTCCTGGCCCTCGCTATTCTTCTTCCGACGTTGTGTTCTGGATGCATGTTTCTTGGTATAGGAGACACCGTGATATTCTCCCTGATGTTGTCGGGGATATCATTGTAATTGCGTCTGATTGCCATTGGGTGTTGGCCCAGCTCCTGCAGGATCGTTCTCCCCGACCTTGTTGTAGATAACCTTGCAAACTGTGCTCTCTCTTGGGCTTCTGCTATTTCTTCGAGCGTGTTGTGAATGCCAAGCTCAAGCAGACGCTCGGTGCTGGTATGTATGGGTAGGCCCAGGACCTTCTTGATAACTTTCCTGAGGAGCACATTCAGTATCTCAGACTCTGCTTTTGACCAGTTGTGCATTGCTGCCTCGTACGTGAAGTGGTTTAGAACAAACGCATGCATCAACCTGATGAGGTTGTCTTCCTTGATCCCATTTCTTTTGTTGGCCACTCTGCGTATGAGGTGCACCGCACTGTCTGTTTTCCAAGTTAACTTGGCTATAGATTTGCTGTTGGTGCCGCTAGACTCTATCAGCATGCCCAGGAGTTTGATGAAGTCGACCCTCTTGATGGCATCCCCTTGATTTGTACGGAGGTGGATGTCTATCTGGTTTAACGGCTTCCATCCCCTGGGCTTCGGTCCCCGGCGTGCAGTCCGATACAGTAAAAGTTCTGATTTACTCGAGGAGCACTTGAGCCCAGAAGGACGAAGGTACTCTTCTACGGTATCAATCGCCTCTTGCAGTGAGCTCTCAATCTGCCCCTCGCTTCCACCTGTGAACCAGAGGGTAATGTCATCTGCGTAGATGCTGTGCTTCAATCCTTCAATGCTCGATAATTTTTTTGACAGTCCCATCATGGCAATGTTGAACAGCATTGGTGAAATCACTGCCCCTTGCGGCGTGCCCTTTGCTTCTAGTTCGATTGCTGCGGTTTCGATATCTGCAATCTTCATCACGGCTTTCCGATCTGTAAGAAAGGACCATACGTAGTCATAGAAGGCTTTCTCCAGACCAAGCTTAGAAATTGCTTCGAGTATGAATGAGTGGTGGATGTTGTCAAACGCTTTTTCTAGATCTAGGCACAGAATGACTCTCACGTCTCTGGTTTTGTTGTCGATGACCTGGTGTTTGATAAGCTTCAATGCATCTTGTGTGGATAGCCCTGCCCTGAATCCAACCATATTATGTGTATATGTGTCGTGATCTTCCAAGTACTTGTTTATCCTGTGCAGTATGGCATGTTCTGCAACCTTGCCGATACATGACGTCAAGGATATTGGCCTCATGTTGTAGAATGCAACTGCAAAGCGAAAATCACCGGGACCATTCGTGCCGGATAAACCGAGCTTCTTACCAATGTTCGCATAGATTCCTCGTATATGCACTTCATCGCTTTAGGCGTTAAGGAACGCACGTTGGATTGCTTGTCTGGAATTCATTGTCGATTGCCGGTTGAAGCACGGCGAAATAAATTAGTCATCTTTTGCATTGTGTCGCTTTTCGTTTTGATAAGCTTCTATACTTTTATTAGGCGGGGTTGTATTGAAAGAGGAAGCTTGCAAGGTCTTTGATTTTTAGGAAACCACGCATAAATACCAACAAAAGAAGGGGGCCTAAGGATGTTCACTTGCGGACGGCTCTCTGTGCACTCCTTTATGGCCGGCGTGGCGATTGGGGTGATGATGGTGGTGCTTTTCGCGGCACCATCTGGGCAGAGTGTGACGTCTATCCCAGCAATTAGGAATTACAAGCTAACGAAGCAAGCCTTATCTAGAGTTGTGTACAAATCACCTGTGCGAATTGCGAAGTAATTCTCCCGGGCAGACAGGTAACTTCTCACAGCAAATGCACCTGCGTCAAAACGATGTCGAAAAAAAAAGAGATGGCGCCTAATGCTGCTGGCCGAGCACGCAGCTATGACTGATCACGTCACTGATGGAATAAATGAGAGTATCATTGGGAAAGAAATAAACTTGAAATCACGCCTGTATCTCGAATCACTTGATATACAATCAGCAAAGCAGACACTGAGTCGCCATGTCGTACAGTCTGCCTCATCTGCCTCACACTTAAGGGAAATCATAAAGCGCATGGCATTGAGCTGTGGCCAACACTGCAGTCGCGTGCAGGCAGCAGTGGCACGTGGTGGTGAGCTGAGTGGTGCACGCAGGCCATATTGTCGCATCGAATTTCCTAAAATTATCTAGAGTGGAAGCTGGCGCTGCAATCTTTCAGCGGCCATGGAAATGAGGGGTAGTACACGGATTTGCCGAACTGCGGATGCTTGCGTTGCGCCACAGGTGTTGGAGCGGTGCCAAGTAAGTCAAGCCGCAGCTGCACGTTGACGTGATTAACGCTCTCCTGCAGCAGCTGCTGGCCCCTCACCCGATCGCGACACACTTCTTTGTTGCGTCGCCCTCTCCACCACCTGCAACGCTCGACCGCACGTCAAGTGGATGAAACTCTCGTGTCTATGCGTTTTAAACAAACGTTTACTTGAGTAAACGGTACCCCGAGTTCCTCTTCAAACCGTTCCAGCTACCGTGTTGACGGCCGTTTCAACTGGTCAACGCCGTGCGCACCCCAGCTGCTTCGCCACAGGTCTCCCGTCAGGGAGATGGTCCATAATTTGGTTGCCGTGCTTTTGTTTGGCTTCGAAGAAAAGAACGAACCCTTTTAAACTTGGTGACCCCAGTTGAAATAGTAAGCCTAAATGATTAAGGTGAAGTGCAACTCAGATACTTGCCAATAGTTGTTTCATGATAAAGCATATTCGCATGTTTTTTAGCGCGCGAACGTAGCAAAAGAGGAACAGCGTTGACAGAAAGTGCGCTGAATGTTCACGCACTGAAACTTGCAAATATGACTCCGCACCGACAGCCAAAGTTTTTACTCTTGTGATAAAGCAGCTTCAAGCCATAATTCCCATGCACACTGAAGCGCCATGTATAGCAGCGCCAGGGTTTCCTCTGATAGATAGATAGATAGATAGATAGATAGATAGATAGATAGATAGATAGATAGATAGATAGATAGATAGAAAAATATATTTTGTCTGGCAGCCTATTGATTTCAGCTTTGCTGCGGGAATTTGGTCAATAATCTGTACTAAACTTTGTGCTACGCCAACCTATCAGCCTTAATTGATAATAATCAGGTTCTAGAAACTGTATTTTACCGCATACTCTGTTTGCTCTTTCGAAACGTCGTGGTACTGAGCAACGTTTATAGAAGCTGTTAAGTTGGCAAAGTCTCCGCCTCTGCTAAAGTCTAGAACACTGTACCTCCGCCATGCACTGATAGTGGCGCAAAATGTACTTCTGGTCCAGGGGGCGCTACTCAGTAACAGATTCCTTGTATCAGATGACGAAGTACAAGAGAACGTCACGCTTTCAGCTGCTATATCTGCGCGAATATTGGAATGCTTGAAAACGCTAGGCCAACAACGACTAGTTTTTCCTTCTGGTGATTTTGCAGCTTTAATTCGTTAGTAGCAATGTCTGAAAGCGTGTTATGTGATGTTCTTTGTGGCGCATACTATTGCAGGAGCCCGGTGATCGGTGGCTACTGCGGTTCTCATCAAGTTCAGAGCGACATGCATTGGTGTCGTTCATTGCCTCAGCGACCAGCTGTTGTGGCAGCACTTTTATAGAGTCACATAAAGAACAGCGCCAATAACGAGGGACAAGCGGCACTGACTTACATCGAGATTTATTTGCTAGAACCGCACAAAATATACTTGAGCAGTATCTGATAAAAAAGAGGAAAAATACAAAACAAAGAAAACAGTTCACCTAACAACCACGTAATCATCGTCATAACGCACCATGAACAACACGTGTGCCAATGTTCTGCAGAAAACCTATTTCTTTTAGATGCGGAAGCATCTTATACTCGTGCCTTGTAGTGCGCCGCCCGCGCCGTCCGCACCGCTTCTCGAACATTCGACAGCTGACGCGCGCGCATGCGCCGTCGCCCACCATCTGTGCCGCGCGCGCTTCTCCTTCGAGAACATTTGACAGCTGACAGCGCATGCGCCGTCGCGCCATCGCCATCTGTGCCGCGCGCGCGCTTCTCCTTCGAGAACATTCAACAGCTGACAGTGCATGCGCCGTCGCGCTGTATATATACTCAAGGTCGGCGCTCGATCGCTCAGTTGCCGCTCGTCGGTTGGTTTGTACGGTGGTGCGTCGACGTCCAAGGTCGCGGTGAAATGAATTCCAACGAATCCACAAACACAATGATCGACGTCCCTTCGACCAGCGCCGCCGTTTCGCATACGTGTGTACGTGTTCACTCATTTAACACCCCCTCCTACAACCACGTTAACCAATTTAGCCATCGACCCAAGTAAGTCGCAATTTAACACCCCATTCCACAACCACGTTAACCAATTTAGCCATCGACCCAAGTAAGTCGCACTTTAACACCCCGTTAACCAATTATATGCTCCGCATCCTCCTCAGTGTTCCCCCGAGGGAAGCTGCGGGCAATTTTTTTGTGATAGCGCAATCGAAGGCCTGTTGACACATGCACTGCCCAGCCTTCCTATTTCTGCAGCCTCATAAATTTCACGTATCATCTGGTCCCGATGACGCATAATGACGGTACAATGCTGAAAATCGGGGACACAACCGCAGTCCCTGCAATGAATGCCGAGGTGGCCCGAAACTGTAGAGGAGACGTTGTGAGCGTGCTCTTTCAGCCGCTCATTTTAACACCTGCCTGTTTGGCCGATGTACCACTTACCGCAGGACAGGGGTAGCACGCTCACAACGTCTCCTCTTTAGTTTTGGGCCAACTTAATAATAAAAACTGAACTTTTTATTATTAAAAAACATCCATTACATGCAGCCAGTATCGCCAAACAAAACATGTGATGTCAATGTCTTCAAATATTTACGTAGCATAGTCGTGACCTCGATTGACATCTCGCGGCGAAAGTGGCGTTGGCAAGCTTGTCGTTTGGCAAGACGTTGAGGTTATTCGGTTGCCCATGAAACGAGTGCAAAGTACGCATGACGGCCGGCGGGAAACAACTCGATATGAAGAGTTTCTTCACTCGTGGTCACTGCGGCCGTCAAGGACCTCGTCCGAGATCGCCGTACAGGAAGACTTCAATCGAGATCCATGAGGAGACTGCCTTAGGGATTCATCTCTGAACATGCATGCACCGCCTGCATAGAAAAAAAGAAGGGTGCTTCAGATTTTTTAGCGTAATTAGGGCAGATATTTTGCGTACACAAACCACCCTGATATATTTAAAATATGAAAGCATAAATCTAGTCATGGCAGTGCGATGTGGGAGGTACTGTACTTACGAAAATGAATGTAAACATGGTTGAGTGCTGGGTTAGTTAGGGTGAATGAATCGCTGCATGAAGATATAAGCACAGTTGAATAGCGACTACAACACAAAATGAAACGGATACTTTCAACTCTGTTTGCACACTATGTACACATAGTTTTCATTGACGTCATCGTGCTCACCACGTGGAGTACCAGCTGCTTGAGATACTGCATCAACTCGAACTCTAACACCTAAGGCAAGACACTGTGACATCCAATTAGTACCGGTGTGCCCTCATGTTCCATTTTGGCGTGGCTGGCGAACAAAAAAAACGAGGAAAGCACAAAACAATGCGGTGACCGAACAACTGTCGGGTCCTCCCCCAATGTATACTGTGCTCTTGGAGCGTTCTCCTCCCCTGTACTGGCAATCTTTAATGTGATGGGAAATAACACTGACAGCCATTTTGAGGTACCCAGCACAAAGAACCTGTCTCTGACGTCATGTGCAAAATGTATACACCTTTTCACTGGTGACAAAAAATAACCCCACCATGTTGGGCTGCACGCGGTAGTACAAAGGCTCAAGTGGCAGCCTCGGCAGCGCATTTTCGGGAGGTCGGGCTGATTTTCGAAGCCCAGAAAGCACTATGGTGGCACCCAGGGATTTGTTCTTGAAACGTTCTACACAGTGTCTCGAGCAAATGTTTATTGTGCATGGAATTACCACAAATTAAAGATGTGCGTCGCAATCTGAAATCTACATCCGCTGACATCAAGAAACTGGCATACCTAACACATGCACGACCGAAGCACGAGTACGCGTCGTCCATTTGGAAACCATCGCAATCATATCTTACAGATGAAACCGAAGCAGTGCGAAACCGCGCAGCGCTTTTTATATCATCCCAATACTCATCATACATTTCTAGAAATGCCTTTAAACGCACCCTATCACTTCCAGTTCTTGAATCACGCTACATAATTGCTCGTCTTTGCCTGCTCCACTGCTTATTTTATCAGTCAACCAGAAGATATACGTTTCTTACTCCAACTGTACGAACATCATCGAGATTGGCCCGCACATGCCCCTTTGGACACATGACTGGTCGCACAGCGACGATGAATAACTCTTTTTTCCCACATGCAATCACCTTTTGGAACACGCTACCTAACGCCATTGCTTCCAGCTCAGATCGAGGAAAAATTCGCGAGAAACTAACCTGCCATTTTGTTCAACAATAGTTGCCTACCACAGCATGATGAATTCTCTCGTGTACGCAATGCTACATTTGTTTCTTTTTTTCCTTTCTTTTTGTTACTAATTACAGTTATTTTACTTTTGCGAAAATTGTGCATATTATTTTTTTTTCTCATATGCGCTTCCCAAAAAATATAAAATTTTTCCTGATGTATGTACCCGATGCTAAATTTATTGTTCAGCGAACTGTGGATGCAAGCACGAATGTGCCGTGCTTGCTTCCACAGTTCGCCGAAGACACAAGGCCAACTTCTCTGAAGTTCGAAATATTCCAGTCTTTTCGACCTAGCAGTGCATGTGGCCGCACACTTAGAACTCTCCTCCAAGACTATAAGGGAGAGTTCGAAGTGCTCTACCACGAAGGTAAGAGTCGCGCATTGTCCGGACACTAAGTGGTTCAGGATGGCCACAGACAGCTGGGGTGCCACATTCCTGGTCACCCGGGGCCCCTTCTCCCCAAGCTGCCTAAAAAAAACTCAGAGGATGCAGTTTTCACGCTCACAATAACAAAAAAAGGGGGGGGAGAGAAGAATGAAGTGTAAGCCTGCTTTCACCATGCCTAATCCGTGTTGTGTGAACATATTCAATTCGGAGAAACTAGATTTGGTAGGCTATTTCCACAATCACGACTGTATTGTTCCGGAGTTCCCTTTCTGTGTGAGGCTGGTCACAAAGACGTTGGACAGGGGTTTTATAACTGTGGTCCCCATGGCCACAGCAAGGAGAGTTGCTACCAAAGTGTAACATCACCCCCCCCTCTACTGAAGGGGAGAAAACCCGTGTTTGGAAACACAGTGATCGCAGAGGCTACTCTGAAGAATGCTGCATGGTAACTCTTTGCCATGACTAATTTTTATGTGTCAAGACTCTCAGTAGGAAGGCACATTATTTTGTGCTTTGTGAGTTTGATTTTGTGAAACCGTGAAATTGCTGAATGCTACCCACTGGTGTCAGTTAGCATCATATTGTCCAAGTTTTCTTCCTTGCATTTTTGGAGGGATACTCATAATTAACACGCTTCAAAAAGTATACTAACTTACGGACTTTTTTGGCAATGGAGCTAATGAAAGGAAGGATATGGAGCTAAAGTGGATGTGTGCCACCGCGGATAAAATCGCAACATATCCGCGGAGTGAATGATGATGAGTGGGGCGAAGCATCCGTCCATGCGTCCGTCCGTATGTTTTCCTGTCTGTCGAACAGCGCGAGGCACCGCGGCTATCCGCGCCCGCCGTCCATGCCCCTCCAACGATGCGACACGTCCACGCCAATCGGAGAGTAGTGGTATCGTGCCATAAAAAATATTCTAACATAACTGCAGTTTGGATGTACTTCTATGAGACAGCGCTATCTATTATATTATTTGGAGATACTGCCGGTTATGCCTGACACAGGACAAGGTCGGACTAAGAGGAATTGCGCTCCTAAGACATTCTCTGTGGGAATAGAGCCCACCCTCCCTTTATGGCACTTGGCTTCTCTAATAGCTCATTCGCTTCCCTGTCAATACAACCAGCACACAGCACAGGGAACTTCAGCGCGTGGAGCCATGTCACGGTGGTCTTCCCTTTAGGAAGCCAGGTTTCAATGGCATTATCACTCCTTTCTGTTCTTGACCAGAACCGGTCTCTTGACAGCTTTGTTAGCTCTTCCCTGGAGGGAATCAGTGTCTTTCGGGGGCATCCAATCTTGGAATGCATCGACAAGCAGTTGCTTCTTCTGCAGTCATCCGAGAAAAAATTCCTAAGCCCATGGCTGTCATAACAAAAGAGAATGGGAAGGGTGGTGCGCCTGAAGTCGGGGTCGCACACGTGGTTTTTCGAACAGCTCTGATTGGACAACAGTACGGGACACCAAAGTTTGGACACGTCGAAAATCAAACTCTTTTCAGTTTTGAAACAGACTTCGGAGTGTGTTTGCTGAGCCTTCTCTCCCCGGTGAACCATGGATTTAAACTGGAGGCCGACGTTATTTGATGTAAGTCACACGAATTTTCAAATGTGATGCCTTTCATTAGAGAGTTTCTAGGTTCACTGACCAGATATTCACTACATCATGTAATTTGCCAAAACTTCTCGCGAAAATCATATATATGGGCAGTTTTTCGTAGCTTTCTTGCAATACTTCGTTTCTACATTGCAAATGTTGGGACCACTTAGTGCGTGTAGAACGAACTATGCGAAGGAAATCCATTATTTCTCTTCATTTACGTATAAACGACCAGGCAACGAGGCACGCGCGCAAAGATGTGAAATTTTACGTCAACGCGTGTGCCATATAATCTTTCTTTTTATAATGCGACCTTCCCTCACCCTTAAGACTTAACATTTTTTGTGCATGTGTGTAACACTAGCAGCAGTGTTCTGTGCAAAGTGAGGCAGTGCTTGGTGCAATTTGTTAGGTTTCCTGATAATGTAGCTTCTCATGTCACTGTGGCAAAGGCCAGCTTGCAGACGTTGACGGGAGTGTTTCTACTGTAAACCTACGCATGTAGAGTTATAGCAATGCGCCCTCTGGTACACGGGATCAGTTTCATGTTGAGAGGACAACCGGCGTAACGGTTACCTGAACCCAGTCTCCTAGGCGCATAGTTTGGATCTGTGGTGCTGCGATCGTCGCAAGCCGTGTGATTTGGGTGTTTCGTACATTGAAGTAAGCCCTTGACATAAACGACTGAAATCATCTAAGATGCACAGAAATTAAATGTACGTTTAAGTCTGACTAGGATGCCGCACCAGGCATGCACACCCTTCAGTCGAATGCTCTGCTCGCGTTGTTTGCACAATTTTCGTTGCACTGTGGGAAAATGTAAATCGGCCAGTATGAAAGAAGTGTCAGTGTGTGTACTCCCTAGGTTGGTGATCAAGTGCAAAAAAAAAGATGACGAGTATGCGCATCTTGTCATGCGCATTTCTGCATGTGGGTGCAAACCACAGCGCAATGAAGGTTGCGCTGTGCGAACCGGCTTTCCGGAACACTGGGATACTGGCCAAAAGCAAACACATTTCATCACTTCTGACTTTAGAATTATTTTTTATCAGAAGCAGTGTTGTCGATAATGCGTTGCAAGTAACGCCATGACCAGTAACGCCTTACTTTTTCTGGTAACTGAATTACGTATTCGCTACAATGTCGGAACGGTAAACGGTGAAGGTGCTTTCGTTTATTTTTTTTGGTAACGTAAATCCTACGTTTTCATCATGTAAGCTACAATTTCCTAGAGCTCACCCCGACGAATTCTGTTTGTCGCAGCATTGAATTGCTGTAGGTTTGCCAAGCACGCGCAATGAAAACTCGTGTGCAATTGCTTTTTTTCAAGAAATCCTCGGTAGAAGCTTTCTCAAAACGCACCGACTTCTTGTAGGGAGAGTAGGGTCATTGTCCCACAAAGCCTGAACATGACCACTATTTACAGCGCTTCAAGGCATTGTAAGGCACTTTTGCATAGCTAAAATGCACAACGTATGCCACAATGTCTCGGTGATTTCAGCACGTGTTCACCTATAAAAGGCTGGAATTGGCTTTTCCTTGTGACATGTATGCAATAATGAAACGCGCTCTTTTACAGCAGTGGTGGACATTTAAAAAAAAACGGTGCGCAATGTCTTCGTGGTTACCTCGTTTTTTTGTTTTTTTTTACTGTTTCGACGTATTCATTTTACAACAAAAGGTCTATTCCTAGTTTTTGCACTAGCAATGCTGTCACTTGTTTGGTGGAACTTAAAACACTGCTCTGCTCCCAAGAAAGTATCGGAACACAGCTGTGTCAAAACAAGCAAGTTCTCTCAATCTCAACAATAAACTATCGCCAAAACAATGTCCTTACCCCGTTGAGAAGGAGAGAAGTTAAGTTTAGAACCATGTATGAAACCAGGAGCGGGTACCTTGAGATTCCGTGGTTCAAACGAAAAACAGCAATGAAAATACTTTTTTTAAAATAGATAGTCTTCTGCAAGCACCCGTTCAAAAAAACAAATAAATCTTAGCTACGAGTTTGTTTGGACCGTTCATTGCTTGTGCAGACAGAGAGCATTAATTGACACCAGATCTGGGTCCTCCCTTTTCACTGAATCACGCTATAGCCGGCAGTACCTGACAAGTCGGCCTTCGGGAGGCATTCGACAATTTTAATTAGGTTAGCAAAATTGATAATACCGAGTGCCTTCTTTTCACCTGCTTTTGCGCATGAACCTATGTGTGTGCACTATGCACAACCTAAATGCTGCTCTGCTTAGGTCGAGTCCTACCCGATACTGTGGGACATTGCCCGCTGGTCAGAAAGTGCACCAAGTGGACAGGCCGCGTTTGTCGACAGCAACGGGGCCCGCCAGAACATCGATCATGAGGCTGGAGGGCTCTCATCTCAGAACCACTGGCTATCCGTGTTCCCCGTACAAGGCCAGGATCACCGGACTTGCGACTACATCCAACTTGCCGGCGTCAGTGGACAGGTGCGTAATGCACAGGCGTATTAGTTTCATTCCGCGACAAATGTACCGTAGACCCATTTAGTCGACCGTGACAAGAATAAGTATGCCGGATGCGCAGTGATTTCATGGTGTTGCATGAGCATTTTGGTTTAAACCAATGGTTAGAAAAAGCGTAGTTTCTCCCTCTTTCTAGGAAACCTTATGACAGGAGAGTGAAACATGTCTTCGCAGAGATAGTAGGGAGTTTTAGTGCTGGGTACCCAAGCGGCTTGCGTACGCAGGACGTTGGGGCGGCGGTATTGCGCATGCGCGAAACCCCAAACAGATGCGTCGCAAGATCGCTGGGGCGATGGGGCCATGCGTCCGCGTGGTCCACCTTCGCAAGAACTCACGGTGTCCGCACTCCAAATACTCTAGCTGTCGAGTTAAAATAAGCCAAAGTGCGAGCACTTATAGTGATTACACGGTTTCAGCCAGATTTCCAAAGCTAGAATAACCTGGAACATAGAAACTAAAAAACATATGCCAGTCCCCGACCAGCTGATTAGGTGGCGCCATCTAGCGCGGCCATACTGAAAGAGACAACCACAACATTGTTATTGCAGAAACATTGTGCATTGTACATCTGGTGCAAAAACTGCGCAGCAACAATACTACAAATGAGTAACCTTTTTATTCATTTTGCCCTCAAGAACATTACGCGTAATCTAACATGTTCATGACTGAGGTTGCACGAAGTGTCACAAGATGTCGACACTGTCGTTACAGTAACCTTGTATTTTTCACTTTTTTGCGTATACCAGATAGTGTACACAATAAAAAAAGTGTACTGATCACTATGAATGTTTAATTTAACATTTTATATTATAAAAATACTTAAATAATACTTACGCGACAAGACGCTATGGTGCTGCGAGCGCGTGTGGACTTCGTGCGGCTCTCGTTGCTCCAAGAGAATGCGTACCCAGCATTAAAACTCCCTAGTTTTGAGCATTTCTTGTGCATCGTTCCGCCACAATAGCGAATGAATAAGTGCTACAGCAACAAATTGTGAAGTAACGCAAAGAACTGCAAACAGCTCGAAACTTGCAGAGCGCATCTCAAGAAGAAAGCCCACATGAATTGAGCGTACACAAGACGAGTGCGGACACCTAATTTTCACAGTTCGGCATCTAAAGCGCACTGTTTAAACAGGGAACCAAAAAGACTTACGAAACGAACGCACAAGTATACTACACAGGACAAGAGCAAACAACTGCAAATATTCTTACTTCTGAGCAGTGTGCACCTTTCGTAAACACGGCGGCAGCAGCAAGAGAAGTGACCTCTGCGCCCTCCGGAATCACGAGTCTGATAAGCGCGGGCTCCGGACAGATCACGCTCCGTGGAGGCGGCGCTCAACGACACGCGAATAACTTCGCGCGCCAAACAACACAACACGAGCATGTTCCGCCAACTCGCTACTGATGTCGAAAACGCGTCAAAGTTAAAGAGCTGTTAGGACCGCCAAACAATATACGATGTATATAAATGATTTGCCTCTAGTAACGTGACAGCGTAGGCTACGTGGCCAAATGGTTAGCGCCGCGCGTTGCGCATCGTGAGGTCACTGCTTCGATGTCCCGCAAAAGAACCTCAACATCTCGTTTTTTAAATCGGTGGACCACGTCATACAACTCTTTCGTGTTGAAGGAGGATATGATTGACGAAGTTATCGTATGCAGCGACTAAAAAGGGGCCTATCTTTGCGATAATGGCTGCAGCATTATTAACTGTGCAGTCATGCTTTCAAGACTAGATCTTACTACTGAAATTCTCGCTTAAATTTAATTCAAGCTTGTGGTCTAGTGGACGCCACTTCGCGCAGTCACGATATAGCTGACGAAAGCTGGGAAGAAGTATATTTTGCAATGCAGTGTCGACAAGTTCCTATGGCTGCTTTAATCATTCATGTGTGCGTGCATTTCTATTTCTTTTTTTGCAATTGATACTCTTATTTTCGAAGAGGTAGCTGAGAAGTTTCACCTAAGCGTACGTACGTTGCTCAGGTCGGGTACTATCCAATGTGGTGGTACGGGAATCCCGGTTTGGGAGGCTCGCCAGGCCCACACACCATTCCATCCGAGGGTGACGGACACCAGGATCACAGCAACCACGACCATGAGGTTTCCCCATACCAGTTGATGTCCTCCGCACAGTTCCAACACCAGCAGCAGACACAGATGCAGGACCGAGACCTGCAGCCGGCCTCCCATTACACAGAGTCTTGGTTCACTTCCCAGGTACGTAAGGTCGGCAGTATTTACAAAGTGAGCCTTCGGGAGGCATTGAACGTTTCATTAGGTTAGCACCGTACCGAGCGCTTTTCTTGTTTCTGCTCTTGTGCATTATTTTCGTGTCTGTGTGTGTGTGTGTGTTCCTCTGTGTGTATCGTATAATCCGAATTTAAGGGAAACAAACAGCACGTATAAAAGAACTATTGATCTCACTTATGTAAAACTGTAAATATGTGATTTTGTTGTTTTTTTTGTAACAATCAAGTGGAAATGGATAGCCCTCGCAAAGAAAGGTCACCTTTGATTGTTGAATTGGTGGTCCGGAAAGTTTTACCTTTCTGGAATGGAAGTTCTTATCCTGAAATTAAATCACGTTTCACATGGGCTTAGCGCGCTTCCATTCACCCGCCTCAAGCAGAACGTTTCACGTCATCACCGTTGCCGTGCACAACATTGTTCCGCTTTACTGCACGGCCACCGGCACTAGTAGCAGCAGTACGAAAGCAGCGGAAGCCACAGAAGCAACAACGACCATTGAACACTCTCCTGCCATTGGCTCCGTGATGACGGACGTGCTTCCTTCATCTGAGCGTCACTGAAAGGCACAACTCGTACAGTTTAGGCAGGCAAAAATTTAACTTTTGAACCAGTCACGTCCGCTGGTTCTTTTTCCCATGAATCTAACAGAACCAAACGAGCATCATTTTATTACGTCTGTTAATGCACGGAGTTAGGGTTATTTACTTAGTGCAGCTACTTCGATTTCTTACTAGTGTATAATTGTAATTTTCCTACTGTAGCGCATGTGTTCTCGTGTATTCACCTTAATTTCTCGGTAATTAGTACTCTGTTGTTAATATACTGTCGTTTTAATCGCTTTCACGCATTGAGGTTTCACTCTGAAGTAGATATTCATTTGAATTTCGTGTCCCTTCAATATGCAACTGTACACTATCTGATAAATACGTGCTCTGTTTAGGTCGAGACCAACCCACGTGACATTCCCCACGTGTCAGAAAGAGTGCCAAGTGGACAAGCACCCTTCGTCGACACCAGTTGGCACAGCCAAAGCATCGATCGTGAGACTGAAGGGCTTTCTCCTCAGGGCCATGCGCTCTCCCAGTTCCCTCAACCAGGCCGATGGGGTCACCGGACCTACGACAACGTCCAACAAGTTGGCGTCAGTGGATGGCTGCGTACTGAACAGGTATTGAAGATTAATTTCATGCAAATGCACTCTGCTTATATTTGCTCAAACGCGGTAATATTTCTTGCCCAAGCGTATCGAAGACGCACTGGTGCCCCATGTTACATGCATATTGGTAATCGAATGAATGTTCAGAAAAAGAGGATGCTGCTCACGGGGGTATCACCATCGTATGCAGCGACAAAAAGACACGTATCTTTTTGATAAGAAGACAAAACAACGATAGTGCCTGCACGGTCATGCTTTGAAGACTTAATCTGTCCACTCAAATTCTCCCTTAATTCGATTTCTAGGAAGAAAAGTATAGCTGGTAGCCTGGTTGTTACCACTTTCGCAATCACGCTATAGGAGGTTTTCATTTTCCCGGCCTGCTAGGTGGCGACAACTTGCTACTTCCGGCCGCCATTGCAGTGGTATCTCAGTTGGTTTGTGGTATAGTGTACGACAGTAGGAGGTGGGGCAGCCACTGTCTCGTCATTGGAGACGTGTTTATTTTTCCTTAAAACTTAACTTTTCCTGGCACAATGGCCAACTGAACTGCGTAAGGTTGCAGTTCCCACTCGCAAAAGCGCTTTCGGAAAACTCAGTTATGTGACACTTTCTCATAAAAAGTCACAGTTGAGCCTCAGAAGTCGGAGAGATGCCGTTTACCAGCGAGTATTAATAACTCGCCAGTACGCACACGTGGGCAAAAGGAATGCTGAAACGAATCGGCGGGAAGAATACATGAATATTAGTGCCCCGACACTTAGATTTTACGATAAAAGAATGCTTGCTGGGCGACTGAACAATCGACGCAATTCTAACGCAGCTGCCGATGGGAAATGCGTAGTAAATTGTTGTCTGGCTGAGACTAATATTTTTTAACTACTGCGGGACCACTGCGGGACACAACGTCAATAAATCAGCAAGTGTGATGAGACTGAACGTTAGAACTTTTAAAGTTCTGTACAACAGCACTTTTACATATGCCGCGACGCAGTCACGAAAATGTTCCAGCTTAACAGTTCCACGTACGCATGCATTGCTCAGGTCGGGTGCTATTCACTGTGGCAGTACGGGAATCCCGGTTTGGGAGGCTTGCCACGCCCAGAGACCATTTCATCCGAGGGTGCCGAACACCAGGATCACAGCAACCACCACAATGAGGTTTCCCCATACCAGTTGATGCCCTCCGCGCTGTTCCAACAACAGCAGCAGCAACAGACGCAGGACAGGGAACAACAGCCGGCCCCCCATGACACGGAGTCTGAATTCACATCCCAGGTACGTAAGGTCGGCAGTAACTACAAAGTCAGCCTTCGGGAGACGTTCAAAACTTTTCATTACTTTATGAAGACTGACTATACCGAGTGCTCTCTTTGTTCCCGCTTTTGTGCGTGAAATTTTGTATGTGTGTATTTCTATGTGTGTATTTTGCGATCTTTTTTGAAGGCTCAACCATTCACCGTCTCGTATATACGTGCTCTGCCCAGATCGAGTCCTACCCGCCACAGCGTGACATTTCTGGCGTGACTGACAGTGTGCCAAGTGAAGAAACTTCTTTCGTCGATATCGATGGGCCCCCCGAGAACATCGATCAGGAGACAGGAGTTTCTGGACAGAAGACCGAATTTTTCAGGCCTTGGGAGTAAAAGGAGAGGCGCTCACGTTTTCGGCACGTCTCCCTCTCTAGCCCTCACTTAGTTCATGGCCTGTGGAGTGTAAATTCAGTTACGTGTAGAATTCTCTATTAAACTTGTGTGTGCGAGTAATCCGGCCACAATGGACTTTGACGTCGGCTTCTTGTCTTATTGCTATAGTGAATATGCGGTGATATCGCGCGCCATAACTTAGTGCAATGACGAATTTGCTGAAACAATGTTTCCACGGGGCGAATTTCTGTTCGTATCAACAAGCAAGCACAAACATGATTTCGGCAAGTAAGTTTCCATGTTTAGAGCTAGCGGTGGGGCCGCCCAGACATCGGCTGGTAGAGGCAACGTTTGTAGATATCAGTTTCCGAACTCCTCCTCTCGAGGCGAGCACCATTTGCTCATAGGGAGTGTGGTGGCGCTGCAGTCTAACTTTGTGCCAAAAGTGGCCAAAAGTAACCGGCTACTCTCCGTTGGCGTCAATGCCACTGCAGTTCCGTGCCGGCGTTCAGTGTTGCTATTTTTTTCTTTGTGCATTTTCTTTGCTTTCTGTTCACGTGGCATGCTTCCACAATCTTCTAAAGACCATTCGACGCATACACTCACAAAGTCACTCAGACATCTACGTCATAGGAAACTCTACGATTGTTGACACCGCGGGCACTTTGACCACTTGTTGGCGCACCGATGGTGTGTACGTTACCCGATATTATTTCTACTGCGGCTTCTATCCCGTGCGCCATAGCTAAACTCTTCCGGACATCATAACACTTTGTTTTGTACATGTGTGCCAGCCAGTGTTGCCCGTATCGTGGCAACACTAGCTGTACAGTACTACCACTATACTTCACACTATACTGTACTACACTTTACACTATACTTCACACTATACTGTACTACCACACTTGGCTAGACGATAGACAGAAAAACATGAAATTTCACATCAGCCTAATGTACCAGTACTAGTGCCATATCAGAACGAATTAAACTAGCTCGGGTACATAAAAAGTGATACTGCAGAAACAAAACACGTAGTACTTCAAAAAACGTGCCATCAATTTTTCAGATAGTTTTCAGCATTTTGCTTTTGCACATTTCGTCTCTTAGGCATTTCAATTTTTAATGTGTCTCTGCATTTCGTCTCTTAGGCCTTTCAATTTTAAGGTGTTTAAGGTGCCTTTCAATATTTCATAGTTTTCATGGAGACCCAACCTCTCGATTTTTTTTTGCTGGAAGTGAAAATTTATAGATTCGAGCAGTTCGGGACAATGCGTATGATACCGGAAACAAGCTTGCTAAATAAATAACAGATCACTGCGATTTAGTTGGCAATGAAGAGGTGCAGATGATAATAATCCAAACGTATTCGAACCAATGTAGTTCAGCAGTCACTTCTGGTGAAGCTATGGTTATGAATGCTTAAAGATACATTCTAAACTCTTCCAATGATAAATATTATTATTTTAATCCGCCTGCTTCAGCCCCTCTTTCTTCTACTGTCACTGCTTCGTGTATTTGTGAATGCGACGACACACTACTGTAGTCCCCTTGTTACCTAGGAATTATGTAGCCCCATTACTTCAAATGAGGTGACTACATCTAGTGCAGCTGTTGATTTCAGCGGGTGTTAGAAAACACGTCCCCGGATAATACGTCCCCTGAACAAATGGCCCCTCTAGCATGGCTGTCTAGAAAAAAGGCCTAGAGCGAGAAATTAACCAAGAAGGTAATAAACTGAAATCTTTATTCAATACCTTATATTAAATTTTTATTCGACACTTATTATAACGCCTGCGCATCCATTACGTTTAGCAACACGGCAGCGGATACCCAAGGAGTACCTTTTTGTCTTTACATGTAACCACCCACGCACAGAATTTTGCCTCCTTTGTTCTATTTGATTACTCCATTCCACACATAAGTACCGCCACAGAGCAAGTATCGATTGAGCTCCCGAAATCGAACCATTAACTGCAGATTGACGGTGCGACCAAGCAGCTGCCTCCAAATTAAATGCCTATGCGCTGAACTGCCACCCCCGTTAAGTGTTTTTCAGGTGCGTACATAGCTGGATTGCATTTATCTGCAATGTGTATTGTATGTGACGTCTGACATTACACTTAGACTGAAAAGTTGGCAAAGTCGGTATGTCATTATGGTGCTTTATGAATAAACTTTGTGTAAACTGCAATCTTCTCGCACATTTTTTTTTTTTTTGAGAAATAAAGAATTGGTGACTGAAAGGCGAAACGCCGGTTCAAAGGTGTCCGTGTGTTGGGCACGCTTTTTTTCGACAGCGCAAATGGTGACATTTTTATATGCGAAGCATTTCTTAGCGAACTTCAGCAGCTTTGAGCGTATTTATTTATCTATAGCCGCCTACGCCTTTAGGTCTCCTGGCCGTTTCGATAATGCTATCAATACCAAACTTGGTATGGCATAACAAGCCTGTATGAAGAGCATATTTGACAAGTTATAACATGAAATTCATTAAAATATGTTATGAATGTCATAATTTACATTTCATGGTCTTGCTGCTTTTACGGCCGTTTTGTTAACATGACATGTTGTAAAACTGGTATGGTATGACATGATTGCATGGCGAACACAAGCGACAGATCCTAGCATGAAAACCATGGCATGCGTGTCATGTAACAACATGTCTACATGCCACGCTCATGATGCGCTCTCCGCCATTTCGCTAGCGTCACATATACCGAATTCGGTATTACGGTACGGGAATGGATGACGAAGGTGTGTGACTGGTGCAAACATTATAATCAAGAGATGCGTGTCATGTAACAACATGACTACATCCACACTCATGATGCGCTCGCGGCCGTTTCGATACCTTCGTATATGCCAAATTTGGTATTACGTGACGTCAATAGGTGATGAAGGTATGTGATTGGTGCAAACATCATTATCATGAGACGCGTGTGATGTGAGAACATGACTACATGCCACAGTCAAGGCGCCAATACACTTCGACGTGACACGGCGCACATGCGCGCCGGCGTTCATTTCGCCGCGTCCTGCCGGCGTTGCCCCGCCAGGCGCCTGTCCTGTCATGTACTCGCAAGCAAGCGCTGCCTTGCTTTGACGCAAGCGCGTTTCAGCCCGTACGGTGTCCCCCGTCTCGAAAAGAGACACACACAGTGCTGTCAGGGTAACGCATTGGCGCCAAATGCAGCATGTCGCATTTCGCGCCAGGAGAGCTAAACGTCGTAAGCGTATAGATAGATAGATAGATAGATAGATAGATAGATAGATAGATAGATAGATAGATAGATAGATAGATAGATAGATAGATAGATAGATAGATAGATAGATAGATAGATAGATAGATAGATAGATAGATAGATAGATAGATAGATAGATAGATAGATAGATAGATAGATAGATAGATAGATAGATAGATAGATAGATAGATAGATAGATAGATAGATAGATAGATAGATAGATAGATAGATAGATAGATAGATAGATAGATAGATAGATAGATAGATAGATAGATACGCTCCAAGTCACCGAAGTTCACTTAGAAATGCTTCACATTTATTAAAATTGGCCGCTGGACTGCGCAACGATCAATGGTGTCCGTGTTGTGGAATCGCTATTTATCGACAACGCAAACGGTAGCATTTTTTTCTAGAAATATTTTTTTCGAGGACACATCTTCCAGGTACGTATGTTCCGAGATTTTTTTTTTTACGGAGCCCGATTTCAACGGATGGATTCAAGAGTGAAAGCACCCCGCCTACTTCACATCACACATTTCTTACTCTTTCAATAACAACAAAAGTTTTAAGCAGTGAACACATATCACATGCGAGCATATTTCTGGAGCAACAAGCACTTGTTCGAATACGTCCGATTAGAGAAGTTTTACAGAGGCGAAACAGATGGTTCACCACTGTTTGTAGCTCTAATTTCGCGGCATTGTAAGCACAGATTATAATATTGCGCATTTACAATATAGGCAGTCTTTGCGCAATGAATGCGTGATGTCTAAACTTCATACGATAACTGCGTTTTGGATAAGTTTCCCTTTTTTCAGAATGGTCAAGCTTGCAAAAAAAAACAAATAAAACGACTTTTTATCAAGAGCATAGATTTAGCGAGCGTTGCCGTCGTGAAGGAAAAAAAAGGGAGAGCTCTGAAGTGTAGAAATGAGCGCGGTGCACGAGCGCATTTTATTTGTTCGCTTGTTGTTCCTGTTGGAATAAGCAGCTAACTATGAACGTGCCATGTCTCTAAATATCGTTTGCTCTAACGTGCCACTGTTTCACAGACCACTGTCGAATTTTCGGCGTCAAAAAGCCCCGAGTGAGTCGGTACCAAGAGTGGCTTTCGTGTAAACATGGCTGGCTAAGTTGGTACGTAAAATGACGTGCACATCAGCGTCCCGCTGACAACACCGTTCAATATAGGCGTCCTGCTATCGTGTATTCTGAGACCTAGTAAATGTGAGTGACATTCAAAGAATGCAGGGAAGAAAATCTGAACAATGTATACGAGCTGACTGATGGGAGGCATCGGGAAGTGTTACCGTTTCACAACGTCCGGCTCGAAAAGCGCTAAGGTCCCGTGCCTCCAAACCGAGTCCTTGAGCGCAAAAAATTACTGATGGGAAAGAGGGACCAAGCAGCAATCTTCGTAGTTCCCTCTGCGATCACAGTTTTTTTCCAAATTCCGTTTCTTTTTTTTTGCTCTTCTTTAGTAGGAGGTGGGTCGTGGAGATAGAGAGAGTGTTGGCACCAGTGGTAGCTCTGCTTGCTGTGGCCATTACGACCACAATAAAACAACCTGTACAATGTCTTCCTCACTGGTCCCGCACAGGAAGCGAACTAATCTGGAACACTACAACAATGACCCTGAAAATCACCTTGGTACAAAAACCAGGTTCTCTAAATCGTACAACACGGATCTGGCACAATGAAAGCGCGCTCACGCAGCGATCCTGTCTCTGTTCTTTTTGTAATCGCGGGCATGAAAACTCCCAACGGGTTTCTTTTCGAAGGGGTGAGGGAGAAGGAGTAGGGGTGACCAGGAATGCGGCACCGCAGCTGTCTACGGCCATTGTGCACCGCTTACTGTCCGAAAAATATGCCACTCATAGCTTCGAGGCACGTGACTTCAAACTCTTCGTCAGTTTTGGACGAGAAATCGAAGTGTGCGGCCACATTCAGTACTAGGTCGAGGAGACGGGAAGATATCGAATCTCTCACGGTATTTCGCCGTGGATAGAAGGCTAACTATGGAAGCAAACTTGAGATCTTCGCCACTGATAGTAAGTAGCACATAATTGGCAAAGCAACGAGTGTTGTGTCCATGTTCTCGACCGAAATTCTGTCGCTTCAAGTTTCATTCAAACACCACCTCAAACGAAGTTATATGTCTACCAAATCGTAAAGTTCAGCCAAACTGATGAAAATTTTCGGTGTATACAGTTTTCGAAGCTTTCTTGCAATTATTCGCCACTTTATCCTAAATATAGGGCCAATAGGTGACTACTTTTGAGTGATTGTTTCGGAACATAGCACCTGGCAGTCATTAGTGCTCGGTTACTTGTATAAGCATCTTTTGACTTGAGCATCAAAAACCCATCCCGTGACTACTAGTCGGCAACGAAGTGAGCGCAAATGATTATTCAATCCCCTATTGATAAGGTAACGTACGCGAATAACCATCATCACCATTGCACTATATATTAAAATTAATTGAGTGCTTCTGAATTTCAAACATAGACAAATTTAAGCACGGATATGTTTATCCCGCGACACCGCTATGCCAGGTATGTAAAAGTGGCGGGTAATCGGAATCATCATTTATTCAGTTGTTTGCAGTGTGCACGTAAACGTGGCTATTATGCAAGCTAGCAATACCATTCCGGGCATTGTAGAGGTGGACCTTACTTTAGTAAAATAGAGATTCGAGCTATTCTTTAAAGTAGCAAGAATGGCGAATACTTTCCATCGTTTCGTAAGAGTTCCATCACCTAATAAGATTCAATTTGCTGCCTCGAGGTCATTCCAAATAATAATAACAATGCGTTGCAGACGCTTCAGGATGCACCAGCCCATGGAGGAGATGACATGGACGTGGACTGGAGCGACATCTTCAGCGAGCAGCAGGACGAAACGTTCGCTTTCCTGGTAGAGATGGACAATCGTCACGAGCAGTGTCTGTACTTGAAGGAAAGGCGCCAAGCCAGCCTCTCAATGACCAGGTATTTATGATAGGATATTAAGGTACGGCACTTCTTGTATTCCAACTACATGTGTAGAAACGGAACAAACCTTGGTGGCCAAAAATAGCGGCATTTTTTATCCTTCTTTGCAGCTTGGATATATAGAGCTACCAAGTTTCAGTGGCATGTTTTACATATGAAGTTACGGTAGTAAGAATCTTTATTTTGTACTAGATCTATATCTCCGAAACCTTTCTCTGTGGCAGTACATACATTTCACGGGATGTCAGAGACAGGAACCCTGCGCAATATAGTGACGCTAACAGTGTCAGTGCAGGGGAGGACCCAACGGTCGTTGGGCCACCACGATTTTTTTTTTTTACCCTTCCCGCTTTCTTCTGCTCTGAAGCCGCACCAAGGAGGAGGAAGAAAGTTTAAGCGGAAAGACAGGGAGGTTAGCCAGTTCTTAGACCGGCTGGCTACCCTGTGCTGGGGAAAGGGGTGAGGGGAAAGATAGATGTTAAAAAGAAATGTTGCGAAGAGAGGGAGAAATTACAAAAAAAATGCGACAGAGGAAAGGCAACATCAAAGAGTATAAGACACTAAAGTCTGTCTCTGAGGCCAGTTGTCCGCAAAAAGCGCAGCAAAGCTTTCAAAGCCTTCTGGGCTGAGGATGGGCTTGGCCAATGACCCAGAATCCTTTGTTCCGACAAAGGCCGATTGTCTAGTCTATCCAGAGCTGCAGTGAGCTCTTGTCTTTGCACGTTGAAATGGGTGCACTCACACAGAAGGTGCGCGATGGTTTCTTCGCAACTGCAGTAAGTGCATGTAGGAGAGCTGGCCATCCCGATGAGATAAGAGTATGCGTTCGTGAAGGCCACTCCAAGCCACAGGCGGCATAGAAGAGTCTCCTCAGCTCGAGATATCCTTGGGGGAAGACGAAGCTGCAGATCGGGATCCAAGTTATGCAGGCGCGCGTTTGTGAAGTCTGTCGAGTTCCACTGTGCCAGTGTGAGGTCACGTGCAAGCGAACGAAGTCTTGTAGCTGCGTCGGTTCTTGAGAACGGGATGGCTGTGTATTGGGTACCATCGTGTGCAGATCTAGCGGCCTCATCTGCGCGGTCATTGCCATATATACCGCAATGGCCTGGTATCCACTGATACACAATGCTGTGCTGTTTTTCGGTTGCTTGGTGATGAAGGAGCCTTATTTCAGCTAGTAGCTGTAGTAGAAGCCGCACCAAGAGGAAACACAAAGGAAAGCGGGAGGGCACCGGTAGTCTATAGCATGATGTCACAGTCTCTTGCTTTGCGCGTTCGAATGAGAGTCACTTGCAGCGTCACAACAAGTTGGTACTGCAAGCGGCGATCACGGTGACATCAATAAAAACTATGTGTACGTAGTGTGCAAAGAGTTGCAGGTCACCGTGTGTTTCGTGTTATAATGATTATATGGCTGTGCGTAACTCTTCATGCAGCCATTCATTAACCTTGACTCACCAATAAAGGACCATTCAAGTCTACATTTGTTTACGCAGGAACACTATTACCCACAGTGTGGGACCATGTCGAGGTTTACGCTCTTATATTTTAAATATATTAGAATTAATCGTGTACGAAAAAAAAATGTGGCCTAGTTACGTACAAAAATCTAACACACCATTTCCTTTCTTTGTGCAGGCTGTCCATGCAAGCTCCACTGGAGAGACGAATCGTGAAGGCAGCACGCTCATCGGACTCGGTTGAAGTCGTCGTGGACGGTGGCGCCTCCAGTGCTACCCCCGACGAGGTTTTTCACGGCCGCAGTGACAACAATTCCTGCTCCACATACCGAGTTGTTCCATGCCGGCCGTCATGTGTCCTCTTCTCTTACTTCCTGGGCAACGGCAAAACCTCAACGTCTGGCCGAGCGCTGCCTTCGCCGCCGGGTGTCATGATGTAATGACCATGCTGTGTAATACTTTCGATACAATAACGTGCCAATTTTTTTGTGATGATGCTAGCTGCATGTTAGGGCTGTTTTTAACAAAAACCTCAGTCGCGAGTACAGCACATGTCCTGTCGTCATCTCGTCTATTCTATTCGTTCCAGGCTCTGCCCCCTTTTCATTTCATTCAGTTCACCCTGCAATTAGGTGTCCCGAAGCTATGAATAATTTTTTGTTGTTGTTGTTCTTGTTAAAAAATGCGACGCTATTTTTCGGCCTGTACACGAAAGGTACGCATACTAACAGATACCTGAACCTCAGGTCCATCTTCTCTGACACTCATAATAATTCAGTAATTGCCTCAACGTTAGGTCGCGCGAATCGCACAAATCTCGAAGGTTTGACCTGCGATGTGAGTGCACTTAGTGAGGTCAATTCGACGTGCGGTAACCCGAACATAGTCTGTTCTATCTCAGCCTGTCAGCGTCATACAGAAGGAACGCGCTCCTTTTCCTTACGTTCCAGAGATAAGCAAGACCTTATCACGCGTAATGCGTAGCTGCGACGCTGAATACGCCCGTGTGTACGTAAGTTAAGGCCAATGGACGTCAGACTCTGGATTTTGGTGGACATGTGGCGCCACCTGTCAACGCAGTTTTGAGTAGTGGGAAACCCGAATCCCTTGCACTGTTTGCTGCGAAACCAGGTGCTAATACAGCGTACCAAACAACGATTGAGCTAAATATGTGGAGTATTTGCGCATTGAACGCTAAGTAAAAAAGCTGCGAATTTCTTTCTACTAGTCAGACGCGTCACCGAACATCCGTGAAGTGCTTGCTGAATCACTCGCCTGAACGACGGCGAAAACAAGAAAAGACGCAACAGCTCCACGCTCAACGAAAAAAGAGTCCAGTTCGCGCTAACGTTGCGTTGTGAATTGCCGCGGACGTAAATGACTTCAGCGTTACTGATTTCAGCAGCTTTCGCAAAGCAGAATGGCGAGGGCGCAAAATACAGGCCGTTACAAACGTTTTGGGTAGGCGATATTACTCGCGTTCTCCACAGCCATTTGCTTGAGTAAATGCGATATTGTAGGTCTCCTGTTATTGTTTTGAGTAGACTTGACGGATAACCATAGCAACTTTCGTTATGAAGCTTAACATACCCTCTGACATCGATGCGCGTCGTAGAACAGTAGACAGGTGACGCCCTAGATAAGCATCGCACACGCCGCGACCACCGATAATCCGAAGTTGTCGCCACTACGCAGAATTACGCATGTAAAGCTTCGAAGGCTCTAAGTCCCTGCTTTAACTATAGGAAATGGGTACACAAACGTCACACAGGTAAATCGCAAAATGATCGTGACCACCATCAGGTTTTCCTTGCCGTTGGTTACCGGATCTATATCGGAGGCATTGGTTTTGTCTTTTGTTGTACACCGAGAATGGGCACACAAATGTAGCCTAGCATATACAAACGGAAGACAACCGTCAACAGAGCATTTTAGCATGCGTTATAAAACAGTTCAATGCACAAAAAGCGAGAAGTCGATGGAGAATGCAACTGCAAAGTGAAAATCACCAGGGCCATTCGTGCCGGATGAAGTGAGCTTCCCACCACTGATCTCTTAGGTTGCTCGTGTATGCACTTCATCGCTTTAGGCGTTCAAAAACGCACGTTGGACTGCTTGCCTCGAAGTTGATGTCATGCGATGCTCGCTTGCACGTAAATTGCCAGTTGCAGCACGCCAAAATAAATGAATCATCTTTGGCATTGGGATCGATTTTTGTTTTGGTGATCTTCCTACATTTATTAAGCCAGGTTGGATTGAAGGAAGAGGCTTGCCAGGTCTTTGATTTTCAGGAAACCATGACTAAAGAACAACGAAAGAGGAGGGCCTAAGGACGTTCGCTTGCAGACGGCTCACTGTGCACTGCCCAATTATGGCCGACGCGGCGATGGGGGCGCTGATTGCGGCGTTTTTCACAGCTCTGCCTGAGCATAGAGTGACGTCTATCACTGGCAATTAGAAATTGCAAGCTCACGAAGCAAGCTTTTTTTTTGAGTTGTGTACAAATCCCCTGTGCGGATTTCGCTGCGCTTTTTGCGGACAAATGGCCTCAGAGACAGCCTTTAGTGTCTTATACTCTTTGATGTTTCCTTTCCTCTGTCGCTATTTTTTTTGTAAATTCTCTCTCTCTCTCTTTGCAACATTTCTTTTTATCATCTTTTATTCTTCTCACACTTTTCCCTAGCCGGTCTAAGAACTGGCTAGCCTCCCTGTCCTTCCGCCTAAACTTTCTCCCTCCTCCTACCAGTGCGGATTGTGAAATAAATATACCGGGAGACAGAAAACTTTCCTCAGCACATGCACCCGTGTCAAAACTAAGTCGAAAAAATAAGGTGGCGGCTAATGCTGCTGGCCGATCTCGGAGCTATGACTGATCATGCCACTGACGGAACAAATGCGAGTACCATCGGGAAAGCAATAAACTGAAAATCACGCCTGTATCTCGAAAATATACAATCATAAAGGCAGACACTGAGTCACCATGACGTTCACACCTAAGAGAAATATTAGAGTGCATGGCATTGAGCTGTGGCCATCACTACAGTCGCGCGCAGGCAGCAGTGCCACGTGGTGGTAAGCTGCAGTGGTGCACGCAGGTCACATTGTCGCATAGAGTTTCCTAATTTTATCTAGAGTGGACACTGGCGCGGTGCCAAGTAAGTCATGCTGCAGCTGCACGTTGACGTGATTAACCCTCTCCTGCCGCAGATGCCGGCCCCTCACCCGATCGCGACGCACTTTATTCTTGCGTTACCCTCTCCACCACCTGCAACGCTCGACCGCTTGATTTATTGATATGCGGGGTTTAACGTGCCAAAACCACCATATGATTATGAGAGACGTCGTAGTGGAAGCTCCGGAAATTTTGACCACCTGGGGTTCTTTATCGTGCGCCCAAATCTGAGCACGTTGACCTACCACAAATCAACCTCCATCGGAAATACAGCCGCCACTGTTGGGATTCGATTCCGCGACCTGCGGGTTAGCAGCCGAGTACCTTAGCCACTAGACCACCGCTGTGGAGCAATTTTCAATGACCAGTGCGCGTTCTTCAGCCTTTATGACACAAAAGGCCACAAACCAACTGTTTTTTCTCAAAGCTTTCAATGCTGCGCCAACACACAGACGAGAAACAGACACTTTTTATGTCAATGTGAGTGCACCGCATGCCATATTCGCAGTTTTCAGCCTCACGTGGGGATGTACCACACTTCAAACTTTTTTGTCTTACCATCCTCTCTCAATCTAGATTCTGCTTTGCAGCTTCGAAGATATCCCGGGAGATTAGGAAAAATTGAGGCACACTTTACTGCATAAGACTCCGTTTCATTACTTCGAGCGTTTTCGACTCTCCTTTCATCCACAAAGTCGCTTTAGGTCTTCGAGGTGTTCTCGCCATAACAATGCACATCGCAAACGCGCGATTTATTCGACAGCATTTTGTAAAGACGGGGAGCATGGCGTGCAGGATCCACGTAACCAAGAAGTCTCTTAGGCACCTGTTAGTGCGAACGTCTTTTGTGCATAATTCACACTTGCCGCATTGTAGGCGAAAAGACATCCAGGCTACATAAAACAAAACAGCATGCAAAATCTCTTCAGTCTGCGTACTGCAACACGCGCACATAGCGCAGCCACATATAAAAGCAAACACGATCTGGCGGACTGGATGAAGCCTGTTGGGACAACAACGGCAACACAGCGAAGTTTCCAAACTGAACACATTCTGTAAACGTTGGTACTGAGTGCGTTCACGTATATTACAGCGAAAGCTGTTATGAGATCCCAACTTGGGTCATGCGCATTTGTCCGCCGCCGCCACAGGTGTCCGTAGACATATCGCGCGGAATTCGAAAAAAAAAACGCCACGCCTGCACGGAAGGCGCAGCACAGTCAAAGCAAAAGCTAGAAGAGCGAGCTTTTAGAGTCTTTTCACAACTTTTATTGGGTAACTGCTGCAAGCACACTTGATTAATGCTCACTAGGGCAGTAATAATTAACTATTGGGTAGTAGGCCGGCATTCGCTATGCTGTTTTTCACCATTCTTCCGAGAAGCGTGGTATGTGCTAAAAATTTGCGAGGAATTTCGTTTCCATTGTTCATGCAGTGGCTGCCGACGATGAGGAACCATGGCTGAAGCGGGTATGCGCCACAGTAAATAGAAGAACAAAGACAAATTTTGTAATGCGTAATTGCATGGCCCATTCGTCAACCCGGGTCCACTGGGTGCCAGCCCAGTATTCTACCACTGAGCTACGCTGGTGCTTCTTACTTGTTGGAAAACTTGCCTTAGGCGGGTTTTATGTCGGGAAAGCAATCATCTTAATACGACTTATGAAGCATTTTGAAACAGTGAAAGAACAACCTGTTGTCGCACAATCTGAATAGCGCAACGAGTGGGCCGTCCGATGCTCCAACCCATTACTAAAACTCGATTTTCCCCTTAACTAACTGTGCGCACAACCACTTCAGGCATAATTCCTTATCGTCTTCAGCCACTACATCAACAATTGGCACTAAATTCATTGCAAGTCTTTTGCAAGTCTTCAGAAGAATGGCGAAAAATAGCATAGCGAAAGCCGGCCTATACTACCCAAAAGTTTATTATTGATATTCTTGTGGGTATCAAACAAGTGTGCTTACAGTAGTTACCGAATGAGTATTTTGAAAAATGCTCCGAAAAGCCGCTCTTCTAGCTTTCGCTGTGACTGTGCTGCGCCTTGTGCGCAGGCTTGGCGTTTATTTTTTAATGAGAATATCAAAAAGAAAACGTAGCTTCGGATCAGCTTCTGATTAACAGTGAACTGAATGAAACGAAAAGGCAAGATGAGGACAGGACGTGCGGTCTACTCGCAACTGAAGTTTTTATTATTAAAAAACGTGCATTACATGCAGCCAGCATCGCCAAATTAATTTAATATGTCAATGTCTTCAAATATTTACGTAGCATAGTCGTGAACTCGATTGACATCTCGCGGCGAAAGGGGCATTGGCAAGCTCGTACTTTGGCAAGACGTTGAGGTTATTCGGTTGCCCATGAAACGAGTGCAAAGTACGCATGACGGCCGGCGTGAAACAACTCGATTGAAGAGCTTCACTCGTGGTCACTGCGGCCGTCTAGGACCTCGTCCGAGATTACCGTAAAAGACTTCAATCGAGATCGATGATTGATTGATTTGATTGATTTGTGGGGTTTAACGTCCCAAAACCACCATATGATTATGAGGGGCGCCGTAGTGGGGGGCTCCGGAAATTTTGACCACCTGGGGTTCTTTAACGTGCACCCAAATCTGAGCACACGGGCCTACAACATTTCCGCCTCCATCGGAAATGCAGCCGCCACAGCCGAGATTTGATCCAGCGACCTGCGGGTCAGCAGCCGAGTACCTTAGCCACTAGAACACCATGGCGGGGCTCGAGATCGATGAGGAGACTGCCTTGGGGATTCATCTCTGAACATGCATGCACCGGCTGCATAAAGAAAAAGAAGGGTGCTTTGGGTTCTTTAGCGTAATTAGGGCAGATATTTTGCGTACACAAACCACCCTGATATATTTAAAATATGAAAGCATAATCCTAGTCATGGCAGTGCGATGTGGGAGGTACTGTACTTACGAAAATGAATGTAAACATGGTTCAGTGCTGGGTTAGTTAGGGTCAATGAATCACTGCATGAAGACGTACGCACTTTTGAATAGCGACTACACGAAATATAACGGATACTTTCCACCCCGTTTGCACACTATGTACACATAGTTTTCATTGATGTCACTGTGCTCAGAACGTGGAGTACCAGCTGGTTGAGATGCTGCGTGAACTCAAACTCTAATACCTATAGCAAAGAACCGTGACATCCAATTAGTACCGGTGCTCCCTCGTGTTCCCTTTTGGCGTCGTTGGCAAACCGGAAAAAAAAAAACACGAGGAAAGCACAAAAAAATGCGGTGACCGAACAATAGTTGGGTTTTCCCCCAATGTTTACTGTGCTCTAGAAGCGTTGTCCTCCCCAGTACTGGCAATCTTTATTGTAATGGGAAATCACAATGACTGCCATTTTGAGGTACCCAGCGCAAAGAACCTGTCTCTGACGTCATGTGCCAAATGTATACATCTTTTCACAGGCGACAAAAAACAACGCCGCCATGTTGGGCTGCATGCGGTAGTACAAAGGCTGAAGTGGCAGCCTCGGCAGAGCATTTTCGGGAGGTCAGGCTAATTTTCGAAGCCCAGAAAGCACTACAGTGGCACCCAGGGATCAGTTCTTGAAACGCTCTACACAGTGTCTCGAACAAATGTTTGCTGTCCATAGAATTACTACAAAATAACAATTTGCGTTGCAATCTAAAATCTACATCCACTGACATCAAGAAACTGGCATACCTAACACATGCACTACCGAAGCTCGAGTACGCGTCGTACATTTGGAAACCATCGCAATCACATGTTGCAGATGAAATCGAAGCAGTGAAAAACCGCGCAGCGCTTTTTATATCATCTCAATACTCATCATTCATTACTAGAAATGCCTTTAAATGCATCCTATCACTTCCAGTTCTTGATTCACGCCACCTAATTGCTCGTCTTTGCCTGCTCCACTGCTTATTTTATCAGTCACCTAGAAGATATACGCTTCTTACTCCAACGGTACGAACATCATCGAGATTGGCCCGCACATGTCCCTTTGCACACATGACTGGTCGCACAGCGACAATGAATAACTGTTTTTTTTTTTTCACATGCAATCACCTTTTGGAACACGCTCATGCCATTGCTTCCAGCTCAGATCGAGGAAAATTCGCGAGGAACTAACCTGCCATTTTGTTCAACAATAGTTGCCTACCACAGCATGATGAATTCTCTCGTGTACGCAATGCTACACTTGTTTCTATTTTCCTCTATTTTTGTTACTCATTACAGTTATTTTACTTTTGCGACACTTGTGCATATTCCAATTTTTTCTCATATGCGCCCACCAAAGGATAATAAATTTTTCCTGATGTACGTACCCAATGCTACATTTATTTTGTTCGGCGAACTGTGGAAGCAAGCACGAATATCTCGTGCTTGCTTCCACACTTCGCCGAAGACGCAAGGCTAACTTCGTTGAGGTTCGATATATTCCTCTTCGAACTATCACTTCACATGGCCTGACACTTCAAAATTTCGTCCATAACTAAAACGGAGAGTTTGAAGTGCCGTACCTCGAAGGTATGAGTCGCGCATTGTCCGGACACTAAGTGGTTCACAATGGCCGCAGACAGCTGTGGTGCCACATTCCTGGTCACCACGGCCCCTTCTCCCCAACCTCCCTGAAAAAAAAAAACTCAGAGGATGCAGTTTTCACGCCCACGATAACAAAAAAAAAAAGCGGAGAGAAGAATGAAGTTTAAGCCTGCTTTCACCGCGCCTAATCCGTGTTGTGTGAAGATTATCATTTCGGAGAAACTGGATTTCGTAGGCTATTTTCACGATCACGATTGTATTGTTCCAGAGTTCTCTTTCTGTGTGATGCTCGTCACGAAGACGTTGTACAGGGGTTTTATAACAGTGGTCCCGATGGCCAGAGCAAGCACAGTTGCTACCAAAGTGTAACATCACCCCTCCCTCCTCTGAAGGGGAGAAAACCGGAGTTTGAAAACACAGTGATCGCAGAGGCTACTATGAAAAATGCTGCGTGGTAACTCTTTGCCATTACCAATTTTTATGTTTCAAGACTCTCAGTACAGAGGCCCATATATTTGTGCTTAATGAGTTTGACTTTGTGAAACGTGAAATTGCTGAATGCCACCCGCTGGCTTCAGTTAGCATCATATTGTCCAAGTTTTCTTCCTTGCATTTTTGGAGGGATACTTATAATTGACACGCTTCAGAAAGTATACTAACTTACGGACTTTTTTTGGCAATGAAGCTAATGAAAGGAAGGCTACAGAGCCAAAGCGGATGTGTGCCACCACGGATAAAATCGCAACATATCCGCGGAGTGAATGATGATGAGTGGGGCGAAGCATCCGTCCATGCGTCCATCCGTATGTTTTCCTGTCTGTCGAACAGCGCGAGGCACCGCGGCTATCCGCGCCCGCCGTTCATGCCCCTCCAACGATGCGACACGTCCACGCCAATCGGAGATAGTGGTATCGTGCCATAAAAAATATTCTCACTTAACTGCAGTTTGTATGTACCTCTATGAGACAGCGTTGTTTATTATACTATTCTGAGATACGGCTGGTTATGCCTGACGCGGGACAAGGTCGGACTAAGAGGAATTGCGCTCCTAAGACATTCTCTGCGGGAATAGAGCCCACCCTTCCTTTATGGCACTTGGCTTCCCTAATAGCTCATTCGCTTCCCTGTCAATACAACCAGCACACAGCACAGGGAACTTCAACGCATGGAGCCACGTCATGGTGGTCTTCCCTTCAGGGAGCCAAGTTTCAATGGCGTTATCAATCTTTTCTGTTCTTGACCAGAACCGGTCCCTTGACAGCTTTGTTAGCTCTTGGCTGGAGGGAATCAGTGTCTTTCGGGAAGCTCTCTTCTTGGAATGCATCGACAAGCAGTCGCTTCTTCTGCAGTCGCTTCTTCTGCAGTCACCCGAGAAAAAATCCCTAAGGCCGTGGTCGTCATAACAAAAGAGAATGGGAAGGGTGGTGCGCCTGAAGTCGGGGTCGCACATGTGGTTTTCCGAACAGCTCTGATTGGACAACAGTATGCGACACAAACATTTGGGCACACTGAAAAATCAAAGTTCTTTCAGTTTTGAAAGAGACTTGGGAGTGTGTTTGCTGAGCCTTCTTTGCCCGGTGAACCATGGATTTCAACTGGAGGCCGACGTTATTTGACGTAAGTCACACGAATTTTCAAATGCGATGCCTTTCATTAGATAGTTTCTAGGTTCACAAACCAGATATTCACTACATTATGTAATTTGCCAAAACTTCTCGCGAAAATCATATATATGGGCAGTTTTTCGTAGCTTTCTTGCAATACTTCACTTCTACATTGCAAATGTTGAGACCACTTAGTGCGTGTAGAACGAACTATGCGAAGGAAATCCATTATTAACTTCATTTAAGTATCAACGACCAGGCAACGAGGCACGCACGCATGTCAGTGAAATTTTACGGCAACGCGTGCGCCCTATAATCTTTCTTTTTATAATGTGACCTTCCCTCACCCTTAAGACTTAACATTTTTTGTGCTTGTGTGTAACACTAGGAGCAGTGTTCTGTGCAAAGTGAGGCAGTGCTTGGTGCAATTTGTTAGGTTTCCTGATGTTGTAGCTTCTCGTGTCACTGTGGCAAAGGCCAGCTTGCAGACGTTGACGGAAGTGTTCCGACTATAAACCTACGCATGTAGGGTTACAGCAGTGCATCCTCTGGTACACGTGATCGGTTTCATGTTCAGAGGACAACCGGCGTAACGGGTACCTGAACCCAGTCTCTTAAGCACATAGTTTGGATCTCTGGTGCTGCGATCTTCGCAAGCCGTGTAATTTGGGGGTTTCGTACATGGAAATAAGCCCTTGACATTAACGACTGAAATCATCTAAGATGCACTGAAAGTAAATGTATGTTTAGGTCTGACTAGAATGCCGCACCAGGCATGAACACCCTTCAGTCGAATGCTGTGCTCGCGTTGTTTGCACCATTTTCGTTGCCCTGTGGAAATATGTGCATCGGCCAGTATGAAAGAAGTGTCAGTGTGTGTACTCCCTAGGTTGGTGATTAAGTGCAAAAAAAAAAGAGGACGAGTATGCGCATCTCGTCAAGCGCATTTCTGCATGTGGGTGTAAACCACAGCGCAATAAAGGTTGCGGGGTGTGAAGCGGCTTTCCGAAGCACTGGGATACTGGCCAAACTGAGCAAACACATTTCATCACTTCTGACTTTAGACACATTTTTTATCAAAAAGATCGTTGGTTCATGCAGAATCAGTACTGTGGATAATGCGTTGCAAGTAATGCCATGACCAGTAACACTTATTTTTTCTGGTAACTGAATTACGTATTCGCTACAATGTCGGAACGGTAAACGGTGAAGGTGCTTTCGTTGATTTTTTTTTTGGTAACGTTAATCCTACGTTTTCATCTCGTAAGCTACAATTTCCTAGAGCTCACGCCGACGAATTCTGTTTGTCGCAGCAATGAACTTCTGTAGGCTTGCCAAGCACGCGCACAGACAGCACGTGAGCAATTGCTTTTTTTTTCAAGAAATATTCGGTAGAAACTTTCTTGAAAACGCCCCGACTTCTTGCAGGGAGAGTAGGGTCATCGTCCCAAAAAGCCTGAACGTGACCACTATTTACAACGCTTCAAGGCATTCTAAGGCATTCTTGCATAGCTAACATGCACAACGTATGTCACAATGTCTCGGTGATTTCAGTACGAGTTCACCTATAAAAGGCTGGAAGTGGCTTGTCCTTGTGACATGTATACAATAAAGAAACGCGCTCTTTTACAGCAGTGGTGGACATTTGAAATAAAGAACGGTGCGCGATGTCTTCGTGCTTACCTCGTTTTTTGTTTTTTTTTTACTCTTTCAACGTATTCATTATACAACAAAAGGTCTATTCCTAGTTTTTGCACTAGCAATGCTGTCACTTGTTTGGTGGAACATAAAACACCGCTGTGCTCCCGAGAAAGTCTCGGAACACAGCTGTGTCAGAACAAGCAAGTTCTCTCAATCTCAACAGTAAACTATCGCCAAAACAATGTCCTTACCCCGTTGAGAAGGAGATAAGTTACGTTTAGAAACATGGACGAAGCCAGGAGCGGGTACCCTGAGATTCCGTTGTTTAAACAAAAAACAGCAATGAAAATACTTTTTCTTTAAATAGACAATATTCAGCAAGCACCCGTTCAAAATAAAAATAAATAAATCTTAGCTACGAGTTCCTTTGGACCATTCATTGCTTGTGCAGACAGAGAGCATTAATTGACACCAGATCTGGGTCCTCCCTTTTTACTGAATCACGCTATACTCGGCAGTAACTGACAAGTCGGCCTTCGGGAGGCATTCAAAAACTTTGAATAGGTTAGCAAAATTGATAATGCCGAGCGCCTTCTTTGTACCTGCTTTTGTGCATGAACTTACGTGCGTGCACTATGCACAACCTAAATGCGTGCTCTGCTTAGGTCGAGTCCTACCCGATACTGCGGGACATTGCCCGCTGGTCAGAAAGTGCGCCAAGTGGACGGGCCGCGTTTTTCGACAGCAACGGGGCCCACCAGAACAACGATCATGATGCTGGGGGGCTCTCATCTCAGAACCACTGGCTATCCGTGTTCCCCGTACAAGGTCAGGATCACCGGACTTGCGACTACATCCAACTTGCTGGCGTCAGTGGACAGGTGCGTACTGCACAGGCTTATTAGCTTCATTCCACGACAAATGTACCGTAGACCCATTTAGTCGACCGTGACAAGAATAAGTATGCCGGATGCGCAGTGATTCCACGGTGTTGCATGAGCATTTTGGTTTAAACCAATGGTTAGAAAAAGCGTAGTTTCTACCTCTTTCTTGGAAACCTTATGACAGGAGAGTAAAACATGTCTTCACAGAGATAGTAGGGAGTTTTAGTGCTGGGTACCCAAGCAGCTTGCGTACGCAGGACGTTGGAGCGGCGGTATTGCGCATGCGCGAAACCCCAAACAGATGCGTCGCAAGATGGCTGGGCCGATCGGGCCATGCGTCCGCGCGGTCCACCTTCGCAAGAGCTCATGGTATCTGCACTGCAGATACTCTAGCCGTCGAGTTAAAATAAGCCAAAGTGGGAGCACTTATGGCGATTACACGGTTTCAGCCAGATTTCCTAAGCTAGAATGGCCTGGAACATAGAAACTAAAAAAACATATGCCAGCCCCCGACCAGCTGAATAGGTGGTGCCATCTAGCGCGGCCATAGTGAAACAGAGAACTACAACTTTGTTATTGCAGAAACATTGTGCATTGTACATCTGGTGCAAAAACTGCGCAGCAACAATACTACAAATGAGTAACCTTTTTATTCATTTTCGCCACAAAAACATTACGCGTAAGCTAACATGTTCATGACTACGTTTGCACGAAGTGTCACAAGATTTCGACACTGTCGTTACAGTAACCTTGTATTTTTCACTTTTTTGCGTATACAAAATTACTGTACACAATAAAAAAGTGTACTCAGGGGCGGCGCCAGGGGGGGGGGCAAAGGTGGGCTGGAGCCTCCCCAAAATTCTCGCCTGCCCCCCCCCCCCCTATGCCCACCCAAGTGCCCGGAAGCATATATTGAAAACCTAGTAGGAGCAGAGCTACCTTGCCCCCCCCCCGGAGGAACTCACTTTTCGTGGTTGCCCCCCCCCCCCCAATAAAAACATCCTGGCGCCGCCCCTGAGTGTACTGATCACTATGAATGTTTAATTTAAAATTTTAAAATATAAAAATACTTAAATAATACTTACGCGACAAGACGCTATGGTGCTGCGAGCGCGTGTGGACTTCGTGCGGCTTGCGTTTGCGTGCGTGCCACCGTGGCGCCAACTAAAAGGCATTCCGGTTGGGTATGGGTTGGGCACGCAACGCCGCGCGCTCCCAAGCCCGCATCGCCCCAAGAGAATGCGCACCCAGCACGAAAACTCCCTAGTTTTGAGCATTTCTTGTGCATCGTTCCGCCACAATAGCGAATGAATAAGTGCTACAGCAACAAATTGTGAAGTCAGGCAAAGAACTGCAAGCAGCTCGAAACTTGCAGAGCGCATCTCAAGAAGAAAGCCCGCACGAATCGAGCGTACACAAGACGAGCGCGGACTCCTAGTTTTCACAGTTCGACACCTAAAGCGCGCTCTTTAAACAGGAAACAAAAAACACTTACGAAACGAACGCACAAGTATACTACAAAGGACAAGAGCAAACAACTGCAAATATTCTTACTTCTGAGCAGTGTGCACCTTTCGTAAACACGGCGGCAGCAGCAAGCGAAGTGACCTCTGCGCCCTCCAGAATCACGAGTCTGATAAGCGCGGGCTCCGGACAGATCACGCTCGTGGAGGCGACGCTCAACGACACGCGACAAACTTAGCGCGCCAAACAACACAACACGAGCATGTCACGCCAACTCGCTACTGATGACGAAAACCCGTCAAAGTTAAAGAGCTGTGAGGACCGCCAAACAATATATGATGTATATAAATGGTTTGCCTCTAGTAACGTGACAGCGTAGGCTACGTGGCCAAATGGTTAGCGCCGCACGTTGCGCAACGTGAGGTCACTGCTTCGATGTCCCGCAAACGAACCTCAACTTCTCGTTTTTTAAACCAGTGGACCACGTCATACAACACTTTCGATTTGAAGGAGGATATGATTGACGAAGTTATCGTATGCAGCGACCAAAAATGGCATATCCTTGCGATAATGGCTGCAGTAATAATAACTGTGCAGTCAAGCTCTAAAGACTAGATCTTACCAATGAAATTCTCGCTTAAGTTCATTGAAGCTTGTGGGCTAGTCGTCGCCACTTTGCGCTGTCACGCTGTAGCTGACGAAAGCTGGGGAAAAGTATATTTTGCAACGCAGTGTCGACAAGTTCCGATGGCTGCTTTAATCATTCATGTGTGCGTGCATTTCTATTTCTTTTTTTTTGCAATTGATACTCTTATTTTCGAAGAGGTAGCTGAGAAGTTTCACCTAAGCGTACGTTGCTCAGGTCGGGTACTATCCGATGTGGCGGTACGGGAATCCCGGTTTGGGAGGCTCGCCAGGCCCACACACCATTCCATCCGAGGGTGACGGACACCAGGATTACAGCAACCACGACCATGAGGTTTCCCCATACCAGTTGATGTCCTCCGCACAGTTCCAACACCAGCAGCAGCAACAGATGCAGGACTGGGACCAGCAGCCGGCCTCCCATTACACGGAGTCTGGATACTCAGCCCAGGTACGTAAGGCTGGCAGTAACGGCAAAGTGAACCTTCGGGAATCATTCAACGTTTCATTAGGTTAGCACCGTACCGAGCGCTTTCCTTGTTTCTGCTCTTGTGCATTAATTTTCAAGTGTGTGTGTGTGTGTTGCTCTGTGTGTATAGCTTAATCCGGTTTTTTAAGGGAAACTAATAGCACGTATAAAAGAACTATTGATCTCACCAATGTAAAACTGTAAATATGTGATTTTGTTGTTGTTTTTTCTTCTTTATTTGTAACAATCAAGTGGAAATGGATAGCCCTCGCAAAGAAACGGTGACAAAAGCTCATTCATTTAGTTTCCACTTCAATCAAAAAAAAAGGTCAGCTTTGATTGTTGAATTAGTGGTCCGGAAACTTTTACCTTTCTGGAATGGAAGTTCTTATCCTGAAACTAAATAACGTTTCACATGGGCTTCGCGCGCTTGAATTTACCCGCCTCAAGCAGAACGTTTCACGTCATCACCGTTGCCGTGCACAACATTGTTCCGCTTTACTGCACGGCCGCTGGCACTAGTAGCAGCAGAACGAAAGCAGCGGAAGCCACAGAAGCAACAACGACCATTGAACACCCTCCCGTCATTGGCTCCGTGATGGCCGATGTGCTTCCTTCAACTGAGCGTCACTAAATGGCACAAACTATACAGTTTAGGCAGGCAAAAATTTAACTTTTCAACCACTCACGTCCGGTGGATCTTTTTCCCATGAATCTAACAGAAGAACCAAACGAGCTTCATTTCATTACGTCTATTAATGCACGGAGTTAGGGTTATTTACTTAGTGCAGCTACTTCGATTACTTACTAGTGTATAATTGTATTTTACTACTGTAGCGCATGTGTTCTCGTATGTTTACCTTATATTCTCGATAATTAGTACACTGCTGTTAATAATACTGTCGTTTTAATCATTTTCATGCATTGAGCTTTCACTCTGAAGTACATATTCATTTGACTTCCGTGTCCTTTCAATATGCAACTGTACACTATCTGATAAATACGTGCTCTGTTTAGGTCGAGCCCAACTCACGTGACATTCCCCGCTTGTCAGAAAGTGTGCCAAGTGGACAAGCCCCTTTTGTCGACACCAGTTGGCACAGTCAAAGCATTGATCGTGAGACCGAAGGACTTTCTCCTCAGGGCCATGCGCTCTCCCAGTTCCCTCAACCAGGCCAATGGGGTCACCGGACCTACGACAACGTCCAACAAGTTGGCGTCAGTGGACGGGTACGTACTGAACAGGTATTGAAGATTAATTTCATGCAAATGCACTCTGCTTATATTTGCTCAAACGCGGTAATATTTCTTGCTAGAGTGCATCGGATACGCACTTGTGCCCCATTGTTACATCCATATTGATAATGGAATGAATGTTCAGAAAAAGAAGTTGCGGCTGACGGAGGTATTGTTATCGAATGTAGCGACAAAAAGGGCCATATCTTTTAGATAAAAACACTGAACAACAATAGTGCCTGCACGGTCATGCTTTGAAGACTGAATCGGTCCACTCAAATTCTCACTTAATTCCATTTCTAGGAAGAAAAGCATAGCTGGTAGCCTGGTTGCTATCACTTTGCGCAATCACGCTATAGGGGGTTTTTATTTTCCCGCCTGCCAGGTGGCGACAACAAGTTGCTACTTCCGGCCGCCATTGCTTTGCTATCTCAGTTGGTTTGTGGTATGGTGTACGACAGTTGGAGGTGCGGCAGCCACGGTCTTGTGCTTGGAGACGTCTTTATTTTTTCTTTAAACTTCACTTTTCCTGGCACAATGGCCAAATGCGCTGCGTTAAGATGCAGTTCCCGCTCGCAAAAGCGCTTTCTGAAAACTCATGTGGGTGACACTTTCTCATAAAAATCACAGTTCCGCCTCAGAAGCCGGAGATATGTCATTTATTAGCGAGTATTAACAACTCCCCAGTACGCACACATGTGCACCAGGAATGCTGAAACGAATCTGCGAAAAGAATACATGAATATTAGTGCCCCGGCACTTAGATGTTACCATAAAAGAATGGTTGTTTGGCGACTGAACAATCGACACATTTTTTACGCAGCTGCCGATGGTAAATGCGTAGTAAAATGCTGTCTGAGTAATTATAATATTTTTTAACTACTGTGGGGTCACTGCGGGATACAGCGTCAATAAATGAGCAAGTGTGATTAGACTGAACGTTAGAGCTTTTATAGTTTTGTACAACAGCAATGTTACATATGCCGCGACGCAGTCATGAAAATGTTCAAGCTTAACAGTTCCACGTACGCATGCATTGCTCAGGTCGGGTACTATCCACTGTGGCAGTACGGGAATCCCGGTTTGGGAGGCTTGCCACGCCTAGCGACCATTCCATCCGAGGGTGCCGAACACCAGGGTCACAGCAACCACCACAACGAGGTTTCCCCATACCAGTTGATGCCCTCCTCGCTGTTCCAACAACAGCAGCAGCAACAGATGCAAGACCGTGAACAACAGCCGGCTTCCCATGACACGAAGTCAGAATTCACATCCCAGGTACGTAAGGTCGGTAGTAACTACAAAGTGAGCCTTCGGGAGACGTTCAAGTCTTTTCATTTCTTTTTCAAGGCTGACTATACCGAGTGCTTTCTGTGTTCCCGCTTTAGTGCGTAAGATTTCGTATTACTGTATTTCTCTGTGTGTAATTTATATTGCGATCTTTTCTGAAGGCTCAACCATTCACCGTCTCATAAATACGTGCTCTGCCCAGGTCGAGTCCTACCCGCTGCAGTGTGACATTTCTGGCGCGACCGAAAGTGTGTCAAGTGAAGAAACTTCTTTCGTCGATATCGATGGGCCCCCCGAGAACATCGATGAGGAGACAGGAGTTTCTGGACAGAAGACCGAATTTTTCAGACCCTGGGAGTAAAAGGAGAGGCACTCAGGTTCTCGGCACGTCTCCCTTTTTAGCCCTCGCTTCGTTCATGGCCTGTGGAGTGTGTATTCGGTTACGTGTAGAATTCTCTATTAAACTTGTGTGTGAGAGTAATACGCCAATAATGGGACTTTGACGTTGGCTTCTTGTCTTATTGGTATAGTCACTATGTCTGAATAAATGTGGTAATATCTTGTGCCATACCTTAGTGTAATGCCGAATTTTTCAAAACAATGTTTCCACGAGGTGAATTTCTGTTCGTATCAACAAGCAAGCACAAACATGATTTCGGAGAGTAAGTTTCCACATTTAGAGCTAGTGGTGTGGCCGCCCAGACGTCGGCTGGTAGAGCCAACGTTTATAGCTATACCTTTTCAGTTTCCCAACTACTACTCTCGAGACGGGCACCATTTGCTCATAATGAGTGTGGGGGCGCTGCAGTCTAACTTTGTGTCAAAAGTAACCGGCTACTCTCCGCTGGCTTCAATGCCACTGCAGTTTCGTGCGTTCCGTGTAGGTGTTAAGTGGTGCTAATTTGTTCTGAAGACTATTCGACGCATTCCCTCACAAAGTCACTCAGACATCTACGACGCAGGAAACTCTCCGATTGTTGACACCGTGGGCACGATCTAGTCATCGACAACTTGTGGGTGCACCGAGTGTGTGTACGTCACCCGATATTATTTATACTGTCGTTTACATCCCATGCGCCGTCACTCAAACCTTCTGGACATCGTAACGATGTGTTTTGTACATGGGCACCAGCCAGTGTTACCACGTATCGTGGCAACACTAGCTGTGCAGTCCAACCGCTGCGCTTGGCTAGACGACAGACAGAAAAACACGAAATTTTCCATCAGCCTAATGTATCGGCACTATTGTCATTGCAGAACGAGGTAAACTGGCTTGGGTACGTGGAAAGTGATACTGCACAAACACTTCTCATTCTTCGGAACACGCGTCATCAATTTTTCACATAGTTTTAAGTATTTTGTATTTCCGCCGTTTCGTCTCTTCGGCACTTCCATACTTACGGTGTCATGACGTTCCACCTTTCAATATTTCTTGGTTTTGATAGAGGCCCAACCAGTCTGGTTGTCCAATGGAAGTGCAAATTTATAGATCTGGGCAGTTCGGGACGCATGCCTATGATACCTGAAACAAGCTTGCAAAATTAATAGCGGCTCACTGCGATTTTGTTGGCAGTGAAGAGGTTCACAAGATAATAATCCAAAAGTATTAGAACCAATGTAATTCGGTAGTCACTTCTGGTGAAGCTATGGTTATAAATGCTTATAAATTCTTTCTGGACTCTTCCAATGACGATTATTATTATCATTATCCACCCGCTTCAGCCACTTTTTCCCCACTGTCACTGCTTCATGTATTTGTGAATGCGACGACACACTACTGTAGTCCCGCTGTTACCTAGCAATTATGTAGCTCCGTTACTTGATGTGTGGTGACTACAACTCGTGCAGCTGGTGATTTCAATGGGTGTAGGAAAACACGTCCCCGTAAGATTCATCCCCTGAATAAACGTCTCCGGAACAAACGGCCCCTCTGGCGCGGCTGTCTAGGAAAAAATGTCCTGAGCAAGAAATTAACTAAGAAACTAATCAGCTAAAATCTTTATTCAACACCTTATATGAAATCTTTATTCGACACTAATTACAACGCCTGCGCATCCATTACGTTTAGAACACGCCAGCGGAT
Organism: Rhipicephalus annulatus; assembly: GCA_013436015.1. Classification (NCBI taxonomy): domain Eukaryota; kingdom Metazoa; phylum Arthropoda; class Arachnida; order Ixodida; family Ixodidae; genus Rhipicephalus; species Rhipicephalus annulatus. The sequence goes on along the minus strand of WOVY01001728.1, from coordinate 244,646 downwards.
ACCCAAGGAGTACTTTGTTGTCTTTACATGTAAACGCACAGAATTTTGCCTTTTATGTTCCACAAATAAATACCGTTAAGTACACCACAGAGCAAGTATCGATTGAGCTCCTGAATTCGAACCATTAACTGCAGTGTGATGGTGCGACCAAGCAGCTGCCTCCGGATGAAATGCCTGGGCGCTGAACTGCCACCCCCGTTAAGTCTTTTTCAGGTGTGTGCACAGCTGGATTGAATTTATCTGCATTGCGTATTGTAAGTGACCTCTGACGTTACACTTATACTGATAAGGTAGGACATTCGGTATGTCATTATCGTGTTTCATCAATAACCTTTAGGTTATTAGGTTAGTTATTTAGGTTAGTCTTCGCGCTCATCTTTTTTTTTTCTGTGAGAAAAAAAAAATTTGCAGATCCCACGTACAATGGGAATTGATGATATGCGAAGCACAAATAAGGAAGGTTCCGATGTCACTTTTCAATCAGCACAACGTTAGGAGACAGAGGTAAATTATACCGTACATGACTTCCATGCCATGATTATCTCGTTGGGACGTATCATTTACCTTCGTCATTTATTCAGAACACCTGATAGCAAATTTGCTATATGTGGAGCGAGTGAAACGGCCGTGAGCACACTATGAGCGTAGCATGTTGTCATGTGTTACATGAAACGAATATCATGATTGTCTTGTTTGAATGTGATTTACTTTCGTCGTCAATTTACGTCATGCAATACAAAATTTAGTATATGTAGCGCTAGCGAAACGGCCGTGTTTCGTGCTTATCAAGAACTGATGCCAGCCGTCTCCCAGCGAAGAATCACCTTGGTTTATTGTGCGCACGTTTTATACAGTGCAAGGCGGAGAGAAGGAAACAGATAGCGTGCGCAGTAGACTGCCTGCGCACGCGCGCTCGCTCAGGCGCGCCTAAACACGATACAGGCCGCGAGCGCATCATGAGCGTGGCATGTGGTCATGTTGTTACATGACCCGCAGCTCATCCTTATCATGTTTGCACCAGTCGCATACCTTCGTCGTCCATTCACGTCCCGTACTACCTAACTTGGTATATAGAAGCTAGCGAAACGGCGGCAAACACACGTAACGTACACGCGTGCGCACGCTGGGCGCAGCGACGCCACGCGCGACCAGTGTCTGTGGGCGATGCCGGGCGACAACCGGCGGAAAACGCGACATGCTGCATTTCGTGCCGACGACGTTACCCACACAGCAACGCGTCTGCCTAGCTTCGTGACTGAGGGACGCCAGGTGCGCTCAAACGCGCATGCGTCAAAGCAACGCAGCGCGGCACGTGCCTGCGAGGCAGATCGGTGCCTGACGTGGCATCACCGGTGAGACGCGACGAAACGAACGCCCACACGCATGTGCGCTGGGTCACGTCGAAGTGTATTGGCATCTTGAGTGTGGCAAGTTGTCATGTTCTTACATGTCACGCATCTCATAATTATCATGTTTGCACCAGTCACGTACCTTCGTCATCCATTCACGTGACGTAATACCAAATTTGGCAAAGGTGAAGCTAGCGAAACGGCTGCGAGCGTACCATACGAGTGGCGTGTAGTCATGACTTGCATGAAATTCATTTCATGAGTTCCACGTTAGGGTCCGTGACTTGTCTTCAACTTGGAGTCATGTCATTTCATGCCAATGTCACATGTCATGTGAACGGAACCACCACAAGAGCAGAGAGACGGTGAAATGTAAATCATGACATTTATGATATGATAGCCTTGTTATGACTAGTGAGTTATGTTCATCAAACAGTCATGTTATGCCATACCAAATTTGGTTCTGATATTATTAACGAAACGTCCAGGACAGCTAAACGTCGTAGGCGTCTAGATAGATAGATAGATAGATAGATAGATAGATAGATAGATAGATAGATAGATAGATAGATAGATAGATAGATAGATAGATAGATAGATAGATAGATAGATAGATAGACAGACAGACAGACAGACAGACAGACAGACAGACAGACAGACAGACAGACAGACAGACAGACAGACAGATAGATAGATAGATAGATAGATAGATAGATAGATAGATAGATAGATAGATAGATAGATAGATAGATAGATAGATAGATAGATAGATAGATAGATAGATAGATAGATAATAAATAGATAGATAGATAGATAGATAGATAGATAGATAGATAGATAGATAGATAGATAGATAGATAGATAGATAGATAGATAGATAGATAGATAGATAGATAGATAGATAGATAGATAGATAGATAGATAGATAGATAGATAGATAGATAGATAGATAGATACGCTCGAAGTCGCCGAAGTTCGCAAAGAAATACTTCGCGTGTATTAAAAAATTTGCGGCTGGACTGCGAAACGTTCAACGGTGTCCGTTTTGTGGGGACGCTATTTACCGACAACGCAAATGGGAGCATTTTTTTCTAGAAATATTTTTTTCCGAAGACGCGTCTTCCGATGAGGTATCTTACATGGATGTTTTCTTCCGGAACTCAAGTTCAAAGGACGGATATAGAAGTGAAAGCACCCCGCCTACTCCACATCACACCTTTCTCACTCTTCCAATAACAACAAAAGTTTTAAGCAGTAAACTCATATCACGTGCGAGCTTATTTCTGCAGCAACACGACTTTGTTTGAATACGTTCGATTAGAGAATTTTTGCAAAGGTGAAGCGGATGGTTCACTGCTGTTTGTAGCTCTTATTTTATGGCATTGTAAGGATTGATTAAAATATTACTTCATTATAATAGCATTCACAATTCAGGCAGTTTTAGCGCAATGAACGCGTAATGTCTAGATCTCATACGAAAACTGCGTTTTGAACACGTTTCTTTTGTTTTTTGAGAATGGGTGAGCTTGCAAAAAAACAAGTAAAACTATTTTGTAACAAAATAGCATAGTTTTAGCGAGGGTTGTGGTCATGAAAAAAAAAAAGTGAGAAAGCACTAAAGTGTAGAAATACATGCGGTGCCCAAGTGCATTTTATTCGTTCGTTTGTTATTGCTGTTCGAATAATTAGCTAACTAGGAACTTTTCCTGCCTTTAAATATCACTTGTTTTAGCGCGCCAGGATTTCACAGACCACTGTCGTAACTTCGGTTTCAGACCACCCCGAGTGAGTCGGTACCGAGAGTGGCTTTCGTGTAAATATGGCTGCCCAAGTTAGTGCGTCAAATGACGTGCACTTCAGCGCGACGTTGACAACACCGTTCAATAGAGGCGTCCTGCTGTAGTGTATTCTGAAACCTTGTAAATGTGAGAGATATTTAAAGAATGCAGGGAAGAAAACCTGGACAATGTATACGAGCTGACTGATGGGAGGAATAGGGAATCGTTACCGTTTAACAACGTCCAGCTCAAAAAGTGCTAAGGTCCCGTGCCTCCACACCGAGTCCTTGAGCGCAAAAAGTTAGTAATGGGAAAGAGGGACCAAGCAGCATTCTTCGTAGTTCCCGCTGCGATCACAGTTTTTTTTTCACATTCGGTTTTTTTCACAATCCGTTTTTTTTTGCTCTTCTTTGGTAGGAGGCGCGTCGGGGAGATAGAGAGAATGCTGGCACCAGTGGTAGTTCTGCTTGCTGTGGCCATTACGACCACAATAAAACAACCTGTACAATGTCTTCTTCACTGGTCCCGCACAGGAAGCGAAGTAATCGGGAACACTACAACAATGACCCTGAAACTCGCCTTGGTACAAAACCAGGTTCTCTAAATCGTACAACACGGATTAGGCTCGGTGAAAGCAGGCTCACACATTGATCTTGTCTCTGTCCTTTTGGAATCGCGGGCGTGAAAACTCCCAACGGGTTTCTCTTCCAAGAGTTGGGGAGAAGGAGTAATGGTGACCAGGATTGTGGCACCCCAGCTGTCTACGGCCATTGTGAACCACTTACTGTGCGAAAAATATGCCCCTCATAGCTTCGAGGCACGTGACTTCAAACTCTTCGTCAGTTTTGGACGAGAAATGGAAGTGTGCGGCCACGTTCAGTACTAGGTCGAGGAGACGGGAAGATTTCGAATCTCTCAGAGCACTTCGCCGTGGATGGAAGGCTAACTATGGAAGCAAACTCGAGATCTTCGTCGCTGAATGTAAGTAGCACATATTAATAAAAGCAACGAGTCATGTGTCCATGTTTTCGACCAACATTTCATCACTTCAAGTTTCATCTAAACGCCACCTCGAACGAAGATATATATCTACCAAATCATAATGTTCAGCCAAACTGATGAAACTTTTGCGTTGTAAACAGTTTTCCAAGCTTTCTTGCAAATATTTGCTACTTTATCCTAAATATAGTGCCAATTCGTGACCCCCTTCGAGTGATTGTCTTGAAGCATAGCACCTGGCAGTATTTAGTGCCCGGTTACTTGTATAAGTATCCTTTGTCCCTGGGCATCAAAAACCCATTTCGTGACTAGTATTCGGCAAAGAAGTGAGCGCGAACCTGTAAATAAACCCCACTTGATGAGCTAATGTAGGCGAATAACTGTCACCACCTCGGCGTTATCTATTGCAATTACTTGAGCGCTTCTTGCATTTCAAGCAGAGAGAAACTTAAGCACGGAATGTTAATCTCGCGAGGCCGCCATACGAGGTATACAACAGTGGCGGGTAATCGGCTTCATCTTTTATTCGGTTGTTTACAACCTGCACGTACACACGGCTATTCTTCGAGTTAGCAAAACCATCCAGGGGGATTCTAGAGGCGTAACCTATTTTAGTAAAATGAATATTCGAGTAATTCTTAGTAGAATGAAGGGGAGATATCTCCATCGTTTTGTAAGAGTTTCATCGTTTAGTAAGATTCAATTTTCTGTCTGGAGGTTGTTCTAAATAATAATAACAATGCGTTACAGACGCTTGAAGATGCACCAGGCCATGGAGGAGATGACATGGACGTGGACTGGAGTGACGTCTTCAGCGAGCAGCAGGACCAAACGTTCGCTCTCCTGGCAGAGATGGACAAGCGTCACGAGCAGAGTCTCTACTTGGAGGAAAGGCGCCAAGCCGACCTCTCAATAAACATGTATGTATAGTAGGATATTGAGCTAGTGCGCTTTTTGTATTCCAACTACATGTGCAGAAACAGAACAAACTTTAGTGGTCAATACTTGCGACATTTTTTATCTTTCTTTGCACCTTGAATATATAGAGCTACCAAGTTTAAGTGGAATGTTTTACATATGAAGTTATGGTAGTAAGAATCTTTATTTTGTACTTGGTCTATATCTCCGAAACCTTTGTCTGTGGCAGTCTATACATACATTTCGCGGGATGTCAGAGACAGGAACCCTGCGGAATATAACGACGTAAACAGTGCAGCGGAGGACCCAACGGTCGTTTGGCCACCGCGATTTTTTTTTACCCTCCCCGCTTTGTTCTGCTCGGCACCTGCGCCAAGCGGGGACATAAAGGAAAGCGGGAGAGCACTGGTAGTCTGTAGCATGATGTCGAATCTCTTGCTTTGCGTGTTCGAGTGAGATTTCATGCAGCGTCACAACAAGTTGGTACTGCAAGCGGCGATCACGGTGACATCAACAAAAAATATGTGTACATAGTATGCAAGGAGTGAGAGGTCACCGTGTGTTTCGTGTTATCATGGTTATTCGACTGTGCGTAACTCTTCATGCAGCCATTCATTAACCTTGACTCAGCAATAAAGGACCATTCAAATCTACATTTCTTTACGAAGGAACAGTACTACCCACAGTGTGGGACCATGTCGAGGTTTACGCTCTTATATTTTAAATATATTAGAATTCGTCGTGTACGAAAAAAAAATGTGGCCTAGTTACGTACAAAAATCTAACACACCATTTCCTTTCTTTGGGCAGGCTGTCCATGCAAGCTCCACTGGAGAGACGAATAGTGAAGGCAGCTCGCTCATCGGACTCGATTGAAGTCGTCGTGGATGGTGGCGCCTCCAGTGCTACCCCCGACGAGGTTTTTCAAGGCCGCAGTGACAACAATTCCCGCTTCACATACCGAGTTGTTCCATGCCGGCCGTCATGCATCCTCTTCTCTCGCTTCCTGGGCAACGGCAAAACCTCAACGTCTGGCCGAGCGCTGCCTTCGCCGCTAGGCGGCAGTTGATGTAATGGCTATTCTGTGTAAAACTTTTCATACAAGAACGTCCCACGTTTTTTCTGTATTTTTGTGATGATGCTAGCTGCCTATTAGGGACGTTTTTCAATAAAAACCTCAGTCTCGAGTACAGCACATGTCCTGTCGTCATCTCGTCTATTCTATTCTTTCCAGGCTGTGCCCCATTTTTATTTCGTTCAGTCCACCATGCAATTAGAAGGTGTCCCGAAGTTATGCATATATTTTTGTTGTTGTTGTTATTGCTAAAAAAATGCGACGCTATTTTTCGGCCTGTACACGAAAGGTGCGCATACTAACAGATACCTGAACCTCAGGTCCGTCTACTCTGACACTCATAATAATTCAGCAATTGCCCCAACGTTAGGTCGCGCGAGTCGCACAAATCTCGAAGGTTTGACCTGCGATGTGAGTGCACTTCGAGAGGTCAATTCGACTTGCGGTAACCCGAACATTGTATGTTCTATCTCAGCCTGTCAGCGTCATACAGAAGGAACGCGCTCCTGTTCCTTACGTTCCAGAGATAAGTAAGACCTTATCACGCGTAATGCGTAGCTGCGACGCTGAATACGCTCGTGTGTACGTAAGTTAAGGCCAATGGACGTCAGACTCTGGATTTTGGCGGACATGTGGCGCCACCTGTCAACGCAGTTTTGAGTAGTGGTAAACCCGAATCCCTTGCACTGTTTGCTGCGAAACCAGGCGCTAATACAGCGTACAAAAAAAAACGATGGAGCTAAATATGTGGAGTATTTGCGCACTGAACGCTAAGTAAAAAAGCTGCGAATTTCTTTCCACTAGTCAGACGCGTCCCCGAAAATCCGTGAAGTGCTTGCTGAATCACTCGCCTGAACGACGGCGAAAACAAGAAAAGACGCAACAGCTCCACGCTCAACGAAAAAAGACTCCAGTTCGCGCTACTGTCGCGTTGTGAATTGCCACGGACATAAATGGCTTCAGCGTTTCAATTTTCCGCAGCTTTCGCAAAGCAGAAAGGCGAAAGCGCTAAGTACAGGCCGTTACGAACGTGTCGGGTTAGCGATATTACTCGCGTTCTCCACAGCCGTTTACTTGAGTGAATGCGATAATGTAGGTCTCCTGTTATTGTTTTGAGTAGACTTGACGGAGAACCGTGGTAACATTTATAATGAAGCCTAACATACCCTCTGACATCGATGCGCGTCGTACAACAATAGACAGGTGACGCCCTAGATAAACATCGCACACGCCGCGACCCCCGATAATCCGAAGTGGTCGCCACTACGCAGCATTACGCATGTAGGGCTTCGAAGGCTCTAAGTCCCTGCTTTAACTATAGGAAATGGGAACACATACGTCACACAGGTAAATCGCAAAATGATCGTGACCACCATCAGGTTTTCCTTGCCGTTGGTCTATCTCGGAGGCATCGGTTTTGTCTTTTGTTGTACACCGAGATTGTGGACACAAATGTAGCCTAGCATATACAAACGGAAGACAACCGTCAACAGAGCATTTTAGCATGCGTTATAAAACAGTTCAATGCACAAAAAGCGAGAAGTCGATGGAGAATGCAACTGCAAAGTGAAAATCACCAGGGCCATTCGTGCCGGATAAAGCGCGCTTCTATACTACTGATCTCATAGATTGCTCGTGTACGCACTTCATCGCTTTAGGCGTTCAAAAACGCACGTTGGACTGCTTGCCTCGAAGTTGATGTCATGCGATGCTCGCTTGCACGTAAATTGCCAGTTGCAGCACGCCAAAATAAATGAACCATCTCTGGCTTTGGGATCGATTTTTGTTTTGGTGATCTTCCTACATTTATTAAGCCAGGTTGGATTGAAGGAAGAGGCTTGCCAGGTCTTTCGTTTTCAGGAAACCGCGACTAAAGAACAACGAAAGAGGAGGGCCTGAGGACGTTCGTTTGCAGACGGCTCGCTGTGCACTACCCAATTATGGCCGGCGCGGCGATGGGGGCGCTGATTGCGGCTTTTTTCGCAGCTCTGCGTGAGCATAGAGTGACGTCTATCACTGGCAATAAGAAATTGCAAGCTCACGAAGCAAGCTTTTTTTTGGAGTTGTGTACGAATCCCCTGTGCGGATTTCGCTGCGCTTTTTGCGGACAACTGGCCTCAGAGAACAACTTTAGTGTCTTATACTCTTTGATGTTTCCTTTCCTCTGTCGCTATTTTTTTTGTAAATTCTCTCTCTCTCTCTCTCTCTCTCTTTGCAACATTTCTTTTTATCATCTTTTATTCTTCTCACCCGTTTTCCCAGCCGGTCTAAGAACTGGCTAACTTCCCTGTCCTTCCGCCTAAACTTTCTCCCTCCTCCTCCCTGTGCGGATTGCGAAATAAATATACCGGGAGACAGAAAACTTTCCTCAGCACACGCACCCGCGTCAAAACGATATCGAAAAAAATAAGGTGGCGGCTTATGCTGCTGGCCGAGCGCGGAGCTATGACTGATCATGCCAGTGACGGGATAAATGTGAGCATAATCAGGAAGGAAATGAACTGTAAATCATGCCTGTTTCTCGAAAATATACAATCAGAAAGGCAGACACTGAGTCACTATGACGTTCACAATTAAGGGAAATATTACAGCGCAAGGCATTAAGCTGTGGCCATCACGGCAGTCGCGCAGGCAGCAGTGCCACGTGGTGGTGAGCTGCAGTAGTGCGTGCAGTTCACATTGTCACATAGAGTTTCTTAAAATTAAATAGGGGGGACACTGGTGCTGCAATCTTTCAGCGGCCATAGAAATAAGGGGTAACACACGAATTTGCCGAAATGCGCATTCTTGCGTTGCACCGCAGGTGTTGGAGTGGTGCCAAGTAAGTCATGCTGCAGCTGCGCGTTAACGTGATTAACCCTCTCCTGCCGCAGATGCCAGCCCCTCACCCGATCGCGACCTGCGGGTTAGCAGCCGAGTACCTCAGCCACTAGACCACCGCTGTTGAGCAATTTTCAATGACCAGTGCACGTTGTTCAGCCTTTATGGCACAAAAGGCCACAAACCAACTGTTTTTCTCAAAGCTTTCAATGCTGCGCCAACTTACAGACGAGAAACAGACACTTTTAATGTCATGTGAGTGCACCGCATGCCATATTCGCAGTTTTCAGCCTCACGTGGGGATGTACCACACTTCAAACTTGTTTGTCTTACCATCCTCTCTCAATCTAGATTCTGCTTTGCAGCTTCGAAGGTATTCCGTGAGGTTAGGAAATATTGAGGCACACTTTACTGCATAAGACTCCATTTCATTACTGCGAGCGTTTTCGACTCTTCTTTCATCCACAAAGTCACTTTAGGTCTTCGAAGTGTTCTCGCCATAACAATGCACATCGCAAACGCGCGATTTATTCGACAGCATCCACGTAACCCAGAAGTCTCTTAGGCACCTGTTAGTGCAAAGGTATTTTGTGCATAATTCACACTTGCGGAATTGTAGGCGAACAGACATGCAGGGTACATAGAACACAACAGCATGCAAAATCTCTTTAGCCTGCGTACTGCAATACGCGCACATAGCGCAACCGCATCTAAAAGCGAACACGATCTGGCGGGCTAGATGAAGCCTGTTGGGACAACAACGGTAACACAGCGAAGTTTTCAAACTGAACACATTCTGTAAACGTTGGAACTGAGTGCGTTCACGTATATTACAGCGATTGCTGTTATGAGATCCCAACTTGGGTCATGCGCATTTGTCCGCCGCCGCCACCGGTGTCCGTAAACACATTGCGCGGAATTCGGAAAAAAAAACGCAAGGCATGCAAGGAAGGCGCAGCACAGTCAAAGCAAAAGCTAGAAGATCGAGCGGGCTTTTAGAGTTGTTGTTGTTGTTGTTTTCCTGTTGTTAGTGGGGCATACCCACTGTGGGGGATCGGCCAAGAATCGAGTGGTTTCAACAATTACTGTTCATATTTGGAATGATGGAGGTTTAACAGAAAGATTGCCGATAGCCTATAGGAAAGTGTGGTGCTAAATGTAATGCATACAAATATTTACGTAAACGAATTTATTCTCAGAAAAGAGCAATAATCAGATTTTATACGTATATAATTATGTGAACCTGTTAGGATAATGAAACTGGTTAATTAGTCAACCTATTAGTTTCATCGATATAGTCCCGGACAGCCACGCACACTGTCGCATTAGAGAAAGCAGAAATGGAAGATCCAAAAGACAAAATGACAGGCAGAGATAAGTTTAGAGTCTTTTTCACAACACTTATTGGGTGACTGCTGCAAGCACACTTGATTAATGCCCACTAGGGCAGTAATAATAAACTATTGGGTAGTAGGCCGGCATTCGCTGTGCTGTTTTTCACCATTCTTCCGAGAAGCGTGGTATGTGCTAAAAAATTGCGAGGAATTTCGTTTCCATTGTTCATGCAGTGGCTGCCGACGACGAGGAACCATGGCTGAAGAGGGTATGTGCCACAATAAATAGAAGAACAAAGACAAACTTTTGTAATGCGTAATTGCATGGCCCATTCGTCAACCCGGGTCCACTGGGTGACAGCCCAGTATTCTACCACTGAGCTACGCTGGTGCTTCTGACTTGTTGGCAAACTTGCCTTAGGCTGGTTTTATGTCGGGAAAGCAATCTTGTTAATACGAGTTATGAAGCATTTTGAAACAGTGAAAGAACAACCTGTTGTCGCACAATGTGAATAGCGCAACGAGTGGGCCGTCCAATGCTAAAACCCATTACTAAAGCTCGTTTTTTCCCTTAATTAACTGTGCGCATAACCACTTCAGGCATAATTCCTTATCGTCTTCAGCCCCTACATCAACAATTGGCACTAAATTCATTGGAAGTCTTTAGCAAATGTTCAGAAGAATGACGAAAAATAGCATAGCGAAAGCCGGCCTATACTACCCAAAAATTTATTATTGATGTTCTTGTGGGTGTCAAACAAGTGTGCTTACAGCAGTTACCGAATGAGTATTTTGAAAAAGGCTCTGAAAAGCCGCTCTTCTAGCTTTTATCTGTGACTGTGCTGCGCCTTCCGTGCCGGCCTGGCGTTTATTTTTTTAACGAGAATATCCAAAAAAGAATCGTAGCTTCGGATCAGCTTCCGATTAAACAGTGAAATGAATGAAACGAAAAGGCGAGATGAGAACAGGACACGCGCTCTACTCTACACCGAAGTTTTTCTTATTAAAAACATCCATTACATGCAGCCAGCATCGCCGAACAAAACATGTGATGTCAATGTCTTCAAATATTTACGTAGCATAGTCGTGACCTCGACTGACATCTCGCGGCGAAGGTGGCGTTGGCATGCTTGTCGTTTGGCGAGACGTTGGGGTTACTCGGTTGCCCATGAAACGAGTGCAAAGTACGCACGACGGCCGGCGTGAAACAACTCGCTATGCGGAGCTTCTTCACTCGGGGTCACTGCGGCCGACAAAGACCTCGTCCTAGATTGCCGTAAAAGACTTCAATCGAGATCGATGATTGATTGATTTGATTGATTTATGGGGTTTAACGTCCCAAAACCAACATATGATCATGAGAGACGCCGTAGTTGAGGGCTCCGGAAATTTTGACCACATGGGGTTCTTTAACGTGCACCCAAATCTGAGTACACGGGCCTACAACATTTCTGCCTCCATCGGAAATGCAGCCGCCACAGCCGGGATTGGATCCCGCGACCTGCGGGTCAGCAGCCGAGTACCTTAGCCACTATACCACCGTGGCGGGGCTCGAGATCGATGAGGAGACTGCGTTAGGGATTCATCTCTGAACATGCATGCACCGCCTGCATAAAAAAAAAGAAGGGTGCTTTGGGTTCTTTAGCGTAATTAGGGCAGATATTTTGCGTACACAAACCACCCTGATATATTTAAAATATGAAAGCATAAACCTAGTCATGGCAGTGCGCTGTGGGAGGTACTGTACTTACGAAAATGAATGTAAACATGATTCAGTGCTGAGTTAGTTAAGGTCAATGAATCGCTGCATGAAGACGTACGCACAGTTGAATAGCGACTACAACACGAAATAAAACGGATACTTTACACTCTGTTTGTACACTACGTACACATAGTTTTCATTGGTGTCACCGTGCTCACCACGTGGAGTACCAGCTGGTTGAGATGCTGCGTCAACTCTAACTCTAACACCTAAGGCAAGAAACTGTGACATCCAATTAGTACCGGTGCTCCCTCGTGTTCCCTTTTGGCGCGGTTGGCAAACCGGAAAAAAAACACGAGGAAAGCACAAAAAAATGCGGTGACCGAACAATTGTTGGGTTTTTTCCCCAATGTTTACTGTGCTCTAGAAACGTTGTCCTCCCCAGTACTGGCAATCTTTAATATAATGGGAAATCACATTGTCTGCCATTTTGAGGTACCCAGCACAAAGAACCTGTCTCTGACGTCATGTACAAAATGCATACACCTTTGCACAGGCAAAAAAAAAATCCACCATGTTGGGCTGCATGCGGTAGTACAAAGGCTCAAGTGGCAGCCTAGACAGAGCATTTTCGGGAGGTCGGGCTAATTTTAGAAGCCCAGAAAGCACTACGGTGGCACCCAGGGATCTGTTCTTGAAACGTTTTACACAGTGTCTCGAACAAATGTTTGTTGTCCATGGAATTACTACAACATAACAATTTGCGTCGCAATCTGAAATATACATCCACTGACATCAAGAAACTGGCATACCTAACACATGCACGACCAAAATTCCAGTACGCGTCGTCCATTTGGAAATCATCGCAATCACATCTTGCAGATGAAATCGAAGCAGTGCAAAACCGCGCAGTGCTTTTTATATCATCTCAATACTCACCATACATTAGTATAACTGCTTTGAAACGCACCCTATCACTTCCAGTTCTTTAATCACGTCGCATAGTTGCTCGTCCTTGCCTCCTCCATTGCTTCTTTTATCAGTCATTCAGAAAACATACCCTTCTTACTCCACCTGTACGAACATCATCGAGATTAGCTCACACAAGTCCCGTTGCACACATGACTGGTCGCAAAGCGACGATGAATAACTCTTTTTTTTTCCCACATGCAATCACCTTTTGGAACACGCTACCTAACGCCATTGCTTCCAGCTCAGATCGAGGAAAACTTCGCGAGTAACTAACCTGCCGTTTTGTTCAACAATAGTTGCCTACCACAGCATGATGAATTCTCTCGTGTACGCAATGCTACGTTTGTTTCTTTTTTTTTCTTTTTGTTACTAATTGCAGTTACTTTACTTTTGCGAAACTTGAGCATATTCTATTTTTTTTCTCATGCGCTTACCAAAAATATAAAATTTTTCCTGATGTACGTACCGGATGCTACATTTATTGTTCGGCGAACAGCGGATGCAAGCACGAATGTCTCGTGCTTGCTTCCACAGTTCGCCGAAGACACAAGGCCAACTTCTCTGAAGTTCGAAATATTCCAGTCTTTTCGAACTAGCAGTGCACGTGGCCGCACACTTCGAACTCTCCTCCAAGACTATAACAGAGAGTTCGAAGTGCCCTAGCTCGAAGGTATGAGTCGCGCATTGTCCGGACACTAAGTGGTTCACAATGGCCGCAGACAGCTGTGGTGCCACATTCCTGGTCGCCGCGGCCCCTTATCCCCAACCTCCCTTAAAAAAAAAAACTCAGAGGATGCAGTTTTCACGCCCACGATAAAAAAAAGCCGAGAGAAGAATGAAGTGTGACCGTGCTTTCACCGTGCCTAATCCGTGTTGTGTGAACATTTTCAAATGGGAGAAACTGGATTTGGTAGGCTATTTTCACGATCACGATTGTATTGTTCCAGAGTTCCTTTTCTGTGTGATGCTGGTCGCGAAAACGTTGTTGAGGGGTTTCATAACTAACTGTGGTCCCGATGGCCACAACAACCAGAGTTGCTACCAAAGTGTAACATCCCCCCCCCCTACTGAAGGGGAAAAAACCGGAGTTTGGAAACACAGTGATCGCAGACGCTACTATGAAGAATGCTGCATGGTAACTCTATGCCATGATTATTTTTTTATGTGTCAACACTCTCAGTAGAGAGGCACATATTTCTGTGCTTTATGAGTTTGACTTTGTGAAACGTGAAATTGCTGAATGCCACCCGCTGGCGTCAGTTAGCATCATATTGTCCAAATTTTCTTCTTATCATTTTTGGAGGGATACTCATAATTGACACGCTTCAGAAAGTATACTAACGTACGGACTTTTCTTGGCAATGAAGCTAATGAAAGGAAGGCTACAGAGCCAAAGCGGATGTGTGCCACCACGAATAAAATCGCAACATATCCGCGGAGTGAATGATGATGAGTGGGGCGAAGCATCCGTCCATGCGTCCGTCCGTATGTTTTCCTGTCTGTCGAACAGCGCGAGGCACCGCGGCTATCCGCGCCCGCCGTCCATGCCCCTCCAACGATGCGACACGTCCACGCCAATCGGAGAGTAGTGGTATGGCGCCAATAAAATATTCTCACTTATCTGCAATTTGTATGTACTTCTATGAGGCAGCGCTATCTATTATATTATTTGGAGATACTGCCGGTTATGCCTGACGCAAGACAAGGTTGGACTAAGAGGAATTGCGCTCCTAAGACATTCTCTGCGGGAATAGAGCCCACCCTCCCTTTATGGCACTTCGCTTCCCTAATATCTCATTCACTTCCCTGTCAATACAACCAGCACACAGCACAGGGAACTTCAACGCGTGGAGCCAGGTCACGGTGGTCTTCCCTTCAGGGAGCCAGGTTTCAATGGCATTATCACTCTTTTCTGTTCTTGACCAGAACCGGTCTCTTGACAGCTTTGTTAGCTCTTGGTTGGAGGGAATCAGTGTCTTTCGGGAACCTCTCTTCTTGGAATGCATCGACAAGCAGTCGCTTCTTCTGCAGTCGCTTATTCTGCAGTCGCTTCTTCTACAGTCACCCGAGAAAAAATCCCTAAGGCCGTGGTCGTCATAACAAAAGAGAATGGGAAGGGTGGTGCGCCTGAAGTCGGGGTCGTACACGTGGTTTTCCGAACAGCTCTGATTGGACAACAGTATGCGACACAAACATTTGGGCACACTGAAAAATCAAAGTTCTTTCAGTTTTGAAAGAGACTTGGGAGTGTGTTTGCTGAGCCTTCTTTGCCCGGTGAACCATGGATTTCAACTGGAGGCCGACGTTATTTGACGTAAGTCACACGAATTTTCAAATGCGATGCCTTTCATTAGATAGTTTCTAGGTTCACAAACCAGATATTCACTACATTATGTAATTTGCCAAAACTTCTCGCGAAAATCATATATATGGGCAGTTTTTCGTAGCTTTCTTGCAATACTTCGCTTCTACATTGCAAATGTTGGGACCACTTAGTGCGTGTAGAACGAATTAGGCTAAGGGAATCAATTATTTATCTTCATTTACGTATCAACGACCAGGCAACGAGGTACGCGCGCAAAGCAGTGAAATTTTACGTCAACGCATGCGCCCTATAATCTTTCTTTTTATAATGCGACCTTAAACCACCATGTATGTAACAATAGGGGCAGTGTTCCGTGTAAAGTGAGGCAGTGCTTGGTGCGATTTGTTAGGTATCCTGGTGTCGTAGCTTCTCGTGTCACTGTGCCAAAGGCCAGCTTTCAGACGTTGACGGGAGTGTTCCGACTGTAAACCTATGCATGCAGGGTTACAGCAGTGCACCCTCTGGTACACGGGATCAGTTTCATGTTGAGAGGACAACCGGCCTAACGGGTACCTGAACCCAGTTTCCTAGGCACATAGTTTGGATCTCTGGTGCTGCAATCATCGCAAGTCATGTAATTTGGGGGTTTCGTACATGGAAATAAGCCCTTGACGTAATCGACTAAAATCATCTGAAATGCGCTGAAATGAATGTACGTTTAGACCTGTTTAGGATACCGCACCAGTCACGCACACCCTTTCGTCGAATGCTCTGCTCGCGTTGTGTGCACCATTCTCGTGGCCCTGTAGAAAAATGTACACCAGCCACTACGAAAGAAGTGTAAGTGTGTGTACTCCCTAGGTTTGTAATTAAATGCAAAAAAGAAAGAGGACGAGTATGCGCATCTCATCGTGCACATTTCTGCTTGTGGGTGCAAACCACAGTGCCATAAAGGTTGCGCGGTGTGAACAACTTTCCGAAGCACTGATTTACTGGTGAAAATCAAGCACATTTCAACCCTCCTTGCTTGAGAACCATTTTTAAAGACGATAGTCTTTCTTGGGGACCTTCCACGAAAAAATTTTGGTCTGTCTGTCTGTCTCTCTGTACGTTTGTCTGTTTGTCTGCCTAACGTTACCTCAAATAGCACCAAAGAGCTAACCCCGTTCGCAGCACCCACCAATACTGCTCAAGATTTAGCGTTCATAGTTGTGTGATTGTCAATTAAAAATCAATTATTGCGCATATTTGAGGTGTCCTAGCAACACTTTGAAGTTTTTTATGTCTGCCTTTATACTAGAAGAGGCAGACGCGAGTAACCCTAAGAGATGTAGCGTTTATCGCGCTGTGCTGACAGTGCAGCACGATGCTCAAAAAGGTATTTCCAACGCTTTGCTACGACGTCATGGTGGTGGCACCTGTCCGTCGCTTTGCGTTCTACAAATTATCACCTTCGAGACTGGCACACATCTTTCTCCACGGGCTGCACGCCTTCGTTTTCGAAGATAACTGCCAGATGGCGCTTGTGTCTAATGTGCCTCGATGCGCTCGTTTGCCTCCGCTGCACGCTCGAGGCACCCTAACGCAGTGCCCCTCAATTACCATTCACCGACTTTCGCGCGCAGAATATCAAATAAACATTTTGTGCACTCTCTCCAGACGCAAGGCTATCGTCCTTCAACTATATACATTTGCGGGGTAACATGCAGATTTGGATCCAATTTTTTATCAAAAAGAACGTTGGTTCATGCAAAAGCAGTGTTGTCGATAATGCGTTGCAAGTAATGTCATGACCAGTAACGCCTTACTTTTTCTAGTAACTGAATTACGTATTCATTACAATGTCAGAATGGTAAATGGTTAAAGTACTTCCGTTGAATTTTTGGGGTAACGTTAGTCCTACTTTTTCATCTTGTAAGCTCCATTTTCCTAGAGCTCACCCCGACGAATTATGTTTGTCACAGCATAGGAGTGATGTAGGCTTGCCAAGCAAACGCAAAGAAAATTCGTGTGCAATCGCTTGTTTTTTTTTTGAGGCAAACATAGGTAGAAAATTTCTTGAAAACGCACCGACTTTTTGCGGGGAGACTAGGGCCATTGTCACACAAAGCCTGAATGCTGCCGCCATTTACAACGCTTCAAGGCATTGTAAGGCACTCTTGCATAGCTAACATGCACAACGTATGTCACAATGTCTCGCTGATTCATCAACGTGTTCATCAATAGAAGGCTGGAAGCGGCTTTTCCTTGTGACATATTACCATAATGAAACGCGCTCTTTTACAGCAGTGGTGCCCGTTTCAAAAGGGAATGGTGCGCCAAGTCTTCGTAGTTACCTCGTTTGTTTGTTTTTTTACTCGTTCGATGTAATAATTAAATCTCAACAATAAAATATAGCCAAAACAATATCCTTACCACATTGAGAAGGAGAGAAGTTACGTTAAGAACCGTATACAAAGCCAGGAGCGGGGTACCCTGCGATTCCATTGTTTAACCGAAAAACAGTAATGAAAATACGTTTTTTTTTCAAATAGACGGTCTTCAGTAAGCAGCTGTTCCAAAAACATCAAATAAATCATAGCTACTAGTTTGTGTTAGACCATTCATTGCTTGTGGAGACAAAGAGCATTAATGGACACCAGATCTGGGTTCTCCGTTTTCACTGAATCACGCTATAGCCGGTAGTAACTGCCAAGTCGGCCTTCGGGAGGCATTCAAAAATTTTCAATAGGTTAGCACAACTGATAATACCGAGTGCCTTCTTTGTACCTGCTTTTGTGGATGAACTTATGTGCGCACTATGCACAACCTAAATGCTGCTCTGCTTAGGTCGAGTCCTACCCGATACTGCGGGACATTGCCCGCTGGTCAGAAAGTGCTCCAAGTGTACCGGCCGGGTTTGTCGACAACAACAGGGCCCACCAGAACATCGATGATGGTGCCGGGGTGCTCTCATCTCAGAACCACTGGCTATCCGTGTTCCCTGTACAAGGCCAGGATCACCGGACTTGCGACTACATGCAGCTTGTTGGCGTCAGTGGACAGGTACGTACTGAACAGGCGTAGAAGTTTCATTCCGCAAATGTACCGTATACCTAAATAGCAATATTGGTATATGGTACACCACGGGTGTGCATGCCCGTCTCAAAGGTGATAACGTATACCTAAATAGCAATATTGGTATACGCAAATGTACCGTATACAAATGTACCGTATACCTACTTAGTTGACCGTGACAAGATTTCTCGCCCAAGTGTGTCGGATGCGCAGTGATTCCGTAGTGTTGCATGGGCATTTTGGTTCTAACCGATCCTTAGGAAAAGCATGGCTGCTGCCTCTTTCTACAAAACCTTATGACAGGAAAGTAAAACATGTCTTCGCAGTGGTAGATTTGAGCATTTCTTGTGCATCGTTTCGCCACAATGGCGAATGAATCAATACTACAGCAACAAATTGCGAAGTCACGCCAAAAACGGCAAGCAGCTCGAAAGTTGCAGAGCGTATCTCAAGAAGAAAGCCTGCACAAATTGAGCGTACACAAGAAGAGCGCGGTCAACCAACTTTGTCATCTCGGCACCTAAATGGGCTGTTTCAACAGAAAAAAAAATGGTCCCGAATCTGCATGTTAATCTGCAAATGTCCTCGAAAGACGATAGTCTTGCGTGTGGAAACAGTGAACAATACATTTATTTGATATTCGGCGCAAGGAAATCGGTGAATTGTATTGTGGAGGCACAGCGTTAGAGTGCCTCGAGCGTGCAGCCGAGGCAAACAAACGCAGTCAAGTCACGTCACGCGCGAGACATGAGCGCCATCTGGCAGCTTTCTCAGAAAACAAAGCACGTGGCTCTGAGACGGGTGTGCATGCCCGTCTCAGAGGTGATAACGTGTAGAACGTAAGGCGATGGATGGGTGCCACCACCATCTCATCATAGCCAAGCGTTGGAAACGCTCGCCTATTCGTGCAAGCGTTGCATGGAGAGCGCAGCGTTATAAGCTGTACGGTCCTTAGAATAACTTATGTATGCCTTTTCTAGTAAACAATACACATGCATATTATTGACGTGCTGTTTTGGTGCCTCGGATATGCGCGATAATTGCTTTTTAATTGACAATAGCACAGGTATGAACACTGAACCTTGAGCAACATTAGTGGGCGCTGCGAATCGGGTCGGCCGTTTCAAGTACCCGGCGCCATTAAGAGTGGACAGACAGGCAAAAGTACAGACAGACAGACCAAACTTTTTGCGTTAAAGGTTCCCAAGAAAGACGATTGTCGTTAAAAAGACGCACACCTTTCGTAAACACGGCGGCAGCAGCAAGCGAAGTGACCTCTGCGTCCTCCAGAGTCACGAGTCTGATAAGCGAGGGCTCCGGACAGATCACGCTCCGTGGAGGCGCCGCTCAACGACACGCGACAAACTTAGCGCGCCAAACAACACAACACGAACATGTCACGCCAACTCGCTACTGACGACGAAAACCCGTCAAAGTTAAAGAGCTGTGAGGACCGCCAAACGATATATTATGTATATAAATGGTTTGCCTCTAGTAACGTGACAACGTAGGCTTCGTGGCCAAATGGTTAGCGCCGCGCAATGCGCATCGTGAGGTCACTGCTTCGATGTCCCGCAAAAGAACCTCAACTTCTCGTTTTTTAAACCGGTGTACTACGGCATACAACACTTTCGTGTTAAAAGAGGATATGATTGACGAAGTTATCGTTTGCAGCGACAAAAAGGGGCATATCTTTGCGATAATGGCTGCAGCATTAATAACTGTGCGTCATGCTTTCAAGACTAGATCTTACTTCTGAAACTCTCGCTTTATTCAATTCAAGCTTGTTGTCTGGTGGACGCCACTTCGCGCATTCACGCTGTAGCTGGCGAAAGCTGAGGAGAAGTATATTTTGCAATGCAGTGTCGACAAGTTCCGATAGCTGCTTTAATCATTCAAGTGTGCGTGTATTTCTATTTCTCTTTTTTTGCAATTGATACTCTTATTGTCGAAGAGGTAGCTCAGCAGTTTCACACGTAAGCGTACGATGCTCAGGTCGGGTACTTTCCACTGTGGCGGTACGGGAATCCCGGTTTGGAAGGCTCGCCAGGCTCATGCACCATTATATCCGAGGGTGACGGACACCAGGATCACAGCAACTACGACCATGAGGTTTCCCCATACCAGTTGATGTCCTCCGCGCAGTTCCAACTCCAGCAGCAGCAGATGCAGGACCGGGACCAGCAGCCGGCCTCCCATTACACGGAGTCTGGATACTCAGCCCAGGTACGTAAGGCTGGCAGTAACGGCAAAGTGAACCTTCGGGAATCATTCAACGTTTCTTTAGGTTAGCACCGTACCGAGCGCTTTCCTTGTTTCTGCTCTTGTGCATTAATTCTCAAGTGTGTGTGTGTGTTGCTCTGTGTGTATCGTTTAATCCGGTTTTTTAAGGGAAACTAACAGCACTTATAAAAGAACTATTGATCTCACCAATGTAAAACTATATATATGTGGTTTTGTTGTTTCTTCTTCTTTATTTGTAACAATCAAGTGGAAATGGATAGCCCTCGCAAAGAAACGGTGACAAAAACTCATTCATTTGTTTTCTATTTCAATGAAAAATAGGTCAGTCTTGATTGTTGAATCAACGGTCCGCAATCTTTGAAGTTTTATTTTTCTCGAACGAAAGTGCTTATTCTGAAATGTAATCACGTTTCACATGGGCTTAGCGCGCTTCAATTTACCCGCCTCAAGCAGAACATTTCACGTCACCACCGCTGCCGTCCACAACATTGTCCCACTTTACTGCGTGGCCGCCGGCACTAGTAGCAGCGGGAGCCACAGAAGCAACAACGGCCATTGAACACTCTCCTGCCATTGGCTCCGTGATGGCCGACGTGCTTCGTTCAACTGAGCGTCACTGAATGGCACAACCTGTACAGTTTACGCAGGCAAAATTTAACCTTTGAACCATGCAGTCACGTCCGGTGATTCTTTTTCCCATGAATCTAACAGAACCAATCGAGCATCATTTTATTACGTCTCTTAATGCACGGAGTTAGGGCTCTTTACTTAGTGCAGCTACTACGATTACTAGTGTATAGTCGTAATTTTACTACTGTAGCGCATGTGTTCTCGTATATTTACCTTATATTCTCGGTAATTAGTACACTGCTGTTAATAATACTGTCGATTTATTTGTTTTCATGCATTGAGCTATCACTCTGAAGTAAATATTCATTTCACTTTAGTGTCCGCTCATGACGCAACTATACATTATCTCATAAATACGTGCTCTGTTTAGGTCGAGACCAACCCACGTGACATTCCGCACGTGTCAGAAAGAGTGCCACGTGAACAAGCCCCCTTCGTCGACACCAGTTGGCACAGCCAAAGCATTGATCGTGAGACCGAAGGGCTTTCTCCTCAGGGCCATGCGCTCTCCCAGTTCCCTCAACCAGGCCAATGGGGTCACCGGACCTACGACAACGTCCAACATGTTGGCGTCAGTGGACGGCTTCGTACTGAACAGGTATTGAAGATTAATTTCATGCAAATGCACTCTGCTCGTATTTACTCGAACGCGGTAATATTTCTTGCCCATGTGTATCGGAGATGCACTGGTGCCCCTTTGTTACATGCATACTGATAATCGAATGAATGTTCAGAAAAAGAGGATGCGGCTCAAGGGGGTATCACCATCGTATGCAGCGACAAAAAGAGACGTATCTTTTAGATAAGAAGACAAAACAACGATAGTGCCTGCACGGTCATGCTTTGAAGACTGAATCTGTCCAGTCAAATTCTCCCTTAATTCGATTTCTACGAAGAAAATCATAGTTGGCAGCCTGGTTGTTACCACTTTCGCAATCACGCTATAGGAGGTTTTCATTTTCCCGGCCTGCCAGGTGGCGACAAGTTGCTACTTCTGGCCGCCATTGCTGTGGTATCTCAGTTGGTTTGTGGTATAGTGTACGACAGTTGGAGGTGCAGCAGCCACTGTCTCGTCATTGGAGACGTGTTTATTTTTCCTTTAAACTTCACTTTTCCTGGAACAATGGCCAATTGAACTGCGTAAGGTTGCAGTTCCCGCTCGCAAAAGCGCTTTCGGAAAACTCATGTAGGTGACACTTTCTCATAAAAATCACAGTTGTGCCTCAGAATCCGGAAAGATGCCGTTTACCAGCGAGTATTAATAACTCACCAGTACACACACGTGGGCAAAAGGAATGCTGAAACGAATCTGCGGGAAGAATACATGAATATTAGTGCCGCGACACTTAGATGTTGCGATAAAAGAATGCTCGATGGGCGACTGAACAAAGGACGCAATTTTTACGCAGCTGCCGATGGGAAATGCGTAGTAAAATGTTGTCTGGCTGAGAATAATATTTTTTAACTACTGCGGGATCACTGCGGGACACAACGTCATTAAATGAGCAAGTGGGATGAGACTGAACGTTAGAACTTTTAAAGTTCTGTACAACAGTACTGTTACATATGCCGCGACGCAGTCACGAAAATGTTCAAGCTTAACAGTTCCACGTACGCATGCATTGCTCAGGTCGGGTACTATCCACAGTGGCAGTAGGGGAATCCCAGTTTGGGAGGCTTGCCACGCCCAGAGACCATTCCATCCAAGGGTGCCGAACACCAGGATCACAGCAACCACCACAACGAGGTTTCCCCACACCAGTTGATGCCCTCCGCGCTGTTCCAACAACAGCAGCAGCAACAGATGCAGGACCGGGAACAACAGACGGCCCCCCATGACACGGAGTCTGAATTCACATCCCAGGTACGTAAGGTCGGCAGTAACTACAAAGTGAGGCTTCGGGAGACGTTCAAAACATTTCATTACTTTATGAAGACTGACTATACCGAGTGCTCTCTTTGTTCCCGCTTTTGTGCGCGTAATTTCGTATGTGTGTATTTCTCTGTGTGTATTTTATATTGCGATATTTTTTGAAGGCTTAACCATTCACCCTCTCATATATACGTGCTCTGCCCAGGTCGAGTCCTACCCGCCACAGCGTGACATTTCTGGCGTGACCGACAGTGTGCTAAGTGAAGAAACTTCTTTCGTCGATATCGGTGGGCCCCCCGAGAACATCGATGAGGAGACAGGCGTTTCTGGACAGAATACCAAATTTTTCAGACCCTGGGAGTAAAAGGAGAGGCACCAACGTTTTCGGCACGTCTCCCCCTCTAGCCCTCGCTTAGTTCATGGCCTGTGGAGTGTATGTTCGGTTACCTGTATATTTCTCTATTAAACATGTGTGTGAGAGTAATCCGACAATAATGGGATTTTGACGTTGGCTTCTTGTCTTATTGGTATAGTGACTATGTCTGCATAAATGTGGTGATATCGCGCGCCATAACTTAGTGCAATGCCCAATTTTCTGAAACGATGTTTCCACGTGGCGAATTTCTGTTCGTATCAACAAGCAAACACCAACATGATTTTGGCAAGTAAGTTTCCATGTTTAGAGCAAGCGGTGGGGCCGCCCAGACATCGGCTGGTAGAGGCAACGTTTGTAGATATAATTTCTGAGTTTCCGAACTCCTCCTCTCGAGGCGAGGACCATTTGCTCATAGGGAGTGTGGTGGCGCTGCAGTCTAACTTTGTGCCAAAAGTGTCCAAAAGTAACCGGCTACTCTCCGCTGGCTTCAATGCCGCTGCAGTTTCGTGCGTTCCGTGCCGGTGTTCGGTGTTGCTATTTTTTTCTTTGTGCATTTTTCTTTGCTTTCTGTTCACGTGGTATGCTTCCACAATCTTCTAAAGACCATTCGACGCATACACTCACAAAGTCACTCAGACATCTACGTCGTAGGAAACTCTACGATTGTTGTCTCACCACAGGCACATTGACCACTTGTTGGCGCACCGAGGGTCTGTACGTCACACGCTATATTTCTACTGTGGCT
Source organism: Rhipicephalus annulatus (assembly GCA_013436015.1). Classification (NCBI taxonomy): domain Eukaryota; kingdom Metazoa; phylum Arthropoda; class Arachnida; order Ixodida; family Ixodidae; genus Rhipicephalus; species Rhipicephalus annulatus. Next base: position 220,469 of record WOVY01001728.1, on the reverse strand, counting down.
TCTATCCCGTGCGCCGTAGCTAAACCCTTCCGGACATCGTAACACTTTGTTTTGTACATGAGCGCCAGCCAGTGTTGCCGGTATCGTGGCAACACTAGCTGTACAGTACTACCTCTATACTTGGCTAGACGATAGACAGAAAAACACGAAGTTTTCCATCAGCCTAATGTACCAGTACTAGTGCCATTCCAGAACGAGTTAAACTAGCTCGGGTACATAAAAAGTGATACTGCAGAAGCAAAACACGTAGTACTTCAGAACACGCGCCATCAATTTTTCAGATAGTTTTCAGCATTTTGCTTTTCCGCATTTCGTCTCTTAGGCATTTCAATTTTTAAGGTGTCATGACGTTGCGCCTTTCAATATTTCATAGTTTTCATAGAGACCGAACATCTCTGTTTTTTTTTACTGGAAGTGAAAATTTATAGATACGAGCAGTTCGTGACACACGCGTATGATACCGGAAACGAGCTTGCTAAATAAATAACAGATCACTGCGATTTAGTTGGCAGTGAAGAGGTGCAGATGATAATAATCCAAAATTGTTCGAACCAATGTGGTTCAGCCCTTACTTCTGGTGAAGCAATGTTTAAAAATGCTTAAAATACATTCTGGACTCTTCCAATGATAATTATTATTATTCTTATCCGCCTGCTTCAGCCCCTCTTTTCCCTACTGTCACTGCTTCAAGTATTTGTGAATGCGACGACACACTACTGTAGTCCCTTTGTTACCTAGGAATTATGTAGCCCCATTACTTCATGTGATATGACTACATCTCGTGCAGCTGGTGATTTCAACGGGAGCAGGAAAACACGTCCCCGGATAATACGTCCCCGAAACAAATGGCCACTCTAGCATGGCTGTCTAGGAAAAAAGGCCTAGAGCGAGAAATTAACCAAGAAACTAATAAACTGAAATATTTATTCAATACTTCATAGGAAAGTTTTACTCGACACTAATTAAAACGCCTGTGCATCCATTACGTTTAGAAAAACACCAGAGGATAGGAGTACCTTGTTGTCTTAACATGTGACTGCGCACGCACAGAATTTTGCCTTATTTGTTGTATTTGATTACTCCATTCCACAAATAGGTACCGTTAAAAACACCACAGAGCAAGTATCGATTGAGCTCCCGAAACCAAACCATTAACAGCAGGTTGACAGTGTGACTAAGCAGCTGCCTCCGGATGAAATGCCTGGGCGCTGAACTGCCACCCCCGTTAAGTCTTTTTCATGTGCGTACATAGCTGGATTGCATTTATCTGCCCCGTTAAGTCTTTTTCATGTGCGTACATAGCTGGATTGCATTTATCTGCAATGTGTATTGTATGTGAGGTCTGACATTACACTTATACTGAAAAGTTCGGACAGTCGGTATGTCAATATGGTGCTTTATCAATAAACTTTCGGTAAACTGCAATCTTCGCGCACAATTTTTTTTTGGGGGGGGGTGGAATGAAGAATTGGTGACTGAAAGGCGCAACGCCGGTTCAACGGTGTCCATGTTGTGGGCCCGCTTTTTTCCGACAACGCAAATGGCAACATTTTTAAATGCGAAGCATTTCTCAGATTTATTCATTGACATGTGGGGTTTAACATCCCAAAACCACCATATGATTATGAGAGACGCCGTTGTGGAGGGCTCCGGAGATTTCGACCACCTGGGGTTCTTTAACGTGCGCCCAAATCTGAGCACACGGGCCTAAAACATTTCCGCCTCCATCGGAAATGCAGCTGCCGCAGCCGGGACTCGATCCCGCGACCTGCGGGTCAGCAGCCGGGTACCTTAGTCACTAGACCACCGCGGCGGGGCAAGCATTTCTTAGCGAATTTCGGCGACATTGAGCGTATCTATCCATCTCACCACCTAGGACTTAAACTCCCCTGGGCGTTTGCATAATGGTATCGATACCAAACTTGGTATGGTATAACATGACTATATGACGATCATATCTCACTAGTCATAACATGAAAATCATGACACGTATGTCATGAGTGTCATGATTTACATTTCATGGTCTTGCTGCTCTTACGGTGGTTTCGTTACCATGACATGTTGCAAAACAGGTATGGTATGACATGATTGCATGGCCAACACAAGCGACAGACCCTAACATGAAAATCATGACATACGCGTCATGTAACAACATGACTACATGCTACGCTCATGATGCGCTGGCGGCCGTTTCGCTAGCTCCACATATGCCGAATTCGGTATTACGTGACGTCAATAGGGGACGAAGGTATGTGACTGGTGCAAACATCATAATCATGACACGCGTGTCATGTGAGAGCATGACTACATGCAACAACACTGATTGTTGGCCTAGTTGGTACTTGCTTACTGACATGCTTTGGCCACGTTATTGATTGATTCATGGTTTCTTTACTTTGTGTGTGTTATTTTGCGGACAAAGCATGTCAGTATGACTACATGCCACCGTCAAGGTGCCAATACACTTCGACGTGACACGGCGCGTATGCGCGCCGGCGTTTATTTCGCCGCGTCCTGCCGGCGTTGCCCCGCCAGGCGCCTGTCCTGCCATGTACTCGCAAGCTAGCACTGCCTTGGTTTGACGCATGCGCGTTTCAGCGCGTACGGTGTCCCTCCATCTCGAAAAGAGGCACACGCAGTGCTGTCTGGGTAACGCATTGGCGCCAAATGCAGCATGTCGCATTTTGCGCCAGGAGAGCTAAACGTCTTAGGCATCTAGATAGATAGATAGATAGATAGATAGATAGATAGATAGATAGATAGATAGATAGATAGATAGATAGATAGATAGATAGATAGATAGATAGATAGATAGATAGATAGATAGATAGATAGATAGATAGATAGATAGATAGATAGATAGATAGATAGATAGATAGATAGATAGAAGATAGATAGAGATAGATAGATAGATAGATAGATAGATAGATAGATAGATAGATAGATAGATAGATAGATAGATAGATAGATAGATTAGTCGTAGTCGCTCTCTCCTCTCGCTAGCTAGCTCGCTCGCTAGCTGCTAGATCGCTCGCTCGCTCGCTCCTCTCGCTCGCTGCTCGCTCGCTCGATGCTCGATCGCTCGCTCGCTCGCTCGCTCGTCGCTCGCTTAGCTGCTCGCTCCTCCTACGCTCGCCGCATCGTCGATCGTCGCTCGCTCGCTCGCTAGATAGTCCGATCCCTCAAGTCGCCGAAGTTCGCTAAGAAATGCTGCATTTAAATTTTAAGCAGTGAACACCCCTCACCTGCGAGCCGATTTCTGGATCAACACGCCACTTGTTCGAATACGTTCGATTAGAAAGGTTTTTACAAGGCGAAGCAAATGGTTTACCACAGCTCGTAGCTCTTACTTCACGGCATTGTGAGCACAGATTATAATGATGCGCATTATACATACAGGCAGTCTTATTGCAATGACGCGTAATGTATAGACTTCATACGATAACTGCGTTTTGGAGAGGTTTCCCTTTTTTCAGAATGGTCGAACTTGCAAAAAAACAAATAAAACATTTTTTATACAGAGCATAGATTTAGCGAGCGTTGCGATCGTGAAGGGAAAAAAAAAAGTGAGAAAGCACTAAAGTGTAGATATGCATGCGGTGCACGAGTGCATTTTATTTGTTCGCTTGTTCTCGCTGTTCGAATAAGTAGCTAACTATGAACGTGCCATGCCTCTAAATATTGTTTGCTCTAGCGCGCAACTGTTTCACAGACCACTGTCGAGGCTTCAGTTTCAGACCGCCTCGAGTGAGTCGGTACTCAGAGTAGCTTTCATGTAAACATAGCTGGCCAAGTTAGTACTAAAAAGACGTGCACATCAGCGCCCCTTTGACAACACCATTCAGCAGAGACGTACTTCTATAGTGTAATTTGAGACGTTGTACATTTGAGTGACATTCAAAGAGTGCAGGGAGGAAAACCTGAACAATGTATACGAGCTGACTGATGGGAAGCATAGGGAAGTGTTACCGTTTCACAACGTCCAGCTCGAAAAGCGCTAATGTCCCGTGCTTCCAAACCGAGTCGTAGAGCACAAAAGTAATGGGAAAGAGTGACCAAGCAGCATTCTTCGCAGTTCTTTCTGCGATCACAGTTTTTTTTTCAAATATCGTTTTTTTTGCTCTTCTTTAGTAGGAGGTGGGTCGGGGAGATAGAGAGAATGTTGGAACCAGTGGTAGCTCTGCTTGCTGTAGCCATTACGACCACAACAAAACCACCTGTACAATGTCTTCCTAACCGGTCTCACACAGGAAGCGAACTAATCTGGAACACTACAACAATAAACAACAAGAGGGAAGGCAGGGAGGTTAACCAGGCACAAGCCCGGTTTGCTACCCTACGCTGGGGGAATAGGAAGGGGGCATAAAGATGAGAGAGAGAGGAAAGAGAAGAGAGAGAGAAAAAAAAAGGAGGATTGTCAGTCAATCGGCTGGCGCGTATGCAGCGGTGGCACTACACAAACGTTAAATGTGGTCACATAGCCCTGTAGTCCTCAAAAAGCACAAGACAGCTTTGACTGCTTTTTGAGCCGACGAAAGGCGATGACGGTGTTCCAGTAGCATCTGCACAGAAAGTGGCCGATCGTCCAATGGGCGCAATGCGTCCGAAAGCTTCTGTCTTTCAGAGGCAAATCGAGGGCAATGGCATATCAGATGGACGATGTCTTCTTTGGTGCAGCAGACGTCGCATTCCGCATTGTCGGTCAATCCGATGAGGGTTCTATATGCTTTTGAGAAGGCAACCCCCAACCAAAGGCGACAAAGAAGTGAAGCTTCACGTCGACGAAGTGCGGATGGAGGTCGAAGTTCCAGTCGAGGGTTTATTTGGTATAGTCTCGTATGTCTTATGCTTGGGGTGTTCCACTCCTGCAGACTCAGACTACGTGCCAGGTGTCGAAGTTGCTTTGCAGCGTCAGTCCTTGACAAAGGAATCGTAAGGATGTGCTCTTCTTGGGGGGATGTGCGAGCCGCGGTGTCTGCGGAATCATTGCCACTGATCCCACAATGGCCAGAAAGCCACTGAAACTTGACCTCGTGACGAGCTTGACAACTTCGTAAGTTAATTGTTCGTGGCAACCTCGTCGAAGGACTGACTGCATGCTCTGTAGGGCTGGTTTTGAGTCGGAAAACAGCCCATTTACTCGGTCTTTGGGATTTGATGTACTCTATGGCACCACGCAAAGCCGCAAGTTCTGCCGCTGTGGACGTAGTGAAATGTGACAGTTTGATTCGCAGAGTGATTCCTCTAGCTGGAATCACCACCGCACCACCAGAACCAGACGCTGTGGTTGAACCATCGGTGTATATGTGCACGTGGTTGTTGTACATTTCGTGCAGATGGCTCAAGCTCAATTGTTTAATTGTTTTAGGGCTGATGAAGGCAAATTTGATTTTTTCTGTATTCTTGGAATTGAAACACGTACTTGTGGAAGTGTCAGGCACCACGGAGGATACACCAGTTTCTCAGCAGGCGTAAAATCTTACGTAAACGACGCACGATGAGCACAGACAATTGCACTAAATTTCGTGTGGGGCCTCTCAGTAGCTAGGGTTGCCAAGTGGTGGGAAGGATTCCTAGCATGTTGCCTGAGGTACGTACGCATCGTTTCAATTGTGATGTGCGTCATGATCGAGTAGTCTTGTGCAATGGCAATTGTTTCAGCTGTCGATGCGCAGCGGGGTAAACCAAGGCATATCCTAAGCGCTTGGGCTTGAATATTGTGGATTGTGCGCAGGTTCGTTTTGCACGTGTTAGATATAACAGGTAGGCTATACCACAGGAATCCAGTAAATAATACCTTGTACAGCTGTAACATAGACTCGACAGACATTCCCCAACTTTTCCCAACAAGAAACCTGAATAAGTGACAAATGGCAGTCAGCCGCTTTTTCACGTAGTTTACGTGGGGTGTCCAAGACAGGTTTCGGTCGTTTACGACTCCCAAGAACCCGTGACTCCGGCTGCATGACACCAACTGCCCGTTAATTGATATGCCGTAAGCGGACATTGGTTTTCTGGTGAAGGCCACGACTGCCCACTTCTCACTTGCGATTTCAAGCCCTTGTTTGTGTAAGTAGTACGATGTCACTGATGCTGCCTTCTGAAGTCGAGCGCGAAGTTGAAGTCGAGTCACACCTGATATCCACACACAGATGTCATCAGCATAAATGGAAAGTCGTACACTGCTTGGTTGCTTGCCAACTAGTCAATGAGTGTTAGGTTGAACAGCGTCGGGCTTAGCACTCCGCCTTGCGGGACTCCTCGGCTGCAGTAATACTCGGGTGTCGAGCCATTCTCTGTCTGCACGTGAAATGATCTATTCTGTAGGTAGCTCTGAACCCACGTATATATCTTGCCACCGAGTCCCACTCCTTCTAGTGCGCTGAGAATGGCTTCGTGGGTGACATTGTCGTAGGCCCCTTTAACGTCAAGAAACAGAGCAGCAGATAACCGTTTGCAGGCCTTCTGGTGTTCTACATATGTCACCAAGTCAACTACATTGTCAATTGACGAGCGGCCTTGCGTGAACCCGGACATGGAATCTGGATATATTTCGTAGAACTCTAGGTACTATTCCGGACGCGTTAAAATCATCGTTTCCATAACTTTTCCCACACAGCTCGCGAGGGCAATCGGGCGGTAAGAGTAAATGTTCAAGTGTGACTTGCCGGCTTTAAGAAGTGGAATCAGGCGACTTGACACTACAACAAAGACCGCAAAAATCTCCTTGGTACAAAAGCCAGGTTCTCTGAATTGTACAAAACGGATCAGGCACGGTGAAAGAGCTTCGACACATCGACTTGTCTCTGTTCTTTTTGCCATCGTGGGCGCGAAAACTCCCGACGGGTTTCTTTTCTAAGAGATGGGGGAGAAGGAGTAGGGGTGACCAGAAATGTGGCACCGCAGCTGTCTACGGCCATTGTGAACCGCTTACTGTGCGAAAAACATGCCACTCATAGCTTCGAGGCACGTGACTTCAAACTCTTCGTCAGTTTTGGACGAGAAATCGAAGTGTGCGGCCACGTTCAGTACTAGGTCGAGGAGACGGGAAGATTTCGAATCTCTCAGGGCATTTCGCCGTGGATGGAAGGCTAACTATGGAAGCAAACCCGAGATCTTCGCCACTGAATGTAAGTAGCACGTATTTGGAAAAGCAACGAGCCTTGTGTCCATGTTCTCGGCCAAAATTCCGTCATTTCTAGTTTCATCCAAACACCACCTCAAACGAAGTTATAGGTCTACCAAATCGTAAAGTTCAGCCAAACGCATGAAACTTTTGCGTTGTACAAAGTTTTCGAAGCTTTCTTGCAATGATTCGCTACTTTACCCTAAATATAGTGCCAATTGGTGACCCCCGTCGAGTGATTGTTTTGAAACGTAGCACCTGGCAGTATTTGGTGTTCGGTTACTTGTATAAGCATCTTTTGTCCCTGAGAATCAAAAACACATTCCGTGACTAGTATTTGGCGAAGAAGTGAGCGCGAACCTGTAATTAATCCCCACTTGTTGAGGTAATGTCAGCGAATAATCGTCACCACCGATGAAATCTATTGCAATTACTCGAGCGCTTCTTGCACTTCAAGCAGAGAGACACTTGAGCATGGAATGTTAATCTCGCGAGACCGCAATACCAGGTATACAACAATGGCTTCATCTTTTATTCGGTTGTTTGCAATCTGCCCGTACACACGGCTATTCTTCAAGTTAGCACAACCATCCCTGGGATTCGAGAGGCGTAACCTATTTTAGTAAAATGAACATTCGAGTAATTCTTTAAAGTAGAATGAAAGGGAGATATCTCCATCGTTTGGTAAGAGTTTCATTGTTTAATAAGATTCAGTTTGCTGTCTGGGGGTTGTTCTAAATAATAATAACATTGCGTTACAGATGCTTGAAGATTCACCAGCCCATGGAGGAGATGACATGGACGTGGACTGGAGTGACGTCTTCAGTGAGCAGCAAGACCAAACGTTCGCTTTCCTGGTAGAGATGGACAATCGTCACGAGCAGAGTTTGTACTTGGATCGAAGGCGCCATGCCGACCTCTCAATGAACAGGTATTTATGATAAGATATTAATCTACGGCGCTTGTTGTATTCCAACTACGTGTGTAGAAACAGAACAAAGGTTGGCGGCTAATACTTGCGGCATTTTTTATCCTTCTTTGCACCTTGGATATATAGAGCTACCAAGCCTAAGTAGCATGTTTTACATATAAAGTTACAGTACGCAGAAATGTTTATTTTGTACTAGATCTATATCTCCGAAACCTTTGTCTGTGGCAGTCTATTTACACTTTTCACGTGACGTCAGAGACTGGAACCCTGCGCATTATACCGACGTAAACAGTGCCAGGGCAGGGGAGGACCCAACAGTCTTTTGGCCACCATGATTTTTTTCTGTTTTTACCCTCCCCACTTTCTTCCGCTTGGCAGCCGTGCCGAGCAGAAGTAATTAACCAGTCATTAACCTTGACCCAGCAATAAAAGACCATTCAAGTCTACATTTCTTTACGTAGGAACAATATTACCCACAGTGTGGGACCATGTCGAGGTTTACGCTCCTATATTTTAAATTTATTTGGTTTCGTCATGTACAAAAAAATCTGGCCAAATTACGTAAAAAAGCTAACACACCATTTCATTTCTTTATGCAGGCCGTCCATGCAAGATCCGCCGGCGAGACGAATAGTGAAGGCAGCTCGCTCATTGGACTCGATTGAAGTCGTCGTGGACGGTGGCGCCTCCAGTTCTATCCCCGACAAGGTCCCTTATGGCCGCACTGACAATTTCTGCTCCACTTATCAAATTGTTCCATGCCGGCCGTCATGCGTCCTCTTCTCTCGCTTCCTGGGCAACGGCAAAACCTCAACGTCTGACCAAGCGCCACCTTCGCCGCGAGGTGGCAGTTGATGTAACGGCCATGCTGTGTATACCTTTCAAGACACGGACGTCCCACGTATTTCTTTTTTTTTTGTGTGATGATGCTGGCTGCATGTTAGAGACGATTTTCAATAAAAACATCAGTTCCGAGTACAGTGCATGTCCTGTCGTCTTCTCGTTTATTGTGTTCCTTCCAGGCTCTGCCCCTTTTTTCATTTCATTCATTTGCATGTGCAATTACAAGGCATCCCAAAGCTATATACCTTTTTTGCTGTTGTTCTCGTTAAAAAAATGGGAGGCTATTTTCGCGCCTGTACACGAAAGGTGCGCATACCAACAGGTACTTGAACTTCAAGTTCGTCTACTCTGACACTCATAAAATCAGTGATTGCCTTATTGTTAAGTCTTGCGCACTGCACAAATCTGGATGGGCTGACCGGTGATGTCGGTGCACATCGGGAGGTCGTTTCGACGCGCAGTAACCTGAACCTAGTCTGGTGCCTTCCAGCATGCCAACATCAGCCAGAAGGAAGGAGCTCCTGTTCCTTACGTGCCAGAGATTTGCAAGACCTTATCACGCGTAATGCGTAGCTGCGACGCTGAAGGCACTCGCATGTACGGAAGGCAAAGGGCGTACGACTCTGGATTTCGGTGGACACTCAGCGCCACCTCTCAACGCAGTTTTGAGTAGTGGAAAGCCCGAATCCCTTGCACAGTTTGCTGCGCAACCATGTGAAACTGCAGCGTACAAAACAACAATTGAGCTCAATATTAGTTGTATTTGGGCGTTGAACACTAAGGAAAAAGCTATGAATTTCGCTCCAATAGTCGGACGCGTCACCGAAATGCCGTGAAGTGCTTGCTGGTTCGCTCGCCTGAACGACGGCGAAAACAAGAAGAGACGCAACAGCTCCGCGCTCTACGAAAAAAGACTCCAGTCTGCGCTACTGCTGCGTTGTGAATATCCACGGACGTAAATGGCTTCAGCGTGTCTGATTTTCGCAGCTTTTGCAAAGCAGAAAGGCGAAAGCGCTAAGTACACGCCGTTACGAACGTGTCGGGTGAGCGAAATTACTCGCGTTCTCCACAGCCGTTTACTTGAGTACGTGCGATAATGTAGGTCTCCTGTTATTGTTTTGAGTAGACTTGACGGAGAACCGTGGTGAATTTTATAATGAAGCTTAACAAACCCTCTGACATCGATGCGCGTCGTACAACAATAGACAGGTGACGCCCTAGATAAACATCGCACACGCCTCGACCACCGACAATCCGAAGTTGTCGCCACTACGCAGCATTACGCATGTACGGCTTCGAAGGCTCTAAGTTCCTGCTTTAACTATAGAAAATGGGAACACATACGTAACACAGGTGAATCGCAAAGTGATTGCGACCACAATCAGGTTTTTCTTGCCGTTGGTTACCGGAGCTATATCGGAGGCATCGGTTTTGCATTTTGTTGTATACTGAAAAAGTGGACACAAAGGTTTGCTCATTTGCAGTATATACAAATGCCAGACCACCGTCAACAGAGCATTCTAGCATGTATAATAAAATAGTTCAATGCACAAGAAGCGAGAAGTCCATGAAGAATGCAACTGCAAAGCGAAAATCACCAGGAACATTCGTGCCGGATAAAGCGAGCTTCTTACCACTGTTGCTCCTGTATGCGCTTCATCGCTTTAGGCGTTAAAGAACGCACATTGGATTGCTTGTCTCGAAATCAATGTCATGCGGTGCTCACTTGAACTTTAATTGCCAGTTGAAGCATGGCGAAATAAATGAAACATCTTTTGCATAGTGCCCGCTTTTCGTTTTGGTAAGCCTCTACATTTTTATTAAGCGTGGTTGGATTGAAGGAAGAGGCTTGTGAGGTCTTTAATTTTCAGAAAACCACGCATAAATACAAACAAAAGAGGGGGGCCGAAGGATGCTCACTTGCGGACGCTTCTGTGCACTCTTTTATGGCCGGCGCGGTGATGGGGGAGCTGATGATGGTGCTTTTCGCGGCACCACCTGGGCAGCATCCGACGTCTATCACTGGCAATTAGGAGTTGCAAGCTAACGAAGCAAGCCTTATCTAGAGTTGTGTACAAATCACCTGTGCGAATCGCGAAGTAATTCTCCCGGGCAGACAGGTAACTTTTCACAGCAAATGCACCTGCGTCAAAACGATGTCGAAAAAAAAATGAGGTGGCGCCTAATGCTGCTGGCCGAGCACGCAGCTATGACTGATCACGTCACTGACGGAATAAATGCGAGTATCATTAGGAAAGAAATAAACTGGAAATCACGCCTGTATCTCGAATCGCTCGATACACAATCAGCAAGGCAGACACTGAGTCGTCATGCCATACAGTCTGTTTCACACTTAAGGGAAATCTTCAAGCGCATGGCATTAACCTGTGGTCATCACTGCAGTCGCACGCAGGCAGCAGTGCCACGTGGTGGTGAGCTGCAGTGGTGCACGTAGGCCATTATGTCGCATAGAGTTTCCTAAAATTATCTAGAGTGGACACTGGCGCTGCAATCTTTCAGCGGCCATGGAAACGAGGGGTAGTACACGGATTTGCCGAACTGCGCATGCTTGCGTTGCGCCGCAGGTGTTGGAGCGGTGCCAAGTAAGTCAAGCCGCAGCTGCGCGTTGACGTGGTTAACGCTCTCCTGCGGCAGTTGCCGACCCCTCACCCGATCGCGATACGCTTCTTTCTTGCCCACTTCTTCTCCACCACCTGCAACGCTCGACCGCACGTCAAGTGTCTATGCGTTTTAAACAAACGTTTACGTGAGTAAACAGTACCCCGAGTTTCCCTTCAAACCGTTCCTGCTACCGTGTTGACGGCCGTTTCAACTGGGTCAATGCCGTGAGCACCACAGCTGCTTCGCCACGGGGCTCCCTTCAGGGAGATGGTCCATAATGTGGTTGCCGTGCTTTTGTTTGGCTTCGAAGAAAAGCACGAACCTTTTTGAACTTGGTGACCCCAGTTGAAGTAGTAAGCCTAAACGATTAAGGTGAAGTGCCACTCCTGAATATTTGCTGATTCTTGTTTCATGATAAATCATATTCACAAGTTCTTTTTAGTGCGCGAACGTAGCAAAACAGGAACGGGGTTGACAGAAAGAGCTCTGAATGTTCACGCACTGAAAGAACTTGCAAATATGACCCCGCACCGACTAGCTCAAGCTTCCACTCTTGTGATAAAGCAGCTTCAAGTCACAATTCCCATATATATATATATATATATATATATATATATATATATATATATATATATATAGAGAGAGAGAGAGAGAGAGAGAGAGAGAGAGAGATATAGATAGATAGGAAAGTATGTATTGTCTAGCAGCCTATTGATTTCAGCTTTGCTGCGGGAATTTGGCCAATATTCTGTACTAAACTTTGTGCTATGCCAACCTATCAGCCTTCATTGATAATAATCGGGTTCTAGAAACTGTATTTGACCGCATACGCTGTTTGCTCTTTCGAAACATCGTGGTACTGAGCAACGTTTATAGAAGCTGCTCAGCTGGCAAAGTCTCGGCCTCCGCTAAAGTCTAGAACACTGTACCTGCACCATCCACTGACAGTGGCGCAAAATATACTTCCGGTCCAGGAGGCGCTACTCAGTAACAGGCTCCTTGTAGCAGATGACGAAGTGCAAGCGAACGTCACGCTTGCAGCTGCTATATCTGCGCGAATATTGGAATGCTTGAAAACGTAAGGCCGACAACGACTGGTTTTTCCTTCTGGTGATTTTGCAGCTTTAATACATTAGTAACAATGTCCGAAAGCGTGTTATGTGATGTTCTTTGTGGCGCATACTATTGCAGGTGCCTGGAGATCGGTGGATACTGCGGTTTTTATCAACTTCAGAGCGACATGCATTGGTGTCGTTCATTGTCTCAGCGACCAGCTGTTGTGGCAGCACTTTTATTGAGTCACATAAAAAACAGCGCCAATAACAAGGGACAAGCGGCACTGACTTACAACGAGATTTATTTGCTAGAACCGCACAAAATATACTTGAGCAGTATCTGACAAAAAAGAGAAAAAATAGAAAACAAAGAAAACAGTTCACCTAACAACCACGTAATCATCGTCATAACGCACCATGAACAACACGTGTGCCAACGTTCTGCAGAAAACCTATTTCTTTTTGTGATAGCGCAATCGAAGGCCTGTTGACACATGCACTGCCCAGCCTTCCTATTTCTGCAGCATCATAAATTTCACGTATCATCTGGTCCCGATGACGCCTAATGACGGTACGATGCTTAAAATCGGGGACAACGCCGCAGTCTCTGCAATGATTGCCGAGGTGGCCCGAAACTAGAGGAGACGTCATCGCACAATGTGAATACAACCAATCGTCGCACAGTGTGAATAGCGTAACGAGTGGGGCGTCCGATGCTCCAACCCATTACTGAAGCTTGTTCTTGTTCCCCTATTAACTGTGGCGCATACCCACTTCAGGTGTAATTACTCGTCGTCGTCAGCCACTGCATGAATTTTTGGTACGAAATTCATTACAAGTTTTTAGCAAATACCATGCTTTTCAGAATAATGACGAAAAATACCATGGCGAAAGCCGGCCTATACTACCCAAAAGTTTATTATTGGTGTTCTAGTGGGTATCCAGCAAGTGTGCTTACACTAGTAACCTAATGAGTATTTTGAAAAAGGCTCTGAAAAGCCGCTCTTCTAGCTTTTAGCTGTAACTGTGCTGCACCTTCCGCGCAGGCCTGGCGTTTACATTTCAACGAGAATACCAAAAAAAAAACGTAGCTTCGGGTCAGCTTCCCATTAAACAGTGAACTTAATGAAACGAAAAGGCCAGATGAGGACAGGACGTGCGCCCTACTCGCAACTGAAGTTTTTATCACTGAAAAAAAAACGTCCATTACATGCAGCCAGCATCGCCAAACAAACATGTGATGTCAATGTCTTCAAATATTTACGTAGCATAGTCGTGACATCGATTGCCATCTCGCGGCGAAGGTGGCGTTATATAGCAAGCTCGTCGTTTGGCAAGACGTTGAGGTTATTCACTTGCCCATGAAACGAGTTGACAGTACGCATGACGGCCGGCGTGAAACAACTCGACATGAAGAGCTTCTTCACTCGTGGTCACTGCGGCCGTCAAGGACCTCGTCCTAGATCGCCGTATATGAAGACTTCAATCAAGATCGATGATTGATTGATTTGTGGGGTTTAACGTCCCAAACCCACCCTATGATTAGAAGAGACGCCGTAGTGGAGGGCTCCGGAAATTTTGACCACCTGGGGTTCTTTATCGTGCGCCCAAATCTGAGTACACGGGCCTACAACATTTCCGCCTCCATCGGAAATGCAGCCGCCGCAGCCAGGATTTGATCCCGCGACCTGCGGGTCAGCAGCCGAGTACCTTAGCCACTAGACCACCGTGGCGGGGCTCGAGATCGATGAGGAGACTGCCTTGGGGATTCATCTCTGAACATGCATGCACCGCCTGCATAGAAAAAGAACGGTGGTTTAGGTTCTTTCGCGTAATTAGGGCAGATATTTTGCGTACACAAACCACCCTGATATATTTAAAATGTGAAAGCATAAACCTAGTCATGGCAGTGCGATGCGGGAGGTACTGTACTTACGAAAATGAATGTAAGCATGGTTCTGTGCTGAGTTAGTTAAGGTCACTGAACCGCTGCATGAAGACGTACGCACAGTTGAATAGCGACTACAACACGAAATAAAACCGACACTTTCCACTCCATTTGCACACTATGTACACATAGTTTTCATTGATGTCACCGTGCTCACCACGTGGAGTACCAGCTGGTTGGGATGCTGCGTCAACTCTAACTCTAACACCTAAGGCAAGAAACTGTGACATCCAATTAGTACCGGTGCTCTCTCGTGTTCCCTTTAGGCGCGGTGGGCAAACCTGGGAAAAAAAACACGAGGAAAGCACAAAAAAATGCGGTGACCGAACAACTGTTGGGTTTTTCCGTAATGTTTACTGTGCTCTAGAAACGTTGTCCTCCCCAGTATTGGCAATCATTTATGTAATGGGAAATCACATTGACTGCCATTTCGAGGTACCCAGCACAAAGAAACTATGACATCACGTGCAAAATTTACACACCTTTTCACACGCTATATATACAAAAAACAACGCCACCATGTTGGGCTGCATGCTATAGTACAAAGGCTCAAGTGGCAGCCTCGGCAGAGCATTTTTGGGAGGTCGGGCTAATTTTAGAAGCGCAGAAAGCACTACGGTGGCACCCAGGGTTCTGTTCTTGAAACGTTTTACACAGTGTCTCGAACAAATGTTTGTTGTCCATGGAATTACTACAACATAACAATTTGCATCGCAATCGTAAATCTACAGCCACTGACATCAAGAAACTGGCATACGTAACACATGCACTACCGAAGCTCGAGTACGCGTCGTCCATTTGGCAACCATCACAACCATATCTTGCAGATGAAATCGAAGCAGTGCAAAACCGCGCAACGCTTTTTATATCATCTCAATACTCACCATACATTAGTATAACTGCCTTTATACGCACCCTATCACTTCCAGTTTTTGAATCACATCGCATAATTGCTCGTCTTTGCGTGCTCTATTGCTTCTTTTATCAGTCATTCAGAAAACATACGCTTCTTACTCCACCTGTACGAACATCAGCGAGATTAGCTCACACATGTCCCGTTGCACACATGACTGGTCGCACAACGACGATGAATAACTCTTTTTTGCCACATGCAATCACTTTTTGAAACACGCTACCTAACGCCGTTGCTTCCAGCTCAGATCAAGAAAAACTTCGCGAGAAACTAACCTGCCGTTTTGTTCAACAATAGTTGCCTACCACAGCATGATGAATTGTCTCGTGTACGCAATGGTACATTTGTTTCTCTTTTCCTTTATTTTGTTACTAATTACAGTTATTTTTACCTTTGCGAAACTCGTGCATATTCTTTTTTTTTCTCATACGCGCCCATCAAGAAATATTATTTTTTTTCTGATGTACGTACCCGATGCTACATTTATTTTATTCTCTTTATTTTGTTTGATTAGATTTGTTACCAATTAGTGTATTATACTGTTTAGAAACCTGTGTATGCCCCCCCCCCCTTATGTAATGCCATCGGGCCCTTAAGGTGTAATAAACGAAATGAGAAGAAAAACGAAATCTTATGACAACAATAAGCCGCTAAAATTTGTGCGTTTTTGTGCATAAGGTTTGAACACGACATGGGCAGTAGTATAAAACTTTTTATGCGTAACTGTTCATCGGTTCGTCGAGAGGTTGGACTTGTGCCCCTTTTCTTGAAATTCAGGTTCTCTTCGTCACGCTTCTTCATTTATGCCAGGAAGGCGAATGTTTGGTCCTCCATCTTGCAGAAGTAGTCACCCAGGCCACATATATGCCACATCCTGGGCGGCTACATCGTCAAGACTCTGTAACGCTTTCTTGAAACTTTTAAAAGAACCTGGGAACAGGTTATCGCACAACTAGCTATTCCCTAACAATGAAGACCCCCCCCCCCTTTCAAGGTTTGACCTTAAAGAACAGCTCAAAGGTTTTCAAATCTAAAATAGATCGCGCTTCTAGAAGCCCAGCACTGGGTTTGCTAACTTGCAGATTTGCTGTCTTTACGAGCAAGTTGAGAAAAACTGAATTCATTCTGATGCTGATTACCCACTACGCCATTTATATATGCCGCATTTTGACTTCACGAGATGAATTCTTTCGTGCTTAAAACTTTATAAGAATAAAAATCGAAAAAATACCTTATTATGATATCACGCATCGGGGACAAGAATTTTTCACTTCCTTAGGTGACTCCTTGACATATCGGCAATAGCTCACACATCGCCGAATTATTACTAACCCTTACTTCATTTCAGACTACTGGTGAGTTAGCCCTTTATTTAATATACAGTAGTAAATCAATAAAATATAAAGCTTTGTAAACAGCGAGCGACGGAAAATTTTCATCAGTTTGGCTCACCATACGATTTGGTAGATGCACATTTTCGTCGGAGGAGATATTTAGAAGAAACTTGACAGAATGTTTGTCGAAAACATTAACACAAGACTCGTTGTTTTGACCGATCTCTGATGCTTATCTTCCGTGACGAATATCTCGTGCTTGCTTCCAAAGTTCGCTGAAGACACAAGACTAACTTCTCTGAGGCTCGAAATATTCCTGTCTTTTCGAACCAGCACTGCACGTGACCTCACACTTCAAACTTTCGTCCAAGACTATAACGGAGAGTTCGAAGTGTCGTACCTCGAAGGTATGAGTCGCGCTTTGTCCGGACACTAAGTGGTTCACAATGACTGTAGACAACTGTGGTGTCACATTCCTGGTCACCATGGCCTTTTCTCGCCAAACTTTTTGAAAAAAAACTGTGAGGATGCAGTTTTAACTCCCACGATCACAAAAAAAGCTGAGGCAAGAATCGGAAGCGTCAGCGTGTTTTCGCCGTGAAAATCCGTGTTGTGTGAACATTTTCAAATCGGAGAAACTGGATTTAGTAGGCGATTTTCACGGTCACGGTTGTATTGTTCCTGAGTCCCCTTTCTGTGTGATGCTTGTCACGAAGACGTTGTACGTGGGTTTTATAACTGTGGTCCCAATGGCCACAGCAGGCAAAGTTACCACCATACTGTAAACCACCCCTCCCCCTCTACTGAAGCAGAGAAAATCAGAGTTTGGAAATACAGTGATTGCAGAGGGCACTATGAAGAATGCTGCGTGGTAACTTTTTTTCATGACTAATTCTTTATGTATCAAGACTCTCAGTACCGAGGCACAGGCTATTTGTGCTTTTTGAGCTGGACATTGTGAAACAGTGAAAAAGCTGAATGCTATTTCCTGGCGTCAGTTAGTATCATATTTTCACGGGGTCGAGACGTGGCCGAAGACAGGAGTCTTTATGTTGGGATATAACTGCTTATTTGGGCGAACCTGTACCCGGTAAACGGAAAGTTCGATTACAGTAGCAGTCTTGCACAGATAGCAACAAAGAGAAGTTTATTGACTTCCAACCAAGGATAAAGTACATGACAAAAACATCGAGCTTCACGACTACAAAGGGTGCATGTACAGTCAAGAAAGCACCTCTACCGAGGTACAATGTATGTGGGGGGGATGTACCCCTCTATTTACTGTACAGCGCGTGGTGCTCCAGCAGGCTTAATCATGCGCGGCGGTAGGTCTTCTCAACACGCGGTGGGAACAAGTAGCGACTTAGCACTGTACAACTGTAGGTATTATTTCTTTTTTGTCGCCTGAAACAATGCTGCTTTCGTACACAGTAAGTGCATGCCCGGAGGTATAAAAGAGGCCTTGAGGCTGGGGGGGGGTTACAAGGGAGTGGGGGGGGGGCGTGTCTCCCCCCAAATAAGGCATCAGCAACAATCTGCGCGTAAAAAACTGACTGAAGGCGCCAATCGATGAAGAAGGCGCTATACAAAAATAACTCAAGTGTCGACCAGCACACTTTGCCCGAATCGATTACAAATAACAACGACAATGGGGTGATGAAATGAAAAAAGTGAGACAGATGTATATATATATATATATATACATACGAGAGACAGCTTTCGGCAGATACGAGAGACAGCTTTCGTGTCTCTCGTATCTGCCGACCACCGAAGCACCAACGAACCGTCTAACGCCGACAATCAGACAGGCTATTCAGGAGCAGGTCTCCGAGGCGTTGCCATTACCTACGCCTGCCTCTCCATCAACACCTGTTGCCGCGCCACTGACTTATGCGGCCGTCGCGGCAATGCCTCCGCCTCGTCTGCCATTGTATACGCCACAACCTGTGCGACCTTCTACCGCGCCGTTTCCAGCTACACAGCAGCATGCTGGAAATCCTTGGCGCACTGCTGACAACCGGCCGATATGCTACTTTTGCGGGATTCCAGGCCACGTTGCGCGTCTATGTCGTCGGCGCTTCGCAGCTAATACACCAAGATACCCTGACTACTCGTTTCGGCCTTCATGCCACGCGCCTCATGTGCCACCTGAAATTCACGAACGCGATGCGCAAGCTGCTTCCGGCACCCGAACCTCCGCTTCTCGACGTTCTACTTCCCGCTCACCTTCCCCTTCACCAAGTCGTCGTTCCGTGTCGCCTATGCGTCGACGACCCACCTCCATTGAGACGGAAAACTAACTGCCGCAGCTCCGGAGGCACGAGCTGCGTCATCGTCTAATCGTTTAAGTCCTCGCCTGTCTCCCACCAATCTTATCGATGTAATCGTCGAAGGTGTACGAACACTTGCACTCATCGATACCGGTGCCGCGATATCTGTGATTAGCCAAAGACTCTGCCGCTCTCTTCGTAAAGTGACGATGCTTTCTCCCGTAGTTTCTTTGAGCACTGCGAGCGCCCAACAAATTGAGCCCGTCGCGGCTTGTACGGCAAAAGTGGCTATTCGAGACGTGTTGTACATCATTGAATTTCACGTGTTGGCTTCATGTTCCCACGATGTCATCCTAGGATGGGATTTCCTATCACGTCATCACGCCGTCGTGGACTGCGCTCGGGCCGAAGTGGAGCTGTTACCGTTTCGTGATGCGCCTTCTGTTGATGCGGCCGTATCTAGTGTGGCTAACCTTGTCGTCGCGACGGACATAGACCTTCCTCCTTTCAGCGCCCAGTTTGTCCCTGCCTGCTGCACTTCACTTTCTGACGCTACCGTCCTATTCACGCCATCTCACATCTTTGGTAGCCGCCATCACACATCGCTGCCATTCGCCGTTCTTGCGCTTTGTAAAGACACTACCGGAATATTTATTTCCAATCCGAACTCGTGCCCCCTCAGTTTGCGCCGCAACGAGACGCTCGGCCATATTCAGCTCATCGATGAAGGTACTATCGTGCCTGCCGATTTCTTCGACACCAAGCCGAATATGGAACTGAACGCGTTCGTTCCTCACTTTGCCTCGAACAGTGTGTCCTCCGATGCATTTCATCGTTCTATTGACTGCCATCTAGCCCCGGCTCAACGAGAGCAGCTTCTTACCCTGTTACACGAATTCAGGCATTCGTTCGACTTTCCCCAAGCGGTTCTAGGAAGAACGAACGCAATTGTGCACACAATTGACACAGGGAAGAGTACTCCTTTGCGCCAGCGCCCCTATCGTGTGTCTCCGGCAGAGCGTCGCGTAATTGCAGAACAAGTAGACGACATGTTACAGCGTGGAGTCATCAAGCCTTCTTGTAGTCCTTGGTCTTCACCAGTTGTACTCGTCAGAAAAAAGGATGGTTCGATACGGTTCTGCGTAGACTACAGGCGCCTAAACAACATTACGAGGAAAGATGTTTACCCTCTTCCCCGCATAGACGACGCTCTCGATTGTCTCCAAGGTGCAGAATTCTTTTCCTCGCTTGACCTTCGCTCAGGCTATTGGCAGGTCCCAATGGCTGAGTCTGATCGTTCAAAAACGGCGTTCGTCACACCAGATGGTCTCTATGAATTCACCGTAATGCCATTCGGACTCTGCAATGCGCCCGCCACATACGAGCGAATGATGGACAGCATTTTACGCGGTCTCAAATGGAACATCTGCTTGTGCTATCTTGATGACGTTGTGGTCTTTTCACCCGATTTCACTTCGCATCTCACTCGTCTGCGTAAGATTCTACAGTGCCTCACAAACGCCAGGCTTCAGCTTAACCTGAAGAAGTGTCACTTCGGGGCTAAACAACTCACCATACTTGGTCATGTCGTCTCGAAAGCCGGCATTCTTCCCGACCCTGACAAGCTTCGTGCTGTTGCCGAATTTCCCAAGCCGACTACTGTTAAAGAACTACGGAGCTTTGTGGGCCTGTGCTCCTATTTTCGTCGTTTTGTCCGGAACTTTGCCTCCATCATCGCTCCACTCACCAAACTCCTTGCTGGCCCTGCAGATCTTTCGAATTGGACAGAAGCCTGTGACGAATCCTTCACAACACTGCGCCAACTCCTTACCTCACCACCCGTACTGCGTCATTACGACCCTACTGCGCCGATCGAAGTACACACGGATGCAAGTGGCGTCGGCCTTGGTGCAGTACTCGCGCAACGCAAACCAGGTTTTACGGAGTATGTGGTCGCCTATGCCAGCCGCGCCCTCACTAAGGCAGAAGCCAACTATTCTGTTACTGAAAAAGAGTGCCTGGCGATTGTGTGGGCGTTAAACAAGTTTCGCCCCTATTTGTACGGCCAAACTTTTGAAGTGGTAACAGACCATCACGCACTGTGTTGGTTGGCTTCACTGAAAGATCCTTCTGGTCGCCTCGGACGTTGGGCACTACGCCTCCAGGAATTCGACATACGCGTCGTCTACCGATCGGGGCGAAAGCACTCTGACGCAGATGCGCTTTCACGATCCCCCGTGAAATCTGATGAATCGGAAATATCAGCCCTTGACCTTCCCCTGTGCTCCGTCAGCGTCACAGACATGCCATCCGAACAGCGGAAAGACCCTTGGATTGTCTCGCTCTTGAATATGCTTTCTGACACATCAACTTCCGGTTACCCTCGTGCTCTTCGCCGCCAAGCAACGCATTTCGCCATAAGAGATGGCCTGTTATACCGTCGCAACTATCAAGTGGTGGGTCGTAAATGGCTGCTAGTCATACCCAGCCATATGCGCTCTGATATCTGCGAATATTTTCATGCTGAGCCTCAACACGCACACGCCGGTGCGCTAAAGACGTATGAACGGATCCGCCAACGTTACTACTGGCGGGGTATGTACACGTTTGTACGCAAACACATTCGCTCATGTTCCCTGTGTCAGCAGCGCAAGACATTCCCTCATTCACCCGGTCAACTGCAGCCTTTACCATGTCCTGCACGTCCATTTGACCGTGTTGGGATTGACCTATACGGCCCGCTACCGTGCTCTGTTGGTGGTAATCGATGGGTGATTGTGGCTGCCGACCATCTGACAAGGTACGCCGAAACGGCAGCGCTACCTTCGGCTGGTGCTCGTGACGTTGCAACCTTCATCTTGCATCGGTTTGTTCTTCGTCATGGTGCACCACGGGAGCTCCTGAGTGACAGGGGCCGTGTATTCTTGTCCGAAGTTCTGCAGCAGCTCTTACATTCATGCCGCACGGTACACCGCACATCGACAGCCTACCACCCTCAGACGAACGGCCTAACGGAACGTTTCAATAGAACTCTCGGAGACATGCTCGCTATGTATATTGATTCGGACCACTCCAATTGGGACGTTGTCCTTCCTTTCGTGACGTATGCCTACAATACGGCGATTCAATCAACAACGGGCTTTTCTCCATTTTTTCTTTTATATGGTCGTGACCCATGCAGCACACTCGACACAATTCTGCCATACAATCCTGATGCCTCTGAGTTCAGCCTAGTTTCTGAAATGGCAGAACATGCCGAAGAGTGTCGTCAGCTTGCACGGTCCTTCACAGCCGATAATCAAGCCCTCCAAAAAGATCGCCACGACCGTGATCTTGTTCAGGACACATTCCCCGTCGGTTCTCTCGTGTGGCTCCGACTGCCTTTCCACTCTCCTGGACTAACTCCCAAGTTTGCACCGAAGTATACGGGCCCTTACCGCGTCATACAGCACCCTTCTTCTGTGACCTATGTGATTGAACCGCTCAAGCCATCCACGGACAAGCGCCGCCTTGGTCGTGAGACGGTCCACGTCAGTCGCCTCAAGCCCTGCTACGACCCTCCTGTTCTCTCGTCACCTTGAGTCGCCAGGATGGCTCGTCTTGGTCGCCGGGGTATTGTAGTGGGGAATTTGCAAGGCACTGACTAGTGGGACCATCGCTCTCGGAGTGCGAAGCGCGAGTGTGTGCACGAGCTGTAGACGCTGGACGGCTCAAGCATTTCTGTTCCTACCGGCTGCCTGCCTACTACCTGGCGTCGCTAATAAACTCCCTTGCAATATATATATATATATATATATATATATATATATATATATATATATATATATATATATATTGTGACGATGGAACGCGTTTATTTACAATATGGGTAATGCAGAGGTGTAGCTCAGCCAAGGATCCACAGCGTCGCTCGCGAGCCAGTCGAGTCTCTTCCTCCTCTTCGTCGAATCTTCGCTTGCGCGTTTCACTTCCCGGTTCGCAGACGATGCCCTCTGGGCGAGTCACTCAGATGGTTGATGATGGCACGGTTTAAGGCGCGCAACGTGTGTCAGTTGTGTTTTGCTAGAGCGGCGACCATTGCTTGTGACGCTCGAGATTACGTACGTGACGTCGCTGAGGCGGTCAAGAATGACGAATGGACCGGAATAGTGAGCCAAGAACTTTTGGCACAAACCACGTTTGCGGACTGGTGTCCATAACCACACAAGATCGCCCTTGCTATAAGATACGGAGCGATGGCAGGCGTCGTAACGTTTCTTAGAACGCTGCTGGGATGCCAAGGTTCGGAGGCGTGCGATGCGACGGGCTTCTTCTGCGCGGCAGAGCGTCTCGGCTGTCGAGGTTTCCACGTCTAGTGTAAAAGGTAGTATAGTGTCGAGACAAAATCGTGGGGAGCGAGCGTACAGCAGGTAAAATGGAGAGTAACCTGTAGTCTCATGCTTCGCGGTATTGTACGCGTACGTGATGTAAGGTAGCACTTCGTCCCAGTTTTTGTGCTTAGAATCGACATAAATAGACAGCATGTTCGTGAGAGTCCGGTTCGTGCGCTCTACGAGACCATTGGTCTGCGGGTGATATGGTGTGGCATGGCGGAAATTGCAGGCAGACAGACGCAGGATCTCTTCAACGACGTCGGCAACGAACTGACGTCCGTGGTCGCTAATGACAACGCGTGGAGGACCATGGCGGAGAATTACACAACGAAGCATAAACTGCGACACGTGCATGGCCGTTGCAGTAGGTATTGCAGCAGTTTCTGCGTAGCGCGTTAGGTGGTCAACACAGACGACGACCCATCGATTGTTACTGCTCGATCGTGGAAATGGACCGAGCAGATCGACACCAACAGTCTCGAAGGGAGAGTTAGGAGGTGGAACAGGATGGAGAAGTCCTGGCGGCGTAGCCGTGGGACGTTTGTGTCGTTGGCATTGTTCGCATCCAGCAACGTATTTTTCCGTGTCGTGTCGCATCTTGGGCCAATAGAACCTTTGCTGGATTCGTTGAAGCGTTCTGGCGAAGCCCATGTGGCCGCAGGTTGCGTCGTCGTGTAAGGACCGAAAGACGTGAGCCCGTAAAGTGCGTGGAACAACTAGAAGCAGACGGGCGCCTTGTCCGGAATAATTCTTCTTGTAAAGGACGCCGTCATGAACCACAAAAGAGCTTGGGTTTGCGTGTTCATTTGCGGAGGCGAATAGAGAATCTAAGGAGCGGTCCTCTTGTTGGGCTGTCCGGAAAGTCGCGAGATCAGGGAACTCAGAGGCAATAGCGCCGATGTACTGGTCGAAGTTGTCAGCGTCGCACTCCGTCATCGGTAGAGGAAGGCGCGATAGGCAGTCGGCGTCTGCGTGCCGGTTACCGCTCTTGTAGCGTACTGTGAAGTCGAACTCCTGTAAGCGCAAAGCCCATCGCGCCAGTCGTCCAGATGGGTCTCGGAGGCCTACCAACCAGCATAGAGAATGATGGTCGGTGATTACCGAGAAGCGACGACCGTAGATGTATGGGCGAAACTTGTGCACGGCGAAAACAACTGCGAGGCACTCCTGTTCTGTGACTGTGTAATTTCGTTCTGCCTTGCTCAACGAACGACTCGCGTAAGCGACCACGTGTTCAGCATTGTCATGGCGCTGAACGAGCACTGCACCAAGGCCGATTCCACTGGCATCTGTGTGAATTTCCGTTTCAGCAGAAGGATCGAAATGGCGTAGTACCGGTCCTGAAGTCAGTATGAACCGAAGCTGCTTAAAGGCTGCTTCGCAATCCGGTGTCCAGTGGAAAGGGACATCCTTTTGCAGCAAGTCGGTCAGTGGTTGTGTTTTATCAGCGAAATTCGGAACAAATCGACGAAAGTAAGAACACAGGCCCAGGAAGCTACGCAACTCCCTGGGGGACTGCGGCTGCTTGAAGTTGCTGACAGCGGCGACTTTCTGCGGGTCCGGTCTCACGCCATTTTTATCCACCAGGTGTCCCAGAACCAAGGTTTCACGTTCTCCAAAGCGACATTTTTTTGAGTTCAGTGTAAGCGCAGCTTCCTCGAGACAGGTTAGAACGAGGTCAAGGCGATGATTATGTTCTTCAAATGTTCGGCCAAAAATCACGACATCGTCCAGGTAACACAGGCAAATTTCCCATTTGAGGCCCCGTAAAACGGTGTCCATATATCTTTCAAATGTGGCGGGGGCATTACACAAGCCGAATGGCATAACATTAAACTCAAACAGACCGTCGGGTGTAACAAAGGCCGTCTTTTCTTTGTCAGCCGGATCCATGGGGATCTGCCAATACCCGGATCGCAAGTCCACCGATGAAAAATAGGACGCTGAATGCAGGCAGTCGATGACATCATCGATGCGAGGAAGCGGGTACACGTCCTTCTTAGTTATAGAGTTGAGACGTCGGTAGTCAACGCAGAACCTCCAGGACCCATTTTTTTTCTTGACCAAGATAACAGGCGCGGCCCAGGGACTTGACGATTCTTGAATTACGCCAGAGGTTAGCATCTCGCTGACTTGCTCTGAAATTACCTTGCGCTCTGACGCGGAAACTCGATAAGGTTTCTGTCTGAGGGGGTGCGCAGATCCGGTGTCGATCTTGTGACGAGTGCGTGTGCTGGGCGTCTGAGGTCTATGCGACTTCCGTGCAAAATCAAATACTTTAGCGTGCCTGGCTAGCAGTGTAACCAACACTTTGCGCTTATGCGAGGGAATAGACTTGCTAACCATCTTATAAAATTCGTATTCCGTGCCGGATACATCAGCATAGTTCGAATTTGCCGCATTGCTGAGAGCTCCTATGCAGATACTGCACTGCCCTTCAAACATGGCAAGGCGCATTCCCTCTGGTAGTACAACAGACTCGGATGAGCAGTTAACTACCCATAATTTAGTTTTTCCCTCGGTGAGAGACACAACGCAGCGCGGCAGAAAGATGTTTTTCTTCATGCAAGGCAAAGGCAACGGCTCAATCACAATATCAGGAGAACTGAAACTCGAGTCGCCATTCGAAGCAGCAACGGGCACGCTGGCAGTAGACCATGCTGGTAGAATAGTGTCTTTAACTACAACGAGTTTGTCGTCTCCGCTACGCTGAGGCTGCTGGGCGAGGGCGGACAACAGAACCTCGCCTGCCCCGCAGTCAACAGTCGCACGGCACTCTTGCAAGAAGTCAATTCCAAGGATAACGTCATGCGTGGAATGAGCGAGCACTGCGAATTCTGCCTTGTACGCTTTGCCAGCAACACGAACAGACACAGTGCACACACCTACTGGACACAAAGCCGTGCCGCTGACTGCTCGAAAAGTAGAAGATTTATCCCAATAAAACATAACCTTGCGGCCAAGTCTCTCCTTGAAAACTAAACTCATTACAGAAACTGTTGCACCGGTGTCTACCAGAGCCATCGTGGGAACATCGTCAATGAATACATGAACCTTGTTGTGAAGCATGTGAACTAATGGAGGCATACTTGTGTGCAAAGCGGTACGTCCAGCGACCTCGCCTCCATCGGCCGCGCCGGCTAGTTTCCCGGTGGCGGAGAGGAAAGCCGCGGCCGGGGACGGGGAGATGGGGACCGTCGCTGGCGCGTGGTAGGTGGCGTCAAGCTCCTCACAGAGGCAGGCGAGTCACTGCGGATGTTCGGCCGGTGCCCGTGCTTCTGGGCAGTTGAATCCGAAGGCCAGTAGGCGTAATCGGGCTGTTGACTTCGCCGTGCAAGCATCGCTGGTCGGTCAAAAAACGTCGTGCGTGGGCGACGTCGCGATGGGCAAAACCGGGCGATATGTCCGCGAACACCGCACTGGTAGCACACGGGGCGTTCCCGAGGCACATTGAATGCCGCGGTGTGGAGAGGATGCTCAGGGAACTGTTGCCACTCGGACACAAACGGAGGCGGTTGGCTGTCGTAGCTATAACTGCTGCGGGGCGCATAAGACGACTCGACGTAAGTAGCCTGTGGTGGCGGAGCCCTCAGCCGTGGACTGCGGGTGGAGTAACTGCGCTCGTCGAAACTCGCAGCATTGATGCTTGGGGATAGAGTATCACACTGCGGGTCTCCAGCTTGCATGGGAACAGAGACATGGCGACGCAGTTCCTCCCGTACAATCTGACGAATGGTGGAGGAAAGGTCGGCCGGTAGAGAATTCTGGCAGACATCGACGGTGGCAACAGTCGTGACGTTGGCCAGACGTCCGAACTTCGATGTGATGCGACGAGTTTTAAGAGCCTCGAAGGTTCGGCAGTGGTTAATCACGTCGGCCACGCATTCCAGGCTCTCCTTGCCAATGAGGAAGTGGTAGACGTCATCGGCGATGCCCTTGAGTATATGGCCCACTTTGTCTTCTTCCGTCATGTGGGCATCCACCGACTTGCACAACTTCAGAATCTCTTCAATGTAGGTTCTGCATGTCTCACCGGTGACTTGAGCCCTCTGCGACAACGTCTGCTCGGCACGTTTCTTCTTCGTTGCTGGGTCTCCAAAGCATTTCTTAATTTCCTCCACAAACTGGTCCCAGGTTGTCAATGTGTCTTCATGGTTCTCAAACCATACCAGCGCCGTGAAATCGAGGAAGAGCCCCACGTGAGACAGCTTGCTAGCCGCATTCCAACCGTTCGAACGGCTCACCCGCTGATAGTGGCTTAGCCATTCGTCCACGTCATCGCCGGGTTTCCCTGTGAAGGTTCGCGGCTCCCTGTAGTGGTAGGGCGACGTCCTTGCGGCTGGTTGCTGGTTGTCTCCGTCCGAGCTCATTTCTTGAGGTAATGGTGCCAAGCCCGCTAGTCGACGGCTGCGGCGAAGCTCGTGTAGCGGTTCCGTCGTTAGGGGACGGTGCCTCTCCGGTATCACTTGGTAGTAGCTAGCTTACCCAGCACCTTCCACCACAATTGTGACGATGGAACGCGTTTATTTACAATATGGGTAATGCAGAGGTGTAGCTCAGCCAAGGATCCACAGCGTCGCTCGCGAGCCAGTCGAGTCTCTTCCTCCTCTTCGTCGAATCTTCGCTTGCGCGTTTCAATATATATATATAAGTCCCCTTCTACATGTGCTAGACAGCGGGAGGGGGGTCACCAGGTAGTGATTGGGGCAGCTAGCTTGCCATTCCTCAGAAAAAAGAATTTGGTATGCCAGCGACGAAGGAAGTTTTCCTCGCCGCTGGCCTCGAGTTCGCCGGATAGGTGGGCCCATAGCAACAGCCGGATACGCGAGACTACCGGAAACACGCTCCGCACAGGCTTTCTACGCGCCTCCGCTAGCGATCTCCTTTTGCCAAATAGCTAGGATCGTGAAGATCAGCACAAGTTGGCAGAAGGCACCTTTGTTGCGCTTGTGGTGGGGAGGTGCGCGGATACCAAAGAAGTGGGCTATCATCCGCCACATGGGTTTCACCGCCACGCATAGGAACAACGCGTGATCCTGCGATTCAACTGCGTAACAGTTCGGGCAACGTGCATCCGGGACTATTCCAAATTTACGCAGGCGTTGTCTGGTGGGGAGGACGGCCCAGGCCTTTTTCAGGAGGAAATCCAGTGCATCACGGGGGGTGCCGCAACGGAGCGGGAGTAATTCGCGCCTCGCGCGCTCAGGTCGCTTTTGTTCAGTGTCGCTCAGCTGCTTCCGCGTGATGGCTTCAACGATGCGCGCTGGCGGGTCCTCATCCACATCGCCTTCGGGAACTTCTTGCCTCAACATGCGCCGGGTGGCCGACGCCGTTTTATAGAAGGGCGCGGGTGCCTCAGCAAAGGGCCCGGTGTGGCGGCCTGCATCCAGCCAGTCGTGCTTCACTCCACTCCAGTAGAGGAGTATGTTTCGCCCTAGGTGATCGCTCACGCGCGCGAGCATGCGGGCGGTTTTCAGGGCCAGGACTCTGCTCGTGGTCAACACATGTGGTAGGCCGAGACCCCCTTCTGACACTGCCAGTTGTAGCAAGTTTTGCTTCAATGGTGGCGGTTTCCCATCCCAGAGGTATGCGTTAATGAGTTTGGTCAACTGGCTTGCCGTTCTTGTGGGCATCACCGCTACTCGGCTCGCATGCGAGGCTAGGGCGCAAATGCTTGTTTTGACGGCTACTGCTTTCTCGTATAGCGTCAGGCCTTGTAGGCTAGCGCTCTCTGACACTTGTGCAGCCCTGTCCACGACTCGGGACCACGTTGAGGCCGTAACTCCCTCGCGGGAAAAGTATATACCGAGGACCTTAACAGCGGTGACTACCTCGAAGTTGCCGATCACGTGCGCCGGGAAATGGCCGAATAGGAGGGCTTTACACTTCCTCTCATTTAGCTGTGCACCTGATGCTAGGGCGTATGACGCGAATACCTGGTGAAAGAGCTCGAGACTGCTTGGATCTCGCACAAAAAGGGAGATATCGTCAGCGTATGCGAGGACTTTCAGGTCCGCAGTTCCTGTGAGAGGAAGGCCCCGGATGTGCGCGTCGCTTGCCAGGGATGTAAGTAGTGGCTCTATCGCGAGTACAAAGAGGGTTGGGCCAAGCGGGCACCCCTGCCTGATCCCTCTCGTGTGCTGAAAGGTGTCTGTCGTGGAGCCATTTCTACTACGTGGCACCTGAGGTCTGAGTACAGGTGCCTTATCACTTTTACAAAGCTTGCGGGTAGGTCAAACTCTCGCAGGGTTTCGAACAGGTAGGCGTGCCTGACCCTATCGAAAGCCTTGGCCTGATCAAGTGAAAAAAAGGCTCCAGTGACTCTTTTCTCCGAAGCGTACTGGAACACGTACCTTGTCGTGGTCAGGTTGGTGAACATTGATCTGCCCGGGACTGCGCGAGCCTGGTGTGGAGCAATAATATCCGGCAGAAAGGTCTTTAGTCGGCTGTTCAAGATTGACGCCACGATCTTGTAGTCTACATTTAACAACGTGATCGGGCGCCAAGAAGCAGGGTCGTTCGGCGGTGCACCTTCTTTAAGAATGAGGACTACGCGCCCCATGCCGAAGGAGGCAGGTTTCGCGTGTCCCTCGAGGACCGTGTTGACTATGGCTAGGAGCGGTTCACGTGGCTCTCGAAAAAGGTGGCGTAGAAGCCCGCTGTGAGGCCGTCCGCACCGGGAGCCGAGTTTGGTGGCATTGACTGGATAGCGGCCCTCAATTCCGGTAACGTCGCTGCGCCGCACATAGTCAGGCATTCATCCTCTTCCAGACGCTTAAGAAATTTACACAGCTCCGACAGGGACGCTGGCTCCGAGGCGATCATTGTGGGGTCCGGCTCGTGAAAGGCTGTCTTGAAGTGGTGCAAGAAGGTCGCCTCGATCTCGACCGGGTCTGTCCCGAGGGTACCATCTGGGCGCTTTACTTCTGCAATACGCACAGAGCCGTTTCCCCTTACTTCGCGCGAGACTACCTCTGGCCGTTTGTTCGAGGTGGCCCAAGTCGCGCGCTTTTCGCCAGTAGCTGCCCGAAGAAGCCGTTCGTACTGCATCTTGAGCGAGGCTAGGTAATCTTGTGTACAGGAGGTGAGGGTGTCAGCACTCTGAATGATACGCATTTTGCGCAAAACTAGTTCATCTGGGACGTCAAGCGCTTTTTCCTTTTACGGCCTTCGTCTTGGAGGAGCACCTTCCAGGCCTCTTTGAGGTCATCCCAGGTAGTCGATGTTACGCGGGGGGGTGCTCTAATCGAGGCCTCTATGAGCGTCTCGATCTGTGGTGCAGACACCGGATCCTTTAGTAGTGCAGAATCCAGGCGCCACGATGTGTCGGCTGGTTTGGGGCCAGGCTTTGCACGGAGGGTTGTTAGCAGTGGCGCGGGATCAGACAGAGCGGCCAGAGGGGGTGGCAACGGGACCACCTCGCATGCTGTTAGGGATGGAAGTAGGAGCTCCGGTAAGTACGCGCGGTCTAGCCGGCTAGCGGTGACCCTCGACACGCGGGTGGGGCCGAATTCGTCGTCGTGGAGGCGGACCCATGCGTCTGAAAGTCGGAGGCGTTCGAGAACTTTGATCAGTTCTTTTGCACGGTAGGCTGAGCCTCCGCAACTTGGTCCCCGGATATCCCTCGCAGTGTCGACCACACAGTTAAAGTCTCCAAGGACTACGTGCGGGAGGGGGGCCAGCAAGTACTCGCCAAGCTCCCTGAAAAAGGGGTTCGTCTCCGATCTAGTTACTGGCGCGTACAAGTTCACAAACCGGACTTTCTGCCTATCGATGAAGATGTCAAGCATTATTGTGCGGCCGTCAGCGCCAAACACGCAATGGGCTTTTTGCCTAAACCTCCCGGTGACGAACACAACCCCAACCCTGCATGACCTGGTCCTCGTCAATGAGAAGAAGGCTTCGACGTGACAGAGGCTGCGGAAGCGAGCGACGTCGAGGGGGGATCGGAAATTCGTCTCCTGAACGAACAACAAGTCGATGCTGCGGGCTTTCGCAAAGGAAACGACCGCGGTTTGTTTCGTCGTGTCGCGGAAACCGCGAACATTCCAAGTGGCGAAACGGATTCGGCCAGCCATCAGTCGCACTATGGTGGAGTGGAAACGAGGGGGGTACGTGAGTGTGTGGAAGGGAGGGGTGGGGCAAGGGGAGGCAGCGCATGGGGGAGTGAAACAGGAAGGGGTAAACGGTGGCGCCGACGCGCACGGACACTGCCGTCTGTAACAAAGCGAAGGTGTTATCAGATCGGCTCGCTGGCTTTAGGGGGCGGTTCCCTTTGCCTGTGGCGCTTTGGCCGAGCTTCTGCGTCTTCGCCTTCGGTGGGGCATCGCTGTCGCTCGCCGTCGCTTCTGGCCCAATTCGGCGTGGTCGCGCCTCTCTGCTTGTGGCTCTCCCTCTCGTTTTTTTCTTGTTCTCTCCCTGGCGTCGGCGCGAGCGCGAACGAGCTCTCTGCTCGCGGCCTGGCACCCGCTGGGACGCGAGTGGGTCAAGTTGGCGGTCTGTGTAGGGCGACGCTTTACCGGAGGGGGGCTCAAAGGAGAGGGGCTCGTTTATTTGAGCACGGTCTTGGTCATCAGGGAGCGCGTAATACCCGCAGCTCACGATGGGCAATTCGTCCTTGGCGGGGTCATTGGTAGCGTCGTCCAAGTCCTGGGCGCACACTCGGGCCAACACGTTAACGGGTGTTTGGGAGGCGGTTGGGGGGGGGGGGGTGCTCACTTCGCTTGAAAGTTTCGGCAAGCACCGGTAAGTTGTGGCCTTCATCTTGGACTGACGGGGGGACGAATGGCATAGACGGGAACGATTGGGCCGAGACGATTTCGAGGTCGCTCGATTCCGTTTCCGATGACATGGTGGCGGCATCGTCAGTCTTCTCGGGCTTGTCTTCCTCGTTGGCGGATGAATCCGCCGCAGTGCTTCCTGTGAGCAAGCTGGCATCCGTTTCGCGGCCTTGGGGGGGAGGGAGGTCTTGGGGGGAGGGGGCGCGGGTACGAGCACTTGTAAGCGAGAGGGGGGTTCGCCTGGCTTCTGCGACGGGGAGCCACTCGGCTGAACCGAGTTCGACGCGAGGTCCGATACCGAGGGGAACCCACGAGCGGCTGACGCATAAGAGCGCCTCCTAAAACATTCTTTCGTTCCGTGGTGACCCCCGCAACGCTTACATTGGGCTGAACAGCCCTCAGTTTCATGACCGAAAGTTCCGCATCGTTTGCAGTATGGTGCTGAGCATGCGGTCGCCATGTGGCCCACCTCACTACATCGCGCGCACACCCGCCTCATGCCTCTATATTCGAACATGACCCGGTGCCCCGCAATGGTCGCAAAGTTGGGCACCGGCTTACTCATTCCGATTTTTACGACTCTGACGCCGTTCAACTTATTTTGGCAGGTGGCCACAGTAGCAAACGAGATGCCCCGCACCTTACCGTACTGTGCTAGGGCGTTGCCAAGTATCTCGTCAGACAGGTAGGCAGGGTATCGGTAGACGTTGACGTACGTGACCGGCGGCCCGACGGCCTCAACCGGTACGCTTACTCTATTAACCTTGAAACCTTCCGCCACCATTAACTTTGTTGCCGGGCTGGCGTTACGTGTACAGACGAGAAACTTGGCCCCGCCCATATGCTGCATAACAAGAACACTATCATCACCAGCTTCTAATTCAATAGCGTCTATAAGATCATCAAGGGGTACGTCACCGTCCGGCGCTGTGAAGAGGAAGCAGTTCTCCCGCACTGGTGGGTCGGTAGTGGCCGCCATTCTGGAGGGGCTGTCGCCAGCAGAAGGGGCGTGACTTGTAGAAAACTAGTAGCGTGCAGTCGAGCTGCACTCTGGTAAATCTGCGGCTAAGCCTGGTGAGACGCCGCTCGGGATCAGGTGGAGTCGGGTGGGCTGCAGGCGGGCTCCGGGAAGGTAGCGTGGACCGGCAACCGTGCTCCTCCTGGCATAGGGGTGGGGGACTCCGGGCTGGAAGGCCCGAGACCCAGAGGTGCCAGTCGCTCGCACGAGGCGGCGAAGCCGGCAGGACCTGGTCTGACCTTGAAATCCAAAAGCCGAGAAGCGATTGCCCCGCACCAGATAGCAGTGAAGGGAGCGTCGGTTGTCGATCAACTACTGACAAGCCGCGAAGCGCGTCGGCATTTATACTCTTGCCGTCGAATGTTCTAGCCTTATCGCTGGCGGTGGCGTAGGTTCCAGAATAGTCTGTGCAGTCCGCAGGGTAGGCTTGATCTTGTCGAAATGATCTACTACCATCCGGAAGCTTCTCGAAAAATGCAGGCGCGGTTTGCGCTGAGAATTGTGTAGTGTTTTCGGATGATAACGAAACTTGGGAAACGGAACGTGGCATTGCCCCTCTCTGAAAAAGGCATCGTCCCGATGCTTTAACTAAAGATGAAGGTACAACAATGTTGCAAGAAAGTACAATGAATAAATTACGATACAATAATAATACAAAAAACACTTTTTCAGTTTGTTAACGCGCATAAAACGGCTTGAGGCGCGTGACATGGACGACTTCACGTCGCGATCGGCGTCGTTGAGAGTTCGTGATGCCGTCGGGGACAACCTCGTAATCAAGTGGGCCGAGACGTCGAACCACCCTGTACGGTCCGAAGTACCGTCACAGAAGCTTTTCACTTAGTCCACGTCGGCGTATTGGCGTCCACACCCAACACGTTCACCGGGCTGGTTTTCCACGAAGCGTCGTCGAAGATTGTAACGGCGGCTGTCGGTCGTCTGTTGATTCTTGATACGGGGACGCGCGAGTTGTCGGGATTCTTCAGCGCGTTGACGGTACTCACTCACATCGAGGTTTTCTTCGTCGGTGACGTTGGGTAACATGGCATCGAGCGTCGTTGCCGGGCTCCTTCCGTAGACCAATTTGTATGGAGATAACTGCGTCGTCTCCTGCACCGCCGTGTTGTATGCGAATGTCACGTACGGAAAAATGGCGTCCCACGTCTTGTGTTCGACATCGATGTACATTGCCAGCATGTCGGCGATCGCCTTGTTAAGCCGCTCGGTGAGGCCGTTGGTCTGTGGGTGGTACGCTGTCATCCGGCGGTGGTTTGTCTGGCTGTATGTCAAGATCGCTTGAGTTAAGTCAGCAGTAAATGCCGTTCTTCTGTCGGTGATAAGGACCTCCGGGGCGCCGTGACGTAGGACGATATTTTCGACGAAGAACTTAGCTACCTCGGATGCACTGCCTTTGGGAAGGGCTTTTGTCTCAGCGTATCGGGTGAGGTAGTCGGTAGCTACCACGATCTACTTGTTTCCGAAATCCGAAGTCGGGAACGGCCCCAGTAGGTCCATACTGATCTGCTGGAAAGGTCGGCAAGGTAGTTCAATCGGCTGCAGAAGTCCTGCTGGCCTTGTCGGCGGTGCCTTGCGTCGCTGACAGTCCCGGCATATCCTCACATAACGAGTAACATCGTTGGTAAGACGTGGCCAGTAATACCTTTCTTGTATCCTCGCGAGTGTGCGAGAAACACCGAGGTGCCCTGCCGTGGGATCGTCATGCAGAGCCTGCAGGAGCTCTGGTCGCAAAGCTGAAGGAACCACAAGGAGGTACTTAGCTCGAAGCGCTGAAAAGTTTTTTTCTTTTGTAGAAGACCGTTTCGCAGGGAGAACGACGCAAGTGCGTGCTTGAATACCTTCGGGACTTCGGCGGTCCTGCCTTCGAGGTATTCTATTAGGGCCTTAAAGTCCGGGTCGGTCCGCTGTCGTTCAGTGAAGTCGTCGGTAGTTGTCGTTCGCAAGAAGTAGTCGTCATCCGGGTCGTCGGGTGGTGATTGGTCGACAGGCGCACGAGAGAGACAGTCCGCGTCGGAGTGTTTCTTGCCGGACTTGTAAATGACAGTAATGTCATATTCTTGAAGTCTCAGGCTCCATCGCGCGAGGTGACCTGAAGGGTCCTTCAAGGTGGCTAGCCAACACAAGGCGTGGTGGTCGCTCACAATTTTGAAGGGCCTGCCGTACAGGTAGGGGCGAAATTTCGACGTAGCCCAGATGATGGCGAGGCACTTCTTTTTCGTTGTGGAATAATTGGCTTCTACTTTGGATAGCGATCGGCTGGCATAACTAATAACCCTTTCAAGTCCGTCAGCCCTCTGCACAAGAACGGCACCAAGACCTACGCTGCTTGCGTCAGTGTGTATTTCTGTCTCGGCAAATTCGTCGAAATGGGCAAGTAACGGAGGCGTCTGGAGGCGATTTTTAAGCTCTTGGAAAGCGTGTTCCTGCGGCGTTTCCCAATTGAACTCCACGTCACCCTGGTAAGGTTAGTGAGAGGATCGGCGATGCGGGCGAAGTTTTTCACGAACCGCCTATAATAGGCGCACAGGCCCAGAAATCGGCGCACCGCCTTCTTGTCAGCGGGTGGCGGGAAGTCGGCAATGGCGGCTGTTTTCCGTGGATCGGAACGAACTCCAGACTAGCTAATAACGTGCCCCAGAAACAAGAGCTCTTCGTAAGCAAATCTGCACTTTTCTGGCTTCAGTGTGAGTCCGGACGTCTTGATGGCTTGAAGTACAGCTTCAAGGCGCCGAGATGCTCGTCGAAACTCGAGGAAAACACGAGGACGTCATCCAAGTACACAAGGCAAGTCTGCCACTTCAATCCTGTCAGTACTGTATCCATAACGCGTTGAAAAGTTGCAGGCGCTGAGCAAAGACCGAAGGGCATCACCTTAAACTCGAAGAGGCCGTCCGGTGTTATAAACGCCGTCTTCTCTCGGTCTCTTTCGTCGACTTCGATTTGCCAATACCCAGTCTTGAGGTCTATTGACGAAAAGTACTTGGCGTTATGGAGCTGATCAAGTGCTTCGTCTATTCGTGGGAGAGGATAAGTGTCCTTTCTTGTGATTTTGTTCAGGCGGCGATAGTCGACGCAGAAACGTAGGGTCCCATGCTTTTTCTTACTAACACCACGGGGGATGCCCATGGACTCTTGGACGGCTGGATAATGTCATCCCGCAGCATTTCATCAACTTGTCTCTTCATGGCCTCACGTTCTCGCGTCGAAACCCTGTACGGACTCTGACGGAGTGGTCTGGCATTTTCTTCGGTTATGATGCGATGTTTCGTGATTGGGGTCTGCCGAATTTTTGATGACGACGAAAAGCAATCTTCGTATTGCAGGAGCAGGGCTTTGAGCTGTTCTTGCTTATGGTTCAGAATTCTGGGATTGACATCGAAAGCTATGGGAGGGGCTTGGTTCCTCTGAGCAGGTTCCACAGAATTGGCAAGGGTGAAAGCACTGGTGGCTTCGACAACTTCGTCGATGTATGCGACTGTTGTTCCTTTGTTCACATGTTTGTACTCATTGCTGAAATTCGTGAGCAGAACCGTTGATTTGCCTCCCCGCAGCTCTGCAATTCCTCTTGCGACGCAAAGATTTCGGGTGACCAACACATGCTGACTGCCTTCAACGACGCCTTCCAAGTCAGGTGATTTAGGAGCGCCGACTGAAATAATGACGCTTGAGCGAGGCGGAATGGTGACTAGTTCTTCCAGCACATTCAAGGCATGGTTTCCTGACGGCGTGCACGGCGGTAGTGCTTCTTCTGTGGATAACGTTAGCGACTTTGTTTTTAGGTTGAAGACAGCACCATGGAGGCATAAGAAGTCCATGCCAAGGATGACATCTCTCGAGCACCGCTGTAGGACTACGAAGTCTGTAGGATAAATACGGCCGTTAATGGAGACTATCGCTGTGCAGATTTCTGCTGGCGTTACGAGATGACCTCCGGCTGTGCGGATTTCAGGGTGTTATGACCGGCACAGCGGGGAGGTGGCTTGTGCGGGACGCTCATCGGCGTCGCGGTGAAATGCTGTCCACGTCCTGCACGAACGCGGGAGGCGTCTGTGTGCACCGCAGGAAATGCACATCAGCGTCGCTGGGACACACAGCCTGCGTCTGAGAAGATGCACGTGCACGGACGAGGGATATAAAAAGCGCGTCGCGTGTGCGGTCGGAGCTCTCTCTCTCTGGACTTCGCTGGCCCGCTCGTCTCGAGTGCGCTCTGGGCCCTTGTGGTAGAAAGCCGCGTCTGTACGCTCTCGTTGCAATGTACTTCTCTTGCAAATATGTAAATTAAACGCATCTTCCACTTGTTCGTGAGACGCGTCGCAAGAGTCGTCCTTCGCCGGATCCTGGGTGGCAGCCTCAACCCCTCCCCGGGCATATCAACTGGTTGGCAACGGCGGGATTGGTTCGTGTTCCTTCCTGGTACCCATGCTGGTGAGTGCTCACTTTCCGTAGAGATTCTGCCAGGTGTTTGGATAGATGGTGATGTTTATCCAAAAGGGTAGATTAGTTGCTGCTTTGTGAAGGATTGGGTTTATTAGAGGTACCTTCACGGCAGTTTGAGCAACGGAAGTCTGCACGGGGTGACCATGGACTTGAACCGGATTTAGTGCTGTTGTGCCAGGAGCTGGGGATTGAGGTGGCGACTATACGTAGAAAGCCACTTTTAATACAGGCGGTTAAGGATTCTGGCGCGGATGCGGAGGAGCTCGCCGAGTACTGGGAGCTAATTCAGGAGAGGATGAAAAGGGCACAAGAAGTCGAAGAAAGAGAGCGCCTTATGTTTGAAAGAGAAACCGTCAGACGCAAAGAAGAAGCGGAAAGCCAAGAAAGGGAGCTTGAGCGCTTGCGGCTTCAGCTTAAGATTGCAGAGGCAAAAGGCGCTAGTGATCTGGGAACAGCAAATGCAGAGATTCAGGCAGGCGCACGAGTGAGCATGAGGGACCTCTTGCAGCCTTACAAAATGAGCGAGGACCTAGCGTTGTTCCTTGTAAATTTCGAAAGAACTTGTGTGAGGATCGGGTTTGATCGTGACACGTGGCCTCAAAAGCTACTAATGATATTGCCTTGTGAAGCAGCGGACACGCTTGCGCGTTTGCCAGCAACAGACGCGGATCACTATAACAAAGTGAAGGCTGCCCTCCTAAAGAAATTCTGGCTTTCAGCAGAAGCGTTTCGCCGCCGGTTTAAGCACAAAAGAAAACGGACGAGACATTTCAGGAATTCGCATTCAACATGAAGGCCGATTTGGTGGAGTGGCTGAAGGGAGAAGGTGTCTACGAAGATCGGAATAAGCTGGTGGACTTGATCTGCCTTGAGCAATTTTACGGGTGCTTGAATGAGGAAATGCGCCTGTGGATTCAAGATAGACGTGGAGAGAGGAACATGGAACGCGCGGCTGAGCTAGCTGATGAGTACACCGTCCATCGCCAGTCAGAAAAAGCACGCGTTCGTCCATTCAGCAAACGGTCGCTCAAAGATTGCTCTGTGCGTAAGGGCGCCAGCTCTGCAATGAATGCGCCCGAGACCGAAGCAAAGAAAAACTCGGGGAAGGAAAAGAGTTTTGAGGTGAAAAGGCCACATTTGTGTTTCCGGTGCCAAGAGCCAGGACACAGTGGCTGGCTGTCGGAAACCGAAGGTAGTGTTTTCTTTTACGGGCTCAGTGACGGGCTCAGTGACGGACGGTGCCCTGGCGAACCCCAAATTGCTGCCTCGCACCATAAGCTCGCTCCGGTCCGACGCAAGAACCGGCAGCGCCTCCACAGGCACAGCAAAGCTGAGCGCGGGCCACAAGCACCGGTATCGATTAGTGCATCGAAGTCGTCGATGACTCAAGACACCCAGGCAGACAAGAAGGTAGTGGAGGGCGGGGTCCAAAAAGGCGACGTCCCAAGCGCCGCAGGATCCAAGGCCACAGCAGACGGTCCCGCTAAGCCAGGCGACCTAGAACTTGCCCACCCAGCAACTTCCGAGAACCCAAAGGCTACAGCCTTTACATCTCTACCTGGGTCATCCGAACATCCTGCTTCATCTTCAAGCGATACCGCTGCGCCAAGAGCCTCTGCTAACAAGGGCAAGAGGGGTACGCAATCGCTGAATGCCTTGATCGCATTGCTCGACGTTCGTGCCGAGACACCCTCTTGTAAGGAAGAAAAGGCCGGCCTGGATCTGTGGCGCATTGTGAAGGTGCTGCTGGTACTGTGTGTCATAATTGCCGTCCTGGGATTCATAGTTTCCTGCGAGCCCGTGGAAATGCGCAGCGCGAGAGGTTTTGTACCACGAAAGGCTGCGAGGAACACAAGCGTCGCATCGAAGGTCAGCTGGACAAAAGTGTGGATCCTTGCGACGATTTCGGTGCTCACGTTTGCGGAGGCTGGGCATCTCGCAAAGAGTTCCAGTTGTCACGCTCCCAGACGATCGATATGCACTTGGCCTGGCTGTACAAGCTCCCAACGACACTGGAGGCGGGCGTGACACGTTTGCCCGTCGGCATGAAAGTCGACGCGATGTTCAAGAGCTGCATGACGCCAGGAAAGTCCCAAGCGATTCACGGCAGCAAGTGCTACTATTTAGCCTTGTGTGTGGGTGTGCGGTGGATCGTGGCGACGCCGAAATGCGCTTGTTGGGATGTCTGCTTTGTGCTGTGCTGTGCAGGGGTGTGCTGTACTGTGTGGTGTGCGCGTGTGGATGGTGGTTGACGGTCAGTTAGACACCCGAGAAGAAGCACAACGGCCACTTCAGGCAGCAGCGCCACTGCAGCCCTTCCGTGACCTCTTCGCGCGGCGGACGGGCTGTTATGACCGGCAACGCGGAGAGGTGGCTTGCGGGGGACGCTCATCGGCGTGGCGGTGAAACGCTGTCCACGCCTGCAGGAGCGCGGGAGGCGTCTGTGTGCGCCGCAGGAAACGCACATCAGCGTCGCTGGGACACACAGGCTGCGTCTGAGAAGATGCACGTGCACGGACGAGGGATATAAAAAGCGCGTTGCGTGTGCGGTCGGAGCTCTCTCTCTGGACTTCGCTGGCCCGCTCATCTCGAGTGCTCTCTGGGCCCTTGTGATGGAAAGGCGCGTCTGTACACTCTCGCTGCAATGTACTTCGCTTGCAAATATGTAAATTAAACGCATCTTCTACTTGTTCGTGAGACGCGTTGCAAGAGTCGTCCTTCGCCGGATCCTGGGTCGCAGCCTCAACCCCTCCCCGGGCATATCAAGGGCCTTCCCAAGCTGTCCTAACTTTCTTTAACTTCGCGGCGAACGACCCACTGATGACGGAGTAGTCGGCTCCAGTATCGACGAGAGCGGTGACACAGTGACCGTCGATAAGAACGTCGAGGTCGCTAGTTCGCCGTCTCGCATTACAGTTAGGGCGTGGCGTCGGGTCACGGCTGCGTCGGCTTGTTCCTCTGCTTCCATGTTGCGTCGTCAGGTCACATTCGGTAAGTGAGGTTTCACCGTCAGGGCTTTGCCTGGTTGGCGTTGTGTTCGGAAAGCTCCGTCGCGGCGTCGTCGTCGGAGGAGGATCTTCGGCAGTTCGTCGCACAGCAACCGCACCTCCATCGGTTGCTGCCCTTAGTTTCCCGGATTCGGGCTAAGAGACCGGCCCCGCGTTGGGCCAGAGTACTTCGGGGGTGCGGTGACGTGTGGCGGCTGGGCGACGGTGAACGCGAAGAGCTTCGTGGTGTCCACCGAGTTCCTGCCAGGTAGTCGGCGATGTCACGTGGTCGTTCTCCTGGCTGTGGACGCGGTGCATTGACGGCGAAGCCACGCAGTCCCATCTGTCGGTACTGGCAACGGCGGTATGTGTGTCCGGCCTCGCCGCAGTGGTAGCAGAGCGGGCGATGGTCAGGGGTGCGCCAGACCTCAGTCTTCCTCGGTGCACTGCGCTGGGCCGCTGGCGAACGGTATGACGTCGGTGGGGGGGGGGTGGCGTCTGTCGACGGAAGTGCGATGGGGCGGCGTTTTGGTGTGCGCGGGGAGGAGCGTTGCGGCGCAGTGCAGCGGCGTAGCTCATAGCTTCCGGCTCGGGCAGCGGTGCTTGGGGAATTTGAAGTGATTGCCGAACTTCTTCTCGCACAATGTCGGCGATCGAATCTACTTGAGGCTGCGCCGAAGGCAACAGCTTGCGCAGCTCTTCCCGCACGATCGCTCGGATCGTTTCACGCAGGTCTCCGGAGTTACTGGCTTGAGCAGCAGCGCAGTCTGCAGTCAGGCGACGATTATACTGTCTGGTGCGCATGTCCAGGGTTTTTTCGATAGTGGTCACTTCGGCTAAAAATTCTTGGACGGTGTTTGGTGGGTTTCTCATCAGTCCCGCGAAGAGCTCCTGTTTTACCCCTCGCATGAGGAAACGAACTTTTTTTTCCTCAGGCATGTCTGGGTCAGCGTAACGGAATAGTCG
This sequence comes from Rhipicephalus annulatus, assembly GCA_013436015.1. Taxonomy (NCBI): domain Eukaryota; kingdom Metazoa; phylum Arthropoda; class Arachnida; order Ixodida; family Ixodidae; genus Rhipicephalus; species Rhipicephalus annulatus. The sequence continues at coordinate 178,848 of WOVY01001728.1, read as the reverse complement.
GGTCATTTCTTCTGTGAAAATGGCGACATTTTCATTTGGTAGCTGAACCCGGGTCTCTAATAAAGCAGCGGCCCTCTCTTTCCGAGCGACGCTCGCGAACGTTTGCAGAAATGCGCCGCAGAAAACATCCCACGTTCGGAGCGGGGACTGCCGATTTTCGAGCCAGGTCCTTGCGGTGTCTTCCAAATAGAAGAACACGCGACGCAGCTTTTCGTCATGGTCCCAGTGGTTGAGGGCGGCCACATGGTCGTATGTTTCTAGCCAGGACTCCCGGTCTTCGAACGATGACCCATGGAAAATTGGTGGTTCCCTGGGTCGATGCATGACCATCGTTGGCTGGGACGCTGCGGTTGTCATTGTCGCTGCAGTCACGGTCATGGCCTTGGTCTTCCGCGCCTTGTCTTGTAGAAGCCCGTACTCCGGTGGTAGCCCTTGCTGTCGGCGGCTTGTTCGCTGCTCCTGGTTGGCGTTGGTGTCTTCTCCGCGACGTGGGCTGGGTTCAGGCCTTGACGGGAGCGTCCGGTACATGAACGAAGCAGCACCTCCACCAGATGTCACGGGGTCGTGACGTGGCTGAAGACAGGAGACTTCGTCTTGGGATTTAACTGTTTATTTGGGCGAACCTGTGCCCGGTAAACGGAAAGTCCAATTACAGCAGCAGTCTCGCACAGATAGCAGTCTCGGACTGATAGCAGCGAAAGGAGCGTCGGCCTTCGATCAACAACTGACAAGCGGTGAAGCGCGTCGGCAGTTATACTCTTGCCATCGAATGTTCTAGCGTTATCCCTGGCGGTGGCGTAGGTTCCAGAATAGTCTGTACAGTTCGCAGGGTAGGCTTGATCTTATCGAAATGATCTACTACCGTCCGGAAGCTTCTCGAAAAATGCAGGCGCGGTTTGCGCTGAGAATTGTGTAGTGTTTGCGGACGATAACAAAACTTGGAAAATGGAACGTCGCAATATTGTCCAGGTTTTCTTCCCTGCATTCTTGGAGGGATACTAATATTTACAGCGCGTCAGAAAGTATGCTAACTCGCGGACTTTTCCTGGCCATGAAGGTAATGAAAGGAAGGCTACGGAGCCAAAGCGGATGTGTGCTACCGCTGAAAAAATCACAGCATATCCGCGGAGTGAATGATGATGAGCGGGGCGAAGCGTCCGTCCGTGTGTTTTCCTGTCTGTCAAACAGCGCGAGCCGCTGTGGCTATCCGCGCCCGCCGTTCTGCTTCGTCCATGCCCCACCAACGATGCGACGCGTCCACGCCAATCGGAGAGTAGTGGTATGGTGCCATATAAAATATTCTCACCTAACTGCAGTTTTATGTACTTCTATGAGACAGCGCTATCTATTATACTATTTGGAGATATTGCCGGTTATGCGTGACGCGGGACAAAGTTGGACTAAGAGGAATTGCGCTCCTAAGCCGTTCTCTGCGAGAATAGAGCACATCCTCCCTTTATGGCACTTGGCTTCCCTAATAGCTCATTGGCTTCCCTGTCAATACAACCAGCACACAGCACAGGGAACTCCGACACTTGGAGCCAGGTTACGGTGGTCTTCCCTTCAGGGAGCCAGGTTTCAATGGCATTATCATTTTTTTGTTCCTGACCAGAACCGGTCTCTTGACAGCTTTGTTAGCTCTTGGCTGGAGGGAGTCAGTGTCTTTAGGGGGCTCTCTTCTTTGAATGCGTCGACAAACTAATGCTTCCTCTGCAGTCACCCGAGAAAAAATTCCTAAGCCCGTGGCCGTCATAACAAAAGAGAATGGGAAGGCTGGCACGCCTGAAGTCGGGGTGTCACACGTGGTTTAACGAACAGCTCTGATTGGACAACAGTATGCGACACAAAAATTTGGGCACACTGAAAATCAAACTCCTTTCAGTTTTGAAAGAGACTTGGGAGTGTGCTTACTGAGCCTTCTTTGCCCGGTGAACCATGGATCCAAGCTCAATGCCGACGTTATTTGACGTAAGTCACACGAATTTTCAAATGTGATGGATTTCACTAGATAGTTTCTTGTGTTCACTGAATAGATATTCACTACATCATGTATTTTGCTAAAATTTCTTGCGAAAATCATATATATCGGCCGTCCTTCGTAGATTTCTTGCGATACATCGCTTATACAATGCAAATGTGGGGACAACTTAGTGCGTGTAGAACGAAGTATGCGAAGGGAATCCATTGTTTATCTTCATTTACGTATGAACGACCAGACAACGAGGCACGCATGCAAAGCAGTGAAATTTTACGTCGACGCGTGCGCCCTGTAATCTTTCATTTCATAATGCCACCTTCACCCACCCTTAAGACTTAACATTTTTTGTGCATGTGTGTAACAATAGGGGCACTGTCCCGTGTAGAGTAAGGCAGTGCTAGATGCAATTTGTTAGGTATCCTGATGCCGTAGCTTTCCGTGTCACTGTGGCAAAGGCCAGCTTGCCGACGTTGACGGGAGTGTTTCCACTGTAAACCTACGCATATAGGGTTACACCAGTGCATCCTCTGGTACACGTGATCGGTTTCATGTTCCGAGGAACCGCGGTGTAACGGGTACCTGAACCCAGTCTCCTAAGCACATAGTTTGGAACTCTGGTGCTGCGACCGTAGCAACTCATGGGATTTGGAGGTTTTGTACAGGAAAATAAGCCCTTGACATAAACAACAAAAATAATGTAAAATGCCCTGAAATTGAATTTACGTTTAAAGCTGGCCAGGATGCCGCACCAGGCATAGACACCCTTCCATCGAATGCTCTGCTCGTGATGTGTGCACAATTCTCGTGGCCCTGTGGAAAAATGTACATCAGCCTGTATGAAAGTGTCAGTCTGTGTACTCCCTAGGTTGGTGAATAAGTGCAAAAAAAGAGGACGAGTATGCACATCTCGTCGCGCGCATTTCTGCATGTGTGTGCAAGTCACAGTGCAATAAAGGTTGTGGGGTGTGAACCGGCTTTCTGAAACACTGGGATAATGGCCAAAATGAGCAAACACATTTCATCACTTCTGACTTTAGAACCATTTTTTTATAAAAAAAAACGTTGGTTCATGCAGAAGCAGTGTTGTCGATAATGCGTTGCAAGTAACGCCATGACCAGTAACGCCTTACTTTTTCTGGTAACTGAATTACGTATTCGCTACAATGTCGGAACGGTAAACGGTGAAGGTACTTCCGTTGATTTTTTTCTGCTAAAGTTAATCCTACAATTTTCATCTTGTAAGCTACATTTTCCTACAGCTCACCCTGACGAATTCTGTTTGTCACAGCATTGGAGTGCTGTAGGCTTGCCAAGCACACGCATAGACAACTCGTTTGCAATTGCTTTTTTTAAAGGAATCCTCGGTAGAAACTTTCTTGAAAACACACCGGCTTCTTGATGGGAGAGTAGGGCCATCGTCACAGAAATCCTGAACGTGACCACCATTTACAACGCTTCATAGCATTGTAAGGCACTCTTGCATAGCTAACATGCACAACGTATGTCACAAATTCTCGGTGATTTCAGCACGTGTTCATCTATAAAAGGATGAAAGTGGCTTTTCCTTGTGACTTGTTACAACAATAAAACGCGCTATTTTACAGCAGTGGTGGACATTTCAAAAAGGAACGGCGCGCCATGTCTTCGTCATTCCCTCGTTTGTTGTTTTGTTTTCTTTTTTACTGTTTCGACGAATTGATTATACAACAAAAGGTCTCTCTATTCCTACTTTGTGCACTAGCAACGCTGTCACTTGTTGGTGGAACTTAAAATACTGCTGTGCTCCCGAGAACGTCTCGGAACACAGCTGTGAAAGAACGAGCAAGTTCTCTCAATCTCAAAAATTAACTATCGCCAAAACAATGTCCTTACCCTGTTGAGAAGGAGCGAAGTTTCGTTAAGAACCGTATACGAAGCCAGGAGCTGGTACGCTGAGATTCCGTTGTTTGAAGGAAAAACAGCAATGCAAATACTTTTTTTAAATAGACAGTCTTCAGCAAGCACCCGTTAAAAAGATAAATAAATCTTAGCTACAAGTTTGTTTGGACCGTCCATTGCTTGTGCAGGCAGAGAGCATTAATTGACACCAGATCTGGGTCCTCTATTTTTACTGGATCACGCTATAGCCAGCAGTAACAGCCGAGTAGGCCTTTGGGAGGCATTCAAAAATTTTGAATAGGTTGGCAAAATGGATAATACCGAGCACCTTCTTTGTACCTGCTTTTGTGGATGAACTTATTTGGGTGCACTATGCACAACCTAAATGCGTGCTCTGCTTAGGTCGAGTCCTACCCGATACTGCGGGACATCGCCCGCGTGTCACGAAGTGCGGCAAGTGGACAGGCCCGGTTTGTCGACAGCAACGGGGCCCACCAAAACATCGATCATGAGGTTGGAGGGCTGTCACTTTTGAACCACTGGTTCTCCGTGTTCTCTGTACAAGGCCAGGATAACAGGACTTTTGACTACATCAGACTTGCTGGCGTCAGTGGACAGGTACGTACTAAACAGGCGTATAAGTTTCATTCAGAGACAAATGTACCGTAGACCCACTTAGTTGACTGTGACAAGATTTCTTGCCCAAGTGTGTCGGATGCACAGTGATTCCATAGTGTTGCATGGGCATTTTGGTTCAAACCAATGCTTAGAAAAAGCGTGGCTGCTGCCTCTTTCTAGGAAACCTCATGACAGGAAAGTAAAACATGTCTTCACACAGGTAGTTTTGAGCTTTTATGGTGCATCGTTTGGCCACAATTGCGAATGAATAAATGCTACAGCAACAAATTGCGAAGTCACGCAAAGAACTGCAAGCAGCTCGAAACTTGCAGAGCGCATCTCAAGCGGAAAGCCCGCACGAACTCGTATCCTCCCGATCCACAAGCAAGTGGAACATTTAATGATTCCTGCACTGTACTTATCACTTCATGCAGATCCCCTCATAGTTCCTTTACCAAGATAGCGAAGTTGATCATCGGCAAAGATCTTCCTAAATTACCATTTCAGGCTTTTGCACTCTTTTTTCGGCCTGTGCTCGTTGCTTCTGCTCCCAATTGAGATGCCGTTTTGAGACCAAAAGCTCATTAAATGGGTCATTGTTTGCGAAAGTGCTGCCTCCCGTCATTTCGCCTTCTTGCACTGATGACGACTTGTTCATTCGGTCATCATCTACTGCAAAGTACGATTCCATTCATGACATTAGTCGTTAGTTCTAACACTAAAAACTTTCAAGAATCTAAAATCAGGAAACGCTGACCCGCATGTCGCGGGATCAAATCCCGGCTGTGGCGGCTGCATTTCCGGTGGAGGCGGAAATGTTGGAGGCCCGTGTACTCAGATTTGGGTGCACTATAAAGAACCCCGCAGGCGGTCGAAATTTCCGGAGCCCTCCACTACGGCGTCTCTCATAATCATGTAGTGGTTTTGGGACGTTAAACCCAACAAATCAATCAATCAAAATCAGGAAACAGTCAGCTATAAGAAGAGCACTTAAAGGATATTCGAGGCTACGTGCATCATGACTAATGTGATGGCTTTACCATTTCTAAAAAATTGCCCCGTATCTGCATCTAATCTGCAAATGTCGTCGAAAGACAATAGTCTTGCGTGTGCAGACAGTGAAGAAAGCATTTATTTGATATTCTGCGCAAGCAAATCAATGAATTGCATTCTGAAGGTGCTGCGTTAGAGCACCTCGAGCGTGAAGCGGAGGCAAACAAACGCAATAAGGTACGTCACGCGTGAGACATGAGCGCCATCTGGCAGCTCTTTCAGAAAACGAAGCACATGGCTCTGAGACGGGTGTGCGTCCGTCTCAAAGGTGACAATGTGTAGAACGTAAGGCGATGGGTAGGTGCCACCACTGTCTCGTCTTAGCAAAGCTTTGGAAACACTCGCCCTTCCGTGCAAGCGTTGCATGGTGAGCACAGCGTTATAAGCTCTATGGTCCTTAGAATAACTTATGTATTCCTCTTCTACACTCTAAGTCAGGTGCCGGATAACGAACGGCACATAGGCGGTGCGCTCCTGCGTACTGACAAAATCCTGTCTTTGGAAGCCCAGCAACAAAAATACCCGTGACATCCGCTCCGCATGAAAGTTACGCATACAACCGGTAAGAGCATGCAAGAAGGAAAAAAAGAAAAAAATGGTAGATAGATAGATAGATAGATAGATAGATAGATAGATAGATAGATAGATAGATAGATAGATAGATAGATAGATAGATAGATAGATAGATAGATAGATAGATAGATAGATAGATAGATAGATAGATAGATAGATAGATAGATAGATAGATAGATAGATAGATAGATAGATAGATAGATAGATAGATAGATAGATAGATAGATAGATAGATAGATAATATATATTGTCTGGCAGCATATTGATTTCAGCTCTGCTGCGGGAACTTGGCCAATATTCTGTACTAAACTTTGTGCTATGCCAACCTACAGCCTTCAATGATAATAATCGGGTTCTAGAAACTGTATTTGACCGCATACGCTGTTTGCTCTTTCGAAACGTCGTGGTACTGAGCAACTTTTATAGAAGCTGTTTAGCTGGCAAAGTCTCCGCCTCCGCTAAAGTCTAGAACAATGTACCTCCGCCATACACTGATAGTGGCACAAAGTATACTTTCGGCTGAGGAGGTGCTACTGCAGTAACAGGCTCCTCGTAGCAGATGACGAAGTGCGAGCGAACGTCGTGCTTGCAGCTGCTATATCTGCGCGAATATTGGAATGCTTGAAAACGCAACGCCGACAACGACTAGTTTTTCTCTTCTGGTGACCTTTATTTTAATCAGAAGCCACAGTGGCTGCCGTTTTGAGGTACCCAGCACAAATAACCTGTCTCTGACCTCATGTGCAAAATGTATACACCTTTTCACATGTGACAAAAAAGAACACCACCATGTTGGGCTGCATGCGGTAGTAGAAAGGCTCAAGTGGCAGCCTCGGCAGAACATTTTCGGTAGGTCGGGCTAATTTTCGAAGCCCAGAAAGCACTTTGTTGGCACCCAGAGATGTGCTCTTGAAACGTTCTACACAGTGTCTTGAGCAAAGGTTTGTTGACCATGGAATTACTACAAAATAGATATTTGCGTCGCATCTGAAATCTGCATCCACTGACATCAAGAAACTGGCATACCTAACACATGCACGACCGAAGCTCGAGTACGCGTCGTCCATTTGGCAACAATCACAATCATATCTTGCAGGTGAAATCGAAGCAGTGCAAAACCGCGCAGCGCGTTTTATAACATCCCAATACTCATCATACATTAGTATAACTGCCTTGAAACGCACCCCATCACTTCCAGTTCTGAATCACGTCGCATAATCACTCGTCCTTGCCTCCTCCATTGCTTCTTTAATCAGTCATTCAGAAAACATACGCTTCTTACTCCACCTGTACGAACATCATCGAGATTGGCTCACACATGTCCCGTTGCACACATCAGTGATCTCACAGTGACGATAAACAACTCCTTTTTCCCACACGCAATTACCCTATGAAACACGCTACCTTACGCCATGGCTTCCTGCTCAGACCGAGGAAAACTTCGTGAGAAACTAGCCCGCCATTTTGTTCAACAGTATTTGCCTACCATCACAGCATGATGAATTCTCTCGTGTACGCAATGCTACATTTGTTTCTCTTTTCTTTTGTTTTTGTTACTAATTGCAGTTATTTTACTTTTGCGAAACTTGCGCGATTCTATTTTTCTCTTATGCGCCCACCAAAGGATATTAGATTTTTCCTGACGTACGTATCTGATGCTATGTTTCTTTTGTTCTCTTTATTTTATTTGATTTGATTTGTTACAAACTAGTGTATTATATTGGTTAGAAGCTTGTGTATGCCCCCCCTCACCTTATGTAATGCCATCAGGCCCTTAGGGTGTAATAAATGAAATGAGAAGAAAAAAAAAAACAAAATTTTACGCCAACTAGCCGCTAAAGTTTGTTCGTTTCGTGTGCATAATGTTGGAACACATAACGGGCAGTAGTATAAAATCCTTTTATGCGTAACTGTTCATCGAGAGGTCGGACTCGTGCGCCTTCTCTTAATATTTCCGCTCGTGACGCTTGTCCATCTATGCCAGAAAGGCGGACGTTTGGTCCTGCTGCTTGCTACAGTAGTCACCCAGGCCACGCATATTTCCCCTCCTGGGCGTGTACATCGTCAAGCATCTGTAACGCATTGTTATAAGCTTTTAAAAGAACCTTGGAACAGATTATCGCACAACGAGCTCTTTCCAGACGATGACGACCCTCCCCTTTCCAGGTTCGACCTTAAAGAACAGCGGAAATGTTTTCAAATCTAAAATAGATCGCGCTTCTATCGATGGGTTTGCTAACTTGCAGATCTGTCGTCTTCAACAGCACGTTGTGAAAAACCGAAGTCATTCTTATGCTGAATACCCGATACACCATTTTATATGTCGTATTGTGGCCTCACGAGATAAACTTTGGTGTACTTGAAGTTTTCTATAACAATGAAATTCGAGAAAATATTACCTAATTATGATAGCACGCATCGGGGACAACAATATTTCACTTCCTTAGATGATGCCTTGGCACATCGGCAATAGCTCACCGATCGGCGAAATATTACTAATCCTCACTTCGCTTCAGACCACTGGTGAGTTAGCCCTCTATTTATTATACAGTAAGGAGTCATAAATATAAAGCTTTGTTAACAGCGAACGACGCAAAATTTTCATCAGTTTGGCTCACCATACGATTTGGTAGACGAACATTTTCGTCTGAAGTGATATTTAGAAGAAACTTGGCAGAATCTTTGTCGAAGACATTAACACAGAACTCGTTGTTTTGACCAATTTCTGATGCTTATCTTCCGTGACGAATATCTCGTGCTTGCTTCCACAGTTCGCCGAAGGCACAAGGCTAGCTTCTCTGAAGTTCGAAATATTCCAGTCTTTTGAAACTAGCAGAGCACGTGGCCGCACACTTCGAACTCTCGTCCGAGACTATAACGGAGAATTGGAAGTGCCCTACCTCGAAGGTATCAGTCGCGCATTGTCCGGACACTAAGTGGTTCACAATGGCCGCAGACAGCTGTGGTGCCACATTCCTGCTCATCGCGGCCCCTTCTCACCAACCTCTCTGCAAAAAAGAAAAAAAACCTCAGAGGATGCAGTTTTCACGCCCACGATAAAAAAAAGCGGAGAGAAGAATGAAGGGTAAGCGTGCTTTCACCGTGCCTAATCCGTGTTGTGTGAACATTATCGATTCGGAGAAACTGGATTTGGTAGGCTATTTCTACGATCATGATTGTATTGTTCCAGAGTTTCTTTTCTGTGTGATGCTGGTCGCGAAAACGTTGTAGAGGGGTTTTATAACTAACTGTGGTCCCGATGGCCACAGCAAGCAGAGTTGCTACCAAAGTGTAACATCAACCCCCCCCCCCCCTACTGAAGGGGAGAAAATCAGAGTTTGAAAACACAGTGATCGCAGACGCTACTATGAAGAACGCTGCATGGTAACTCTTTGCCATGACTATTTTTAATGTGTCAAGACTCTCTGTACAGAGGCACATATTTTTGTGCTTTATGAGTTTGATTTTGTGAAACGGTGAAATTGCTGAATGCCACCCGCTGGCGTCAGTTAGCATCATATTGTCTTTTCTTCCTTGCATTTTTGGAGGGATACTCATAATTGACACGCTTCAGAAAGTATACTCACTTACGGACTTTTTTTTTTTGGCAATGAAGCTAATGAAAGAAAGTCTACGGAGCCAAAGTGGATGTGTGCAACCGCGGAAAAAATCACGGCACATCCGCGGAGTGAATGATGATGAGTGGGGCGAAGTGTCCGTCCATGCGTCCGTCCGTGCGTTTTCCTGTCTGTCGAGAAGCGCGAGCCACCTCGGCTATCTGCAGCCGCCGTTCCGCTTCGTCCATGCCCCACCAACGATGCGACACGTCCACGCCAATAGGAGAGTAGTGGTATGGCGCCATATAAAATACTCTCACTTAACTGCAGTTTCTATGTACTTCTATGCGACAGCGCTATCTGTTATGCTATTCGGAGATACTGCCGGTTATGCCTGACGCGGAACAAGGTTGGACTGAGAGGAATTGCGCTCCTAAGACATTCTCTGCGGGAATGGAGCCCACCCTCCTTTTATGGCACTTGGCTTCCCTAATAGCTCATTCGCTTCCCTCTCAATACAACCAGCACACAGCACAGGGAACCTCAACGCGTGGAGCAAGGTCACGGTGGTCTTTTCTTCAGGGAGCCAGGTTTCAATGGCATTATCACTCTTTTCTGTTCTTGACCAGAACCGGCCTCTTGACAGCTTTGTTAGCTCTTGGCTGGAGGGAATCAGTGTCTTTCGTGGCCTCCCTTCTTGGAATGCATCGACAAACAGTCGCTTCTTCTGCAGTCACCCGAGAAAGAATTCCTAAGCCCGTGGCCATCATAAAAAAAGAGAATGGGAAGGGTGGTGCGCCTGAAGTCGGGGTCGCACACGTGGTTTTCCGAACAGCTCTGATTGGACAACAGTATGCGACACAAAAATTTGGGCACACTGAAAATCAAACTCCTTTCAGTTTTGAAAGAGACTTGGGAGTGTGTTTGCTGAGCCTTCTTTGCCCGGTGAACCATGGATTTAAACTGGAGGCCGACGTTATTTGATGTAAGTCACACGAATTTTCAAATGTGATGCCTTTCATTAGAGAGTTTCTAGGTTCACTGACCAGATATTCACTACATCATGTAATTTGCCAAAACTTCTCGCGAAAATCATATATATCCGCAGTTTTTCGTAGCTTTCTTGCAATACTTCGCTTCTACATTGCAAATGTTGGGACCACCTAGTGCGTGTAGAACGAACTATGCGAAGGAAATCCATTATTCATCTTCATTTACGTATCAACGACCAGGCAACGAGGCACGCGCGCAAAGCAGTGAAATTTTACGTCATACGTGCGCCCTATAATCTTTCTTTTTATAATGCGACCTTCCCTCACCTTTAAGACTTGACATTATTTGTGCATGTGTGTAACACTAGGAGCAGTGTTCTGTGCAAAGTGAGGCAGTGCTTGGTGCAATTTGTTAGGTTTCCTGATAATATAGCTTCTCGTATCACTGTGGCAAATGCCAGCTTGCAGACGTTGACGGGGGGTGTTCTGACTGTAAACCTAAGCATGTAGGGTTACAGCTGTGCACCCTTTCGTACACGGGATCGGTTTCATGTTGAGAGGACAAGCGGCGCAACGGGTACCTGACCCAGTCTCCTAATCACATAGTTTGTATCTCTGGTGCTGCGAATGTCGCAAGCCGTGTGATTAGAGGTTTTCGTACATGAAAATAAGCCCTTGACATAAACGACTAAAATCATCTAAGATGCACTGAAATTAAATGTATATTTAGGTCTGACTAGGATGCCGCACCAGGCATGCACACCCTTCAGTCGAATGCTCTGCTCGCGTTGTTTGCACCATTTTCGTTGCCCTGTGGAAATATGTGCATCGGCCAGTATGAAAGAAGAAGTGTCAGTGTGTACTCCCTAGGTTGGTGACTAAGTGCAAAAAAAAAGATGACCAGTATGCGCATCTCGTCACGCGCATATCTGCATGTGGGTGCAAACCACAGTGCATTAAAGGTTGCGGGGTGCGAACCGGCTTTCCGAAGCACTGGGATACTGGACAAAAGCAAACACATTTCATCACTTCTGACTTTAGAACCATTTTTTATCAAAAAAAGAACGTTGGTTTATGCAGAATCAGTGTTGTGGATAATGCGTTGCAAGTAACGCCATGACCAGTAGCGCCATACTTTTTCTGGTCACTGAATTACGTATTCGCTACAATATCGGAACGGTAAACTGTGAAGGTGCTTTCGTTGATTTTTTTTGGTAACGTTAATCCTACGTTTTCATCTTGTAAGCTACAAATTCCTAGAGCTCACCCCAACGAATTCTGTTTGTCGCAGCAATGAACTGCTGTAGGCTTGCCAAGCACGCGCATAGACAACACGTGTGAAATTGCTTTTTTTCAAGAAATCCTCGGTAGAAAGTTTCTTGAAAACGCACCGACTTCTTGCAGGGAGAGTAGGGTCATCGTCCCACAAAGCCTGAACGTGACCACTATTTACAACGCTTCAAGGCATTGTAAGGCACTTTTGCATAGCTAACATGCACAACGTATGTCACAATGTCTCTGTGATTTCAGCACGTGTTCACCTATAAAAGGCTGGAAGTGGCTTTTCCTTGTGACTTGTTACAATAATGAAACGCGCTCTTTTACAGCAGTGGTGGACATTTGAAGAAAGAACGGTGCGCGATGTCTTCGTGGTTACCTCGTTTTTTTTTTTTACTCTTTCAACGTATTCATTTACAACTAAAGTTCTATTCCTAGTTTTTGCACTAGCAATGCTGTCACTTGTTTGGTGGAACTTAAAACACTGCTGTGCTCCCGAGAAAGTCTCGGAACACAGCTGTGTCAGAGCAAGCAAGTTCTCTCAATCTCAACAGTAAATTATCGCCAAAACAATGTCCTTACCCCGTTGAGAAGGAGAGAAGTTACGTTTAGAAACATAGACGAACGCAGGAGCGGGTACCCTGAGATTCCGTTGTTTAAACGAAAAACAGCAATGAAAATACTTTTTATTTAAATAGACAATCTTCAGCAAGCACCCATTAAAAAAACAAATAAATCTTAGCTACGAATTCTTTTCGACCATTCATTGCTTGTGCAGGCAGAGAGCATTAATTGACACCAGATCTGGGTCCTCCCTTTTTACTGAATCACGCTATAGCCGGCAGTAACTGACAAGTTGGCCTTCGGGAGGCATTCAAAAATTTTGAATAGGTTAGCAAAATTGATAATGCCGAGCGCCTTCTTTGTACCTGCTTTTGTGAATGAACTTATGTGGGCGCACTATGCACAACCTAAATGCGTGCTCTGCTTAGGTCGAGTCCTACCCGATACTGCGGGACATTGCCCGCTTCTCAGAAAGTGCGCCAAGTGGACAGGCCGCGTTTGTCGACAGCTACGGGGCCCGCCAGAACATCGATCATGAAGATGGAGGGCTCTCATCTCAGAACCACTGGCTATCCGTGTTCCCCGTACAAGGCCAGGATCACCAGACTTGCGACTACATCCAACTTGCTGGCGTCAGTGGACAGGTGCGTACTGCACAGGCTTATTAGTTTCATTCCGCGGCAAATGTACCGTAGACCCATTTAGTCGACCGCGACAAGAATAAGTATGCCGGATGCGCAGTGATTTTATGGTGTTGCATGAGCACTTTGGTTTAAACCAATGGTTAGAAAAAGCGTAGTTGCTGCCTCTTTCTAGGAAACCTTATGACAGTAGAGTAAACCATGTCTTCACAGAGATAGTAGGGAGTTTTAGTGCTGGGTACTCAAGCGGCTTGCGTACGCAGGAAGTTGGGGCGGCGGTATTGCGCATGCGCGAAACCCCAAACAGATGCGTCGCAAGATCGCTGGGGCGATGGGGCCATGCGTCCACGCGGTCCATTTCGCAAGAACTCACGGTATCCGCACTGCGGATACTCTAGCCGTCGAGTTAAAATAATCCAAAGTGCGAGCACTTATGGCGACTACAAGGCTTCAGCCAAATTTCCAAAGCTAGAGGGCCTGAAACATAGAAACTAAACAACATATGCCAGCCCCCAACCATCTGAATAGGTGTCGCTATCTAGCACGGCCATAGTGAAACAGACAACCACAAATTTGTTATTGCAGAAACATTGTGCATTGTACATCTGGTCCAAAAACTGCGCAGCAACAATACTACAAATGAGTAACCTATTTATTCATTTTCCCCTCAAAAACATTACGCGTAAGCTAACATGTTCATGACTGCGGTTGCACGAAGTGTCACAAGATGTCGACACAGTCGTTACAGTAACCTTGTATTTTTCACTTTTTTGCGTATACCAAATTACTGTACACAATAAAAAAGTGTACTGATCACTATGAATGTTTAATTTAACATTTTAAATTATAAAAATACCCTAATAATACTTACGCGACAAGACGCTATGGTGCTACGAGCGCGTGTGGACTTCGTGCGGCTTGCGTTTGCGTGCGTGCCACCGTGGCGCCAACTAAAAGGCATTCCGGTTGGGTATGGGTTGGGTTGGGTATGGGTTGGGCTCCCAAGAGAATGCGCACTCAGCACTAAAACTCCCTAGTTTTGAGATTTCTTGTGCATCGTTCCGCCACAATAGCGAATGAATAAGTGCTACAGCAACAAATTGTGAAGTCACGCAAAGAACTGCAAGCAGCTCGAAACTTGCAGAGCGCATCTCAAGAAGAAAGCCCGCACGAATCGAGCGTACACAAGACGAGCGCGGACACCTAATTTTCACAGTTCGACACCTAAAGCGCGCTGTTTAAACAGGAAACAAAAAAGACTTACGAAACGAACGCACAAGTATACTACACAGGACAAGAGCAAACAACTGTAAATATTCTTACTTCTGAGCAGTGTGCACCTTTCGTAAACACGGCAGCAGCAGCAAGCGAAGTGACCTCTGCGCCCTCCAGAGTCACGACTCTGATAAGCGCGGGCTCCGGACAGATCACGCTCCGTGGAGGCGCCGCTCAACGACACGCGACAAACTTAGCGCGCCAAACAACACAACACGAGCATGTCACGCCAACTCGCTACTGATGACGAAAACCCGTCAAGGTTAAAGAGCTGTGAGGACCGCCAAACGATATATGATGTATATAAATGGTTTGCCTCTAGTAACGTTACAGCGTAGGCTACGTGGCCAAATGGTTAGCGCCGCGCGTTGCGCATCGTGAGGTCACTGCTTCGATGTCCCGATAAAGAACCTCAACTTCTCGTTTTTTAAACCAGTGGACCACGTCATACAACGCTTTCGTGTTGAAGGAGGATATGATTGACGAAGTTATCGTATGTAGTGACTAAAAAGGGCATATCTTTGCGAGAATGGCTGTAGTAATAATAACTGTGCAGTCAAGCTTTCAAGAATAGATCTTACCACTGAAATTCTCGCTTAAGTTCAATTGAAGCTTGTGGTCTAGTCGACGCCACTTTGCGCAGTCACGCTGTAGCTGACGAAAGCTGGGGAGAAGTATATTTTGCAATGCAGTGTCGACAAGTTCCGATGGCTGCTTGAATCATTCATGTGTGCGTGCATTTCTATTTCTTTTTTTTGCAATTGATACTCTTATTTTCGAAGAGGTAGCTGAGAAGTTTCACCTAAGCGTACGTTGCTCAGGTCGGGTACTTTCCAATGTGGCGGTACGGGTATACCAGTTTGGGAGGCTCGCCAGGCCCACACACCATTCCATCCGAGGGTGACGGACACCAGGATCACAGCAACCACGACCATGAGGTTTCCCCATACCAGTTGATGTCCTCCGCACAGTTCCAACACCAGCAGCAGCAACAGATGCAGGACCGGGACCAGCAGCCAGCCTCCCATTACACGGAGTCTTGGTTCACTTCCCAGGTACGTAAGGTCGGCAGTAACTACAAAGTCAGCCTTCGGGAGGCATTGAACGTTTCATTATGTTAGCACTGTACCGAGTGCTTTTCTTGTTTCTGCTCTTGTGCATTATTATTCGTGTGTGTGTGTGTGTTCTTCAGTGTGTATCGTATAATCCAGTTTTTTAATTGAAACTAACAGCACGTATGTAAGATCAATTCATCTCATTTATGTAGGACCGTATGTACGTTATTTTGTTTTTTTTCTTTATTTGTAACAATCAAGTGGAAAGGGATAGCCGCCACCATGTAACGGTGACAAAAACTCATTTGTATAGTCTCTACTACAATAAAAAAATGGTCAACGTTGATTGTTGAATTAGCGGTCCAGAAACATTGAAGTTTTACCTTTCTCAAATGGGAGTGCTTACCCTGAAATGAAATCACGTTTCACATGGGCTTAGCGCGCTTCAATTTACCCGCCTCAAGCAGAACGTTTCACGTCATCACCGTTGCCATGCACAACATTGTTCCGCTTTACTAAACGGCCGCCGGCACTAGTAGCAGCGGAACGAAAGCAGCGGGAGCCACAGAAGCAACAACGGCCATTTAACACTCTCCTGCCATTGGCTCCGTGATGGCCGACGTGCTTCCTTCAACTGAGCGTCACTAAATGACACAACCTGTACAGTTTAGGCAGGCAAAAATTTAACATTCAAACCACCCATGTCCGGTTGTTCTTTTTGCCATGAATCAAACAGAACCAAACGAGCATCATCTTATTACGTCTCTTAATGCACGGAGTAAGGGTTCTTTACTTAGTGCAGCTACTTCGATTACTAGTGTATAATTGTAATTTTCCTACTGTAGAGCATGTGTTCTCGAGTATTTACCTTAATTTCTCGGTAATTAGTACTCTGTTGTTAATATACTGTCGTTTTAATCGCTTTCATGCATTGAGCTTTCACTCTGAAGTAGATATTCATTTGATTTCGTGTCCCTTCAATATGCAACTGTACACTATCTGATAAATACGTGCTCTGTTTAGGTCGAGACCAACCCACGTGACATTCCCCACGTGTCAGAAAGAGTGCCACGTGAACAAGCCCCCTTCGTCGACACCAGTTGGCACAGCCAAAGCATTGATCGTGAGACTGAAGGACTTTCTCCTCAGGGCCATGCGCTCTCCCAGTTCCCTCAACCAGGCCAATGGGGTCACCGGACCTACGACAACGTCCAACAAGTTGGCGTCAATGGACGGCTACGTACTGAACAGGTATTGAAGATTAATTTCATGCAAATGCACTCTGCTTATATTTGCTCAAACGCGGTAATATTTCTTGCCCAAGTGTATTGGAGACGCACTGGCGCCCCATTGTTACATGCATATTGATAATCGAATGAATGTTCAGAAAAACAGGATGCGGCTCACGGGGGTATCACCATCATATGCAGCGACAAAGAGACGTATCTTTTTGATAAGAAGACAAAACGACGATAGTGCCTGCACAGTCATGCTTTGAAGACTGAATCTGTCGACTCAAATTCTCCCTTAATTCGATTTCTAGGAAGGAAAGTATAGCTGGTAGCCTGGTTGTTACCACTTTCGCAATCACGCTATAGCAGGTATTTATGTTCCCGGCCTGCCAGGTCGCGACAAGTTGCTACTTCCGGCCGCCATTGCTGTGGTATCTCAGTTGGTTTGTGGTATAGTGTACGACAGTAGGAGGTGGGGCAGTCACTGTCTCGTCATTGGAGACGTGTTTATTTTTCCTTTAAACTTCACTTTTCCTGGCACAATGGCCAACTGAACTGCGTAAGGTTGCAGTTCCCGCTCCCAAAAGCGCTTTCGAAAAACTCAGTTAGGTGACACTTTCTCATAAAAAGTCACAGTTGTGCCTCAGAAGCGGGACAGATGCCGTTTACCAGCGAGTATTAATACCTCACCAGTACGCACACGTGAGCAAAAGGAATGCTGAAACGAATCTGCGGGAAGAATACATGAATATTAGTGCCCCGGCACTTAGATGTTACCATAAAAGAATGCTTGTTGGGCGACTGAACAATCGACGCAATTTTTACGCAGCTGCTGTTGTGAAATGCGTAGTAAAATGTTGTCTGGCTGAGACTAATATTTTTTAACTACTGCGGGATCACTGCGGGACACAACGTCAATAAATGAGCAAGTGGGATGAGACCGAACGTTAGAACTTTTAAAGTTCTGTACAACAGCACTGTTACATATGCCGCGACGCAGTCACGAAAATGTTCAAGCTTAACAGTTCCACGTACGCATGCATTGCTCAGGTCGGGTACTATCCACTGTGGCAGTACGGGAATCCCGGTTTGGGAGGCTTGCCACGCCTAGCGACCATTCCATCCGAGGGTGCCGAACACCAGGGTCACAGCAACCACCACAACGAGGTTTCCCCATACCAGTTGATGCCCTCCTCGCTGTTCCAACAACAGCAGCAGCAACAGATGCAAGACCGTGAACAACAGCCGGCTTCCCATGACACGGAGTCTGAATTCGCATCCCAGGTACGTAAGGTCGGCAGTAACTACAAAGTCAGCGTTCGGGAGACGTTCAAAACTTTTCATAACTTTATGAAGACTGACTATACCGAGTGCTCTCATTGTTCCCGCATTTGTGCGTGAAATTTCGTGTGTGTGTATTTCTCTGTGTGTGTTTTATATTGCGATCTTTTTTGAAGGCTCAACCATTCACCATCTCGTATATACGTGCTCTGCCCAGGTCGAGTCCTACCCGCCACAGCGTGACATTTCTGGCGTGACCGACAGTGTGCCAAGTGAAGAAACTTCTTTCGTCGATATCGATGGGCCCCCCGAGAACATCGATGAGGAGACAGGAGTTTCTGGACAGAATACCAAATTTTTCAGGCCCTGGGAGTAAAAGGAGAGGCACTCACGTTTTCGGCACGTCTCCCCCTCTATCCCTCGCTTAGTTCATGACCTGTGGAGTGTATATTCGGTTACCTGTATATTTCTCTATTAAACTTGTGTGTGAGAGTAATCCGGCAATGATGGGATTTTGACGTTGGCTTCTTGTCTTATTGGTATAGTGACTATGTCTGCATAAATGTGGTGATATCGCGCGCCATAACTTAGTGCAATGCCCAATTTTCTGAAACGATGTTTCCACGTGGCGAATTTCTGTTCGTATCAACAAGCAAACACCAACATGATTTTGGCAAGTAAGTTTCCATGTTTAGAGCAAGCGGTGGGGCCGCCCAGACATCGGCTGGTAGAGGCAACGTTTGTAGATATAATTTCTGAGTTTCCGAACTCCTCCTCTCGAGGCGAGGACCATTTGCTCATAGGGAGTGTGGTGGCGCAGCAGTCTAACTTTGTGCCAAAAGTGTCCAAAAGTAACCGGCTACTCTCCGCTGGCTTCAATGCCGCTGCAGTTTCGTGCGTTCTGTGCGGGTGTTCGGTGTTGCTATTTTTTTCTTTGTGCATTTTTCTTGGCTTTCTATTCACGTGGCATGCTTCCACAATCTTCTAAAGACCATTCGATGCATACACTCACAAAGTCACCCAGACATCTACGTCGTAGGAAACCCTACGATTGTTGTCGCACCGCGGGCACATTGACCACTTGTTGGCGCACCGAGGGTGTGTACGTCACAAGCTATATTTCCACTGTGGCTTCTATCCCGTGCGCCGTAGCTAAACTCTTCCGGACATCGTAACACTTTGTTTTGTACTTGAGCGCCAGCCAGTGTTGCCCGTATCGTGGCAACACTGGCTGTACAGTACTACCACTATACTTGGCTGGATGATATGCAGAAAAACACGAAATTTCACATCACCCTAATGTACCAGTACTAGTGCCATTGTAGAACGAGTTAAACTAGCTCGGGTACATAAAAAGTGACACTGCAGAAACAACACACATAGTACTTCAGAACACACCCCATCAATTTTTCAGATATAGTTTTCAGCATTTTGCTTTTCCGCATTTCGTCTCTTAGGCATTTCAATTTTTAAGGTGTCTCTGCATTTCGTCTCTTAGGCATTTATATTGTGTTTAAGGCACCTTTCGATAATTCATAGCTTTCATAGAGACCCAACCTCTCTGTTTTTTAACTGGAAATGAAAATTTATAGATTCGAGCACTTCGGGACACATGCGTATGATACCGGAAACAAGCTTGCTAAATAAATAACAGATTACTGCGATTTAGTTGGCAGGGAAGAGTTGCAGATGATAATAATCCAAGAGTGTTCGAACCACTGTAGTTCAGCAGTCACTTCTGGTGAAGCTATGGTTATAAATGCTTAAAAATTCATTCTGGACTCTTCCAATGATAATAATATTATTCTTATCCGCCTGCTTCAGCCCCTCTTTCACCTACTGTCACTGCTTCATGTATTTGTGAATGCGACGACACACTACTGTAGTCCCTTTGTTACCTAGGAATTATGTAGCCCCATTACACGATGTGAGGTGACTACATCTCGTGCAGCTGGTGATTTCAACGTGTGCAGGAAAACACGTCCCCTGAATAAACGTCCCCGGATCAAACAGCCCCTCTAGCACGGCTGTCTAGATAAAAAGGTCCTAAGCAAGAAATTAACCAATAAACTAATAAACTGAAATCTTTCTTCAACACTTATTTTGTACTAGATCCATAGCTCAGAAATGTTTGCTTGCGGCAGTCTATCCACACTTTTCACGTGCCGTCAGAGACACGAACCCTGCGCACTATAGTGGCCTCAACATTGACAGTGCCAGGGAGAAACCAACAGTCGTTCGGTCCCAAAGATTTTTTTACCCCCCCCCCCCGCTTTCGTTTGTTCGCCACCTGCACCAAGCGGGGACACAAACGAAAGTGAGAGGGCACCAGCAGTAGTCTCATGTCCAAAGTTTCTTGCTTCCCGCGTTCCAATGTGTGTTCAAGTAGTGTCTCAACCAGCTGGTACTATACAATCAGAGATCACGCTGACGTCAACGAAAACTATGTGTACATAGTGAGCGAACGCAATGGCAGGTCTCGTTGCGTTTCTTGTTATCATGGTTATCCGACTACGTATACGTAACTCTTCACGCAGCCATCCATGAACCTTAACTAACCCAGCAATAAAGGATCCCTAATGTCTACATTTCATGGCGTAGGAACAGTATTACCCGAAGTGCGGGACTGTGTCGAGGTGTACGCTCTTGTATTTTAAAAGTATTAGGGTTCGTCGTGTAAGAAAAGATGTCGCCTAATTACGTACGAAAAGCTAACACATTCTTCCCTTTTTCTTTATGCAGGCCGTCATGCAAGCTCCACTGGAGAGACGAATCGTGAAGGCAGCACGCTCATCGGACTCGGTTAAAGTCGTCGTGGACGGTGGTGCCTCCACTGCTATCCCCGACGAGGTTTTCCACGACCGCAGTGACAACAGGTCCTGCTCCACATACAGGGTTGTTCCATGCCGGCCGTCATGCGTCCTCTTCTCTCGCTTCCTGGGCAACGGCAAAACCTCAACGTCTGACCGAGGGCCGCCTTCACCGCAAGGTGGCAGTTGATGTAATGGCCATGCTGTATAAACTTTCGATAAAAAAACGTCCCACGTTTTTTTTTGTGTGTGTGATGATGCTGGTTGCATGTTAAGGACTATTTCCAATAAAAACCTCTGTTCCGAGTACAGTGCATGTCCTGTCGTCATCTCGTCTATTGTATTCGTTGCAGGCTCTGCCCATTTTTTATTTCATTCAGTTCCCTGTGCAATAAAAAGGCGTCCCGAAGCTGTATACCTTTTTTGCTGTTGTTCTCGTTCAAAAAATGGGATGCTAAGTTAAGGCGAATCACTGGCAAGTGGAATTTACAAACTAACGAAGGAAGCAATTTCTTGAGTCGTGTACAAATCACCTGCGCGGATTGCGAAATAATTATACTGGGTACACAGGCAACTTCCCTCAGTACATACACCCGCGTCAAAACGATGTCGAAAAAAAATAAGATGGCGCCTAATGCAGCTGGCCGAGCACGCAGCTATGACTGATCACGTGATGGACTGGATAAGTATTATAAAGCAAGAAATTAACTGTAAATCACGCCTGTATCTCGAATCGTTCGATATACAATCAACAAGGCAGAAACTGAGTCGCCATGACGTACAGTCTCTTTGCACACTTGAGGGAAATCGTGGTGCGCATGGCATCATGCTGCGACCATCGCGGCAGTCACGCGCAAGCGTCTGTGGTGTGTAGTGTTGAGCTGAAACGGTGCGATCAGGCAATATTGTCACATAGAGTTTTGTAAAATAAACTAGAAGGGACACTGGCGCTGCGGTCTTTCAGAGATCCATGGCAATGTATGTACGTATTTGCCCAACTTCGCATGCTTGTGCCGTGCCGAAGGTGTTGGAGTGTTGCCAAGTAGGTCAACACGCCGCTGCGTGTTGACGTGACTATTCCTTACCCGCACCAGCTGCCGGCCCCTCCACCCGATCGCGACACACTTCTCTCTTGCGTCACTCTCTCCACCACCTGCAACGCTCGACCGCCCGTCGAGTGGATGAAACTCCCGTGTCTATGCGTTTCAAACAAACGTTTACTCGAGTAAACGCTACCCCGAGTTTCGCTTCAAACCGTTTTTCCAGCTACTGAGTCTACGACCATTACAACAGGGTCAACGCTGTGCGAAGTGCTGCTGCTTCGCATTCAATCAGGGTGCTCTTCGGGGAGACGGTCCATAATTTCGTTTTCATGTTTCTGTTTTGTTTCGAAGGAAATAAACTCTTTTGAACATCGTGGCCCTATTCCAAATGGCAAACCCAAACGATTCAGGTAGTGAAGCGCAACTGCTGAACATTTGCTGTTGTTTCGTTGTTGCCACATGAAGCATCCACGTACAGCAGCGGAGACAAAGGGCAGCCCTGCCTGGGTCCTCTTGTCACCTTCACGGGATGTGCTCTGGTGTCCCTGAAACATGCCACCACCGAGCTATTCGCATAGAGCCGCGGGAGGAAGCCTGTCAAGACGCTCAGCACTTCTCGTTTTTCTAACCAGCAGAACAACTTTGAGCGTGGCACTATCATAAGTCTAGGCTACATCCAGGAAGCATCCAAGCAGGCCTCTCGTTTCTCTCCGTGCTACTTCGATGATCTGGGTGAGCATGAAAAGGTTGTCCTCCAATCGACGGTTTCGTTGGAAACCATTCTGGAGTTCAGACAGTATGCCATTTTGCTCCGCCCAGCTATAGTGAACTATAAGGGGGCAGTGGGCTCACTCTCCGGCGGAGGGTATGCAGAGGGGTGGCTCCAGAAATGTCGCACGTTTATGGTTCTTTAGTCGCACGAGCAGCGGCGCTGGCATCGCCATCAATGGAAGAATTTTGGGAGGGACGTTGCAGCTGAGCCGGTTGTGGGCCGGTCAAGTCCTGCAGAGCAACAGTTTGAGCCACGTTGTGTGGCTGTGGACATTGTTGCACCGAGTTCTTGCCGTCAGCTTTGAGAGTTACGCACCACACAAGATGACAGTATGCTTTACAGTGCATACTGTAACCATGCCGCGACAACGGCAAAACCACTGTTAGGCGCTTGGGTATCTATCAGGCAACGTGTTCGTGAAGAGTAAGCAGGACCTGTCATTGTTTGGCATCCTGAAGGATGAAAACAGGCCGAAAGAATGCGAGAAAAACCAGCACAGAACGGACAAGCTTCTGGAAGACACTGTAATGAAAATATTATTCTTTATCGGGGCCAAGGTTCGTCAACCCTTGTTTTGCGTGTCGTGCGAGGAGAAATGGACTGTGAGACGACGCAGTAACAACACACGACGTTTATGACAGAGCACGAAAGATAAAAATAGAACATAGAACCAGAAAAACCACAAATGCGAATAAGTAACAAAACTGTCTGATCGAATGAGAAAACGATAGAACGTCAGTTCAAGGCGGAAAGTTCCGAAACCTCACAATGAGATAGGGGGCCCGACGAACGCCGAGGTGCAGGGCAGCAGGCGCTGACAGTCGATCGGAAGCGGGTTGCGCCTCGATGTGCGACGCTATGGTGACGGTGACGCTTGGCGGAGTGGGGGCGTGGGTACGACTACGGAGCAGTCAACCCGCATCGGAGACGCGATGCTCCATGCGTGTAATGGGCCAGCCCGTCCAGCGAACAGCTTGCGTTGAGACGTGATGCTCGGCGCAACCGTGACCATTAGCCAGGCCACGTACATTGCTGCGCCAAACGTCTGACCACGGAGACGCCTCGCCGAGATCCGCGATGCCCTCGGCAAGGAAGAAAACAGCAGGCCAGGCCGCGCCCCGAGATGCAGTACTCGTGCCGGCAACGTCACTCCAGCTGGTAGTTGGACGGCAGTAGCGTGGACAGCCGCGTTCCCTGGCCGGAACCTGGATCGCCTGCGTCCGACGCTTCGGCCCGCTGTCTCCCGTCTGCCGCTGCTTCGGCTCGTCCCCAGCCACAAAGCTTACCGCCACGTAATGGTCACACGTGGCCCAATCGTGGCACGCCACCTCTATGGGCCACCACAGGTCATCAGCTGATTCGCTGACACTCACGCGCACATTACACGCGCCTTGCCCCGCACTTCCGTCGTTGTCGTTTTCTTCACTCATCACAGACACAAACGCAGTTTGCGAACTGTGCTTGCAACCGTGTCTGTGCTTATTATCGATGGAAAAAAAGTGCGCATACCTCAACCATTATCCACGCCGAGGCTGTTTTCAACTTGTTCGGCTGACCAACTTTTCTGACCGAGGAGGCCTCCTTCATCCCTCAAGTCAGCAGTACAGCTTCATGAAAAAGCTCGAGAATATTTTCACAGAATGTTTTTGCCAGAGCAAGCTACACTCTGACAGCATTATGGACATACTGGCAATTGTTCAGCGCAGACTCTCGATTGAAGTTGGTTGCAGTATGCACGCAGCTACCCTCAAAGCGAAAGTAATTACTTTTTTACGTTGTGACACGTCTTCATTCAATTTGAAAGTACTGAACACTGACAATTAGGCAGGGAAGCGGCAGAGGGCCAAGCAGCTGAAGATGAGCCGCCACACATGAAGTGAATAAGGTGTGTAAATCAGTGGCTAGATGGTGTACTTCAGTTCTTGCAAATAAGAGCTTCATGTCAGAAGCAGAAGCTTCGTGTGTATATTTATTTAGTTTTCACTATGTCGCTCTACATATGTCTAACATACATGTATCTGCATAATTATGATTATTAATAACCCCCAAAAAACCGTTGTGCGATGATCTACAACTGAGGCAGAACAAAAATTATTTAAGCACTACAATTTCACTTTATAATAAAGGCGCAAACCCAGCCAGCACGCCTGCATGTTAAAGCTTTTCTGGGATGTGAACGTGCACTGTTTTCTAATTATGTCGTGAAAGGGTGGGCATAATCTTGTTGCGAATTCTATTTAGGTTCGGTCTACACAGCATGAACCGTACGTTTGGTCACTGTATCAAACCATGTAATTTGTGGGATACATCATTTTCGACGAGCTGTTATATTCGAGAAAACACGATGTGGCTGAACAAATATAGTGCTTATCAGGAATACTCTACTAACTCAAGCACACACCCTCCGAAACCCACCCACACACACAAAAAGCGTTAGCTGCGTCGCACTAGAAAGAAGAATGCACAGACTGCGCCGGCTGCCATCGGACTAATTTTCGGGAAGCTGTATCGCAAAAGGAAAACACTGTGAAGTGAGAGCACCAGAAGCTCTTAATATAATCAGAAAGCAGTCAAAGCATGCAAGTTTATTACAAATATGGAATAAATGCACGTTCCAACTTTTACGAGCAGCCAACGGCGAACAGCTTCTGCAGGTGAAGCTTCCATTGAAGATGCCTGTGGCGCCATCTCTCTTAAGTGACGCCAAAAGCGTCAGAGTAGCTGTGGAGTAAGCCCACTGCCCCCTTATAGTACACTGTAGCCCAGCCACTCATACAGACTTTCAAGACCTGAGCGAAAAATCTGAAGAGGACACTTGGCCCCGTGATTGGTCTATGGTCACCCAGCAGTCCAGCGTCACCTCCTCTTTTGCACAGCAGGCCACGGCCAGGCTAGACTGCACCTGCGTGCGCTTCTTTCCTTACGGCCTTCTCAGCCATGGCGAATATCAAAAATGGCTGGCGTCCGAACGGAACAAGGTCAACTGCATGATTCGCAAGGCGTCCAAGAGGACGGTTGGCATACCTGTTAACACGAGCACTGACATGTTCTTCGAGCTGTGCCTGCACAACACCCTGGACGAACTGATCGAGGCGCACATTTCGCAATAAGAGTGATTGTCCAAGTCCCAGGCGGGCAGGCGCATCCTCGAATCTCTAGGTATAACATACCACACGCAATGCGGGGAGAAGACTGTGGTTCCTATCGCAGTCCGCGACCGTCTCATCGTCCCACCGCTACCCAGGAACATGCACCCGACACACCACGCTGGGCGCCGCAACAAAAGAGCGAGTGACCTTCAAAGAATGTATGGCAACAGCGACGAAGCGGTGTACGTGGACGCCGCGCGCTACCCAAAGGGAAAACGTGCTCACGTTATCGCCGTTGTGAATCGCACAGGATGGATGGATGGATGGATGGATGAATGTGGCTGTACCATTTAGATCGGGCGGCGGCTAACGCCACCTAGCCATAATATTTAGTGAACTAACCACTAGATTTATCTTTTTTTTCTTTAAATAGTAAAGTTGAGGACTGGTACTTTGCAGTGAAGGGTTTAATTTTCACTCGTGCCTTGACTTTAGCCACCAATCAGACAACCTTCTTCTTGGTAATTCCACCCGGTTAAAGTCTATTTTGCCCTCTCTGTCCCTAAACCCCAGTGCTTTGAAAAACTCTGTGCCATCATCCTGAACTATAGGGTGAAGATCAAGTGTTCGACAGTTTCCTCCTCCTCTCCACATGGACTGCATGCCGTGTCTACCCCTTCGTATTTGGCCCGATATGTCTTGGTTCGCAATACTCCCGCCCTGGCCTCAAACAGTAGAGAACTTCCCCGGGTATTATGATAGATCCTTTCCTTGGCAATTTCATGCTTAAAAGTTCGATAGACCTCTAGTGCGGACTTGCCAATTCTCCACATGTCAGTCTCCGTTTCCTTCACATTCTTCTTAACCGATAGTTCTTTTTGGTTTGGCCACCTGCTGTTTTATAAGTATTTACCAGCCAATTTCCTGGTTCGCTTCCTCCATTTTGTATCGACATCTTCATGTACAAGTAGCTGAAAACCTTCCTAGCCCAACGCTCCTCCCCCATTTCTCTCAATCGCTTCTGAAATTTTATCTTGCTGCTAGCTTCCCTGCCCTCAAATGATGTCCATCCCATATCACCTTGTACTGCCTGATTTGGTGTATTCCGGTGACCTCCTAAAGCCAGCGTATACCTATTCCACGTCGCTTAATTTCTAATCTTGCTTGAACTTCTGATCTCATGCACAAGACCGCATTGCCAAACGTCAGACCAGGAACCATGACCCCTTTCCATATTCCTCTCACAACATCCTACTTATTGTAATTCCACAGTGCCCTATTTTTCATGACTGCTGCATTCCTGTTACCTTTAGTCGTCACGTATATTTCGTGTTCCCTTAGGTACTCGGTCCCATTGCTTATCCATACGCCCAGATACTTGTATTTATCTGTTATCTCTAGCGTGACCTCCTGTGACCTCCGAGGCAAATGCCTCGCGAGCGCCACGGTGCGTCCGGAACACACAGATGTGGCCAAAGAGGCGGCGATTGCTCTTGCATTGGTCGCAGCACCGGAGGCTGTGGTCGTGATGAGTGACTCGCAATCTGCCGTCTGTGGCTTCGCGCGCGGTCGCATCTCGTGTCTGGTGGTCCGGATACTACAATAAAAAGTAATGGCAGCAAGTACGGTGGCAAGTTTCCAGAAGCGATGGCCTCGGTGACATCATCCTCGTATCTCAAAACTGAAAATGCGAATGTCTTCCTTCTGTGGACCCCGGCTCACACCAGCTTCCCGCTCGCAGGTAACCAGGCGGCCCACACCGCGGCTCGAGATTTCACTCACCGAGCCGCGGCCAATTCGGTGGTCACCTTTACCTCCGAGAGCGGGGTGATGGCACTATTTACACAACAACTGGAATAGTCGTGGGGTGATCGCCTGACCACATTCAACGACATTACACAACATTACAGACTAAACAGACGCAAATACCCACCACCACACAACAAATTGGACAAAAAACAAGCTGTCACTTTCAGGTTATTACAAACAAATACGTACATCAGCCCGGTGATCCTACGCCTGTGTTGTCCTCATCTATACCCGACGGACGCGTGTAAAGCATGCTTTGGGAGTGTGCTGAAAAAGTTAAGGTCACTGCCGCCGCTCCCTTCGCGACGCATGTTAGGCAGGGACGAACTCCGAGGCCAATTGCTGCTGCCACCATCGCGCGAGGGCAGGGGCAGGCCTCCGCCGCGGCTGCGGTCACTGTTGCCGATCGGCGGCGTCAGCTGCGCTGCCGCTGGGAGGCGGCACTCACCAGCGACGAGCTGGCCGACCAGCTTTGGGCCGTTCGGCAAGTTGAAGATGCCTCCCTGGTGCAAGGACTTCGAGCGGTAGCATATACACTAACTTTAAACATTGCATCTTCTGCGCCACGCACACGGCACAAGGAAGTTGGAAGAGATCGTGGATATAGGGAGGATCATCTACTAAAAGAAAACTAATTTACCCGACAGCTTACCACTTAACGTAGATACGTATGTGCTCGTAGATAATACAAGCAGAAGCTCAGTGAAAATGCAGGAGAATCTGCAAATGAGAGGTATAATTCAGAAGGAATAAAGCACTGGCAGCGACCAGAGAGTACAAGAACAATGCTGCACTTGTTGTGCAATCAGAGAGCACTAAACACATTTGGCCCTTGGTCTCGTCGGACGTAATTGAGAGGTCGCTCACAGAATGATGAGCGCCTTCCATTTTTTAGCTATTTTATATTTTTCTTTACTTTTCCAGATACATTTGGAGTGTTTTCAGGGATAATAGCTGCTGTCTGCAGCCTGACAACTTTTTTAAACGCGTACTTGTGTTGTATATCTAATGGCTAAAAAACTGCGTATACAGAAAAATAAAGTACAAAGGAGAGAGAGAGAAAGGGCCCTTGCTGCCGAATAACATCTTCGGACAGCACGCACAGAGAGTGGTGGTGTTCATTGCCAAGGCGTTAAGACAACCTGGAAATATTGATTCCGGAGACCCCAAGCCATTTTGAATTCCTTTGTACTGCAAGCCACGCCCATAAAAAATGCGAACGAATAACCAGCTGCTTACGCTCTCAGGCCGCCTGCCCCGGAACTAAATCTCCATTGTAAGTTAGTTCTATGCTCTCTCTCTAGTTCGTATAGAACAAGATGTCTAGAAATAGAAATTGACAACATTACAACTTTTCGGCACGTAAGCAGCTGTTTTTTCTAAAAAAAACATCTGTATAAATTCTCTTTTACAAGCAGGTGGTTGTGCATTGCTTTCTATCTCTAGTGTGGCTTGCTTTATTCTGGGATTTACCCACCACGGTTGCATTTATTTCGGTGCTTTGACAGTGTTTAGTCTACAGTGATTTCTCGAGTCGAGACGACAGTCGCACAATATTCAGCGCGCGCATTACGCATTCGGATATATATTAGCTGCGTGAAGGTTTATTGCTGTGTTCCGTCACGGCCGCTCGATCGTCGTGGTTCCGTACTGCAAGTCTCGTTCGGGGAAAACACTTGGTGTTCCGGTTGTTCCTTATCACGACTTCCCAAACAATACTGAGCTGTGTGGCAAGTGACAAAATAATCATTGCGAGACAACCTCACTATCAACGACAAGTCTGCATCGATAGCAGACACATGCGCGATGAAGACTATGTACCTGCATTCCACATCAGAAAACTTATTCCTGACTGCGCGCGTGCCTATACCTTTTCGAGAACTATCTTTCCTACATCATTTCAAGTGCATAGAAGCCTCGCAAAGATCTTGCTTCAAGAGTTTGGCCCCTACGTCAAACACCAAGGAAGCGAAAAGCGGAGACCAATAAAACAGATCTGGATGTTGCAACTTCACAATACGCTTTCACTTAACAAGAAGCAGCAAGTGTTTGCCCGCAAACAATAAACAGCGACGCTCATCGGGCGGGTCAATACCAGACTATGATAGGACGATTGCACTCCCAAGTGTCACACCATCGTTCAAAATGCAAGAAAGTGCAGTGATGGCTGAAAGAAGAAAAAAAATGCGTCGCAATATTATCGCGAAAGCAGGCACCACGCATGCGTTAAGGAAATCACAGCAAATGCACAGAAAGGAGAGAAAAAGGCCGTGTTTTTTTTGCATCAAATAGAATGTGACGGAAGAAAGCATTCAGCGTATCCAGACGATTTTGTAAGGGGTGTGTTGTATGCCACTTTCTGTCAAGAGGCTACGATCATGCGCGCACTTCGGAGCTTGTGACACTGCCAGCAAAGTGCACTATTCAGAGGTGTATAGGTTCAAGCTAGCCCAGCATCATCAGGTATGAGTAATGCCATAAACCATTTGTGCGTCTTCATTTATTAAGCTACTTCTTTTTCAGCGCACAGTGAGCGCAGAAGCGCGCCCGAACTCGCATGTTCGCGAGCTGTACGGAGTGGCGGAAGATGGCAGGGTCGCAGCGCCCTTCTCAAGGGAGTGGCGAGAGGCATGTACTACCCCCGTTGCGATTCCGAAGGCCGTAAGAAGGGAGCGCGCAGCTAAAGTCTAACTCGGCCGCATTTCCAGTCAGATGGGTTTGGGCCGTCCTTCAGTATAGTAGTGAAGAATGGTATGGAACACCCCAAAGCTCCGTGCTATCCTCACTCCTCTTCAATGTTGCATTGTTAGGACTTCCCAAACTTCTGACTGACATCCCAAATCTGCTTCACACACTCTGTGCAGATGACCTCAACCTGTGGGTCACAAGAGGTAGTGATGGCCAAATCGAAGAAACCCTCCAAACAGCAATCGACCACGTGGGCAGCTATCTCTCTACGATAGACCCGTCCTGCTCGGCGGCCAAATCCAAATACATTGTTGTCAGATCACGGGGACGCAAACCCAAACAGGTCTCTTTCAGTCTCCAAGTGCAGGGGAAGCAAATTCCCCCAAAAGATCACATCCGCATCTTAGGATTGCACCTACAGGCCAATGGTGGCAACTCTACCACTCTTCAGCGAATCGACCAATCTGCCAACCAAATTGGTTGCCTTCTCAAGCGCGTTGCCAACAAGAATGCAGGCATGCGCGAATCCAACCTTCTTCGGCTGGTTCAGACATTTGTCTGCACACGCATCACCTACGTGGCTCCCATACCTTCGCATTATGCGCACTGATCTCGATCCCCTCGATACTTCGCTTCGCAAGGCATACAAGACCGCCTTAGGACTCCCTTCTACCTCCAAACTTATGGCCCTTGTGGTGTCGAACACGGTCAATGAGCTTATAGAAGCTACCCTTACGTCCCAGCACCAGTGGCTCTCCCTCACGCGTGCGGGACGTGCTCTATTGCACCAAATTAGACTCAACCCCACGCGGGCGGCCACCACTTACCAATATGTACCGACCGACCAACGACACAGTCTTCGTATTCCTCCAATCCCCAAGCACATGCACCCTGAACATCATGCGGATCGTAGGGCTGACTGAGCGCGCCAACTACAGAAACGTCTCTCAAATCGTTCCGATGTCACGTACGTAGACGCCTCGCGACAGCCACATCGGTCAACAATGGTGGCTGTCGCCCTGGCTCCACACCGTGGGTGGAGCACGGCATGTAGTGTAATTCACTCCACCGATACAACAGTTGCCGAAGAGGTTGACATTGCTTTGGCGATGACGGACCGAATAACCAAGGTGATCGTAAGTGATTCCCAACTCGCCATCTGAAATTTTGACGTGGGCCGTATCTCTACACAGGCATACTCAATCATAAAGCATCACACTCCGCCTGTCTCACCTCGTTTTCTTATCTGGGCCCCAGCTCATGAATCCCTTAATGGAAATGCTGAGGCACACACTCTCGCTCAAGATCTCAACTGCCGGCCTGCGAAAAAAATTGCCCGCAGCTTCCCTCGGGGGAACACTGAGGAGGATGCGGAGCATATAATTGGTTAACGGGGTGTTAAAGTGCGACTTACTTGGGTCGATGGCTAAATTGGTTAACGTGGTTGTAGGAGGGGGTGTTAAATGAGTGAACACGTACACACGTATGCGAAAGGGCGGCGCTGGTCGAAGGGACGTCCATCATTGTGTTTGTGGATTCGTTGGAATTCATTTCACCGCGACCTTGGACGTCGACGCGCCGTACAAACCAACTGACGAGCGGCAACTGAGCGAGCGAGCGCCGACCTTGAGTATATATACAGCGCGACGGCGCATGCACTGTCAGCTGTTGAATGTTCTCGAAGCGCGACGGCGCATGCGCGTCCACTGGAGAATCAGGAGAATTGTAGAATGTTCTCGAAGGGGAGAAGCGCGCGCGGCACAGATGGTGGGTGACGGTGCATGCGCGCGTCAGCTGTCGAATGTTCGAGAAGGGGGAGAAGCGCAACGGCGCATGCGCGCGCGTCAGCTGCCGATGTTCTCGAAGCGCGACGGCGCATGCGCGCGCGTCAGCTGCCGATGTTCTCGAAGCGTGACGGCGCATGCGCGCTACATTATACAGCTAGCGAATGTTCGTGAAGAGGAGAAGCGCACGCGGTGTGTAGAGGAGGAAGGGTGCACAGATGGTGGAGGAGTGAAGCGCGCGCGGTGTGTAGAGGAGGAAGGGATGCACAGATGGTGGAAGAAGGAGGAGGAAGCTTGCGGACGGCGCCGCACTACAAGCCTCGAGTATTAGATGCTCCGCATCTAAAACTAACTCCTTTGGTCACTTACACAGACATTCTACAGCCCTACAGACTAGGCCGTCTCCACTATCCTCCAGCTCATAAAAACCTCCCTCGACGTGATGCCGTCCTGTGGCGCAAGCTGCAGACAGGTGTCTTTCCCAACCCATGGCTTTATAGCAAGGTATACCCACACCTCGTGACACCAAACTGTAAATACTGCTCACAATCGGCCATCCTCATACACATGGCATTGACGTACCCACAGTACGCTGACGCTTCTCACACAGAAGATACATGGGAGTCCCTTCGGCATATCACTGACTCGGCACAGCGACGCCGGGTAATCTCACGCGCATTGGAGGCTGCGGTGTCTCAAGGGATGCCCGCTGACATCCTCTAAGCAGCATAACCACAGAACACCTATACACTACCATGGCATAACCGACCTCTCGGCCGGTCCCCTCTTTTGGGAGTAATAGAGTTTTGATCATCATGGTATTGATAATAATCACGGAGGAAGGAAAGGTGATAATAATAATCAAGCTTGGATGAATAAATGGATGGATGTATGCAGCTGTGCCCTTTAGATCGGGTAGTGGCTGACGCCATCTAGCCAAAACGTTAAGTACTATTACTGTGTGTTTAAGGCAGTTTAAGGATTGCATTTCACTCGCGCCTAGATTGTAGCCACCACGGAGTTCTTTCCTCCGTGGTAGCCACCAATCAGTTAGCCTCCTCCTGGTTATTTCTACCCGTTTAAAGTTTATTTTGCCTGCACTGTCTCTAAACCCCAATTCTCAGCCATACGAGGGAGCACCGCGGCGCGGAGAGAAGAGCGGGCCACGCCCACCTATAGAAACGCGCTCTCTTTGCCGCCTGTTTACCATCTCGAAGGCTCTGCATAAATAGGAATAGTTGCGCCACAACTCATCAGGGACCGACACCTGCTATATAAGCGCTGTAATTTAGAAGAAAAATATATGCGCTTTTCCATGTGGTAGACAAACGTTCAAAAGGTGCTAGCAGGTATAAAGCTATTTCAAATATTTTGCTGTTTATTTTGTTTCGATTGTTTTAATTTGGTACGGTTAATATCAGCGATTCACTGCGGCAATTTTGTTGCTCGAAATAAGCGGCCGTGTTGTGTAGTGAAGCGGTCTACTCTTGATCGCGCTAAACACGTTTGGCGGTTTTAATGTGACCTTTTTCCGCTCTCCTACATTTTGCGTTGCAGCCGAAGAAGATGGATAAAGTGGACGTTCTGTACAAAAAATACGACGTTCTGGCGTCAGCCGGAGACAAAATATCTGAGGTGAGACCCGTCTTGGCGTGCACGAGAGATCCAATGCTCCCTGCGGTTACTAGGCCTACCTACTCATATGCCGGCATTTCCATGATCTGCTCATAATTTGCGTGCGACACTGATTCGAAGCGTTGCGTGCACGTTGTGAGAAACAAGCCTAATGCCTGCGCGTATTTATTTTGCTGACATTCTAAGGCGACGTGCGCTGGTGTCCGTTGGCCCGTCTCGTTCTCCTCCACGGAGACGTTGTCAAGCTCAACTCTTCCAGTTGTCTGACTCGGCTCTTCTTGCTCTGTGTTGCAGCACGAGGCCGACTACTTAGTCATTTTGGAATCCGTCAAGGGATCGCCGAGCGAAAAGCGCCTGGCATCTCAGTTCATCGCCCGCTTTTTCAAGAGTTTCCCACATTTGTCCGAGAAGGCCATCGACGCCCAGCTGGACTTATGCGAAGATGCCGATGTTGCCGTAAGTGGTTCGTCATTTCGTGTCGCCCTGGCCTTTTAGGCGAACTGTCTAAAACTCCGGGTGCAACTTGTTCTTTTCAGATTTTTTTGCCTTAGGTGATACGGCTAAGTTGTCGTGGTGATACGGCTAAGTTGTCGTGGTGTTGTTTGGTG
The DNA here is from genome assembly GCA_013436015.1 of Rhipicephalus annulatus. Classification (NCBI taxonomy): domain Eukaryota; kingdom Metazoa; phylum Arthropoda; class Arachnida; order Ixodida; family Ixodidae; genus Rhipicephalus; species Rhipicephalus annulatus. The sequence continues at coordinate 144,635 of WOVY01001728.1, read as the reverse complement.
TCTCCCGTTCTTTAATTATTTCGTCAAAAGGCATATTGTACGATACACCGAACCCCTTAATTGGCATGAGCCAAACTTCACTGACTCGTGAAATGATCGTTCGCCGTTTTGCGTGACGTGGGCGCCTACAGTTCTGATACGAAGGGGGTTAGAAATAAACTAGAGAATCTGTAAGCCACTGCCACGGGTAATTTTCGTTCGTGCTTGTGTTGTAGAAGCTGGCGTCGTATTAATTATTTGTCTTGCGCAAGGAGACCTTAGCTGTCCTGCAGCTGTGATGGGGGATGGACACAACAGGTGCATGGCTTGTGTTGTTGCCAAGTAAAAATTGGTTTAGTTTCAGAAAATTGTTATTAGTTGCACTATATTTTTTTTTTCATTTAAAAGGCCTTTAAATAATTCAGAGGTTGAAATGTTGTAGGGGTGGGGAAGTTGTGCACGAGTGATTCTAGAACACATAGCCGAGAGAATGTTTCTAAACTATGCCATAATTGGATGTGTTTCATGATAGAAATATGGCAATCGCTCTCTTCGCTCCTTCCTGCCTTCAGCTGGTCTCATCTCCCAAAGCCACTTTGCCCTTCTCACTGAGTGCCCTTCCCAATCTCTCGTGGCATACGTCATTGCTGGTGCTCGAAACACCGTTAACTTCCAGTTGCCACGACTTTATCAACTCTGCTTGTTGCCTAACCGCTGTTGTCGTGTCAGTTCGTGCTCCTCCAAATCCTGCCAGTATGGACCTTTCAATGTGCGCATGCTTTCAAAAAATTGCCAACGTAAAGGAACCATATGGTGACACATCATTCCGGTGCACTTATGCACCATATGAGCAGCCACAGAGAGCTGCTTGCAGACTAACTGGTATTCGTACGTTCTTGTTCGACCAACTACAGCATGAAAGGTAGATTCCTTGTAACACTGGCTACTGTGTGCACTCATTGCAATGAACTTAAAGGAGCCTGCAACACTTTTTCAAATAAACAAATGACCTCACTATCAGAGTTCATCGCCTTACGAATGGAGTGCCACAAATTCTTTTAGAATTCATCAAGTACGCATGGAGTTAAGGACGATCACTTGCTCCAAGCGCCTTCTCACATGTCTTTAGCCCCAGAGAGCACGCTGCAAAGCTGCATACGATAGGGAGGCAAAAAGCTGCTTCCGTATGCCAATTCACATCATGACCTCGAACATTTTTTTTTTTTTTTTTTGACACGTGGCTCACTTTGGGAGTGATCGCGTGCTCTATAAAGCACCACGACAGCCATGGTCACTGTACAGCTTGCAATGCTCAAATTGACTGATGACCATGTATGTGCTTCTATGTATGTGATCATGATGCAGTTGATTTCGAACATGCTGTATAATTTTTTTTTAGAGAAAAGCCAGCGATGCCTCACTGGCTTTAAAATTTGTTTGGAAATTTCATGCCATATGCTGTGTTTATAATAAGCTGAAAAGCTTGTATGAGCCCACACTACAAATTGCTAGCATTTTCTGGCCAGGTTCGAAGAGTGCTTTAGGGCCCCTTTTCAAGGCTTGTCTTCAGCTTCAAGTTAAATGAAAGTGCTAGAGTTTCAAAAAAATGGTTTGCTCATTTTTACACTGTAAATCTCAAAGAGCAAAATAGAGATAAAATGATCTAATCTAGAAAAATAGCACCCAATAAAGGATTTCAGATATCCAGTGGCAGCACCAGCATTAGCACTTTGGGTAAGATCACCACCTGGTGGTTTGTTAAGGGCATTGATAAAGTTGCACTTCTCTTACTGGAGACATGCCAAATAGCACAAACGCGTCAAAACGGTGTGTTGAAAAAAATTAATCGCGGATGTCACGTTTATGATGGATTACCACACTTTATGAAGGGCACTGTGAGAGGCCGGTGATAGATATAAAAGGTGTGTTTTCAAAGCCTACAAAGTATGTGACCGTGGCACAATGGATAGCATGCTCAGCAGCTGTTGTCACCAATTGAGAGGTCGTGGGCTTGACTCCCGCCGACGGAACTTTTAACGCGACAGTAGTTAAAGAGCTCGTTTCACAGAAATGTTGGCGTGGTTTGTTGTGAGCATAAAATCATTATCTTATGCGTGACCGTAAATTTAGAATGATGCAAATAAAATAAATGATAAAAAAATTCTCGGTCAAAGTGGGGATTGACTTTACGTCATTTAGGTCCGAGTGGGGATCGAACCAGGGTCGTTTGCGTGACAAGTAGATGTATCACACGGCCTTGTGTGCGCTTCTGAGTACAGTGAAAATAGCTTCCTTTGCTTAGAAAAGCAGTGAAAGGAACCTTTTTTTTTTTTAAGTACACACACATCCTGTATATCTGCTTCACAACACGACTTTAAATGTTGCAGTAATAATGCGTGGTTTAACAGGGCCTCAAAACATGTGATTATCATGATGACTCCGTGGTTTAGAGGTGGTCACCCACTACAATAGGCACACGCACAACTGTACCTATTCCCTTAATTAAGGCCACATAGTGGGTGCATAGCAAGTTCGAAAGGATTTCATGCACTGAGTGTCAGCGCGCACTAGGAATAAGATATTGCTATCGTGTTCAACTCCTAAAGGCGAAGCTTTAAGGTCCCCTAATTTTTTTGCTTTGTCTTCTGATTGTAGGTACTTTTTCGACATGATTTCCGTGTCGGAAGTGCATCACTGAAGTCTTGGTGGACTCCAGCATAAAAAAAACTCTTTCGTGTGAAAAAAATACTAATAGTAAGGGAGGCTGTTACTACGGTCTCATTTACTCGCATCACAACAAGGCAATTGGAAAGTAGCAACACCCACATTAGTTTTGTTCTCATAATGCTGTATAAACGGGCCCACAGGTATTACATTCCACTTGGCCCTATTTCCCAATTGAGAAGTATGATTTCACTGATAACTTTGGAACATACAGATCCGAAAGCAAGCCATCAAGGACCTGCCGAGTTTCTGCAAGGATAGCAAGGAGTACGTGCCGAAGATCGCTGACGTACTGGCTCAGCTGTTGCTGACTGAGGACCACACGGAGTTGGTGGTGATTCAGCACTCGCTGGTGACCTTGGTCAAGCTGGATGCCCGGGGCACCCTCGGTGGTGTGTTCTCCCAGGTTATAGCTGGTGAGGATTTGGTACGGGAGCGAGCCATCAAGTTCCTCTGCACGAAGCTGCCTTCCATGGGTGCTGATGTGCTCACCAAGGAGGTCGAGGAGTTCCTCTTCCAGGAGTGCTGCAAGGCATGTCACCATGGTCTCACCCTCATCTCTCAAGCTTGCTTATTGCGTGTTATAGTTATCAGGTGCTGGCTTTCTGTACACTAAGTCTTGAAAAACCCCTTATAGTGAAAGTTTTGTTTGCGACTTTTTTTTTTACAGTAATTTGTTGCTTTGCTCCTGGTAATGCCGAAATTGAATCGGAAATGCTCTTAACGCATGATATAATTAATGGTAATTCAGAACAGTTTTGCCTCAGTTCAAAACGCCCACCTAAATACCATAAGAAACGTCCCACAGCAGGGTAGCGCCTGAGACTACGTGCAATCGAGCTTCGGTGACTGATTGCGCCATTTTCAAATAGAGGATAATGAGGACCCACCGGCGATGAAGAAAAAAACAATGTGATTGCCATGAGCATGTCCTCCTCAGAAAAAAAGCAAAGCATTCCTTCCTAGCTTAAGCAGCTAAAACAACCTTGAGAGCAGATAACAACAGAGCAAGACGAGTGAGGAACAATAAGTCCTCGCGTGGTCTAGGTATTGTGCCCGTTTCGCAAATGCTCTCTGGTGCCAACAATACTTGCTTGACCTCTGCAAGGTCACGAGGTCAAGCAGGGCCCCTTGTGTACATCAATCTGCAGAAAATGTCGATTGCACCTGAGTACCCACCCGGATGAGCACGCACCCTTACTTTAAAACTGAATTAAGATATCTTGTAGGCAGCGTTTGTCCTTCATAATCAATTGGCCAGAAGTGGCCCTACACACAGGACCTTTAAGCAACGTTATACTTTAGTTTTCACTTGAGAGTGTGTGTTGCAGGGAAGAAGTGGGGGAGGGAAGGTTCCTTTTTTAGTTACATACTTAGAATGAATGCCAGTGTGCAGGAATGCACACTGGCATTCATTCTAAGTTTTCACCCCTACTTTAACTGTTCAGCTCGACAGAATAACTGCATAATATGCTTGCATATGTTTGATAACTACCTGCACTGGGAAACTGCTATCTAGAGTGTACAATGTTTCAAGTTGCTCTTTTAAAAGTTTCTGTGCAGTGCCTCCTGTCAGCAATTTTTTTTTCGTATAATTCTTTGCAGTGCTGAGTATTTCTTGATAATGAAAGCTACATATTTATTTTAGCCTGCAAGTATAATTTTGCTTTCTATAGTACTCAGTTCTGTACACTTCTAGTGCTTTTTTTTTTTTTTCAAGTTCCATCAAAAGTGTTTAAAAAGTTTGACCCTCTCGGTGAATGCATTTCTTTACTTCATAGCGAATATAAGCAAAACTACACAAAAGCTACAGGCTGAGGAAGAGAGGGCACAGAACAAGCACCCACATTCAAATGAAAATTTTCTTGAAAGAACGCATTCTATTAGAAGGCACAAAATTAGTTGAAAGTAACAGACAGTAAAGCCAAGAAAAGTATTGGGGATATTAGTTGTAACAATTACGATCCAAATGGGAAGAAGGTAAAGTTGACGAAAAGACAGCATGCCGATGGCAGGGACCGAACCTGCAATCTTCCAATTTTGCGTCCAATATTTCACTGAATGAGCAATGGCAGCAGTCATCCTCTCATTCACGTTCTGAGGCATGTACCGTACTTACTCTCGTAACGAACACACTTTTTTTTCTTGAAAAATCGGAGCAAAGTTGGGGATGTGTTTATTATGCAGGGAAAATTTTATGAAAACTATTTCGGTATGAGCAAAAATACAGTAATGCAAAAAAAAAGTTAGGTTGCTTAGCTTCTTTGTTGCTTTTCACTCATCTTCTGTGGTTGAAAGCGCCATCCCGAGCCGCCCGTGCATGCCATACAAGTTTTTCACGGCCGTCTTATCTCGCAATCGTTTAACCACAACAGTGGTGCCTGCTGTGATCTCGAGGGGCGCCCAGAAGTGTGCGCTACAACGCCACAACGCACTTTGCCAACTTCGCGACAACCTCGCACAACGACCGCGACCACGCCATTGACATTGTAGCAAGCTATTACCGAAGCATCAAAACAAGCCATCGATAACGAAGATTAATTACAAAATACAACGGTTGCCTCGCTTGCTATCGAAGCAAGAATCGGGAACCACGTTGCGGAAATATTCATGATTTTTCTGGTTAACAAGCGAGCGATTTCTTTCTGGTTTTCCAGAAACCTGCATTGCGATGGTGATGAATGGCCCTTTACGACCGCCGACAGCTATAGCGGCAGCAAATCCTGTTGTCGCGCGAAAATTGCATAAATGTGGTTGGGTTTTAACGTATCGTATTTGCAGGAAGTGACTGTCGGTTGGTGCGGGAAGTTTCGTGACCTTCGCTCGCTGTGTGCTTGCTTGTCAGCTGCGATGTCTCTACACTTACACAATTCGTAAACTCGCGGTGGTGCATACTAGATATTTAATTAAGACTGGGTACGTGCCGCGCACAGATAGAAATACTTTATGGCGCGCGGCAGCGGGCAAAGGGGAGAAGGGAGCGAGCTGAAGTGGCAGAGGCGGGCCGGCATAATAATAGTAAAAAAAAAAAAAAAAAGATCCAATGAGCAAGGAGGTACCAGGTGTTGGTTAAGGGGGCTGTAGTGTATGAATGATGGGGGGGGTTATTACATTGGGAAAAGAAAAATTCTAATTTGGACGACTGAAATTGGGGGTGCGCTGATTACGCAAGTGTGTTCATTACGCGAGTAAATACTGTATATCTGTGCATTTAAACTGAGGATGACTGCCACTTTAGCTCAACTGGCAGGACATTGCACGTTTAATTTGAAGGTTGTGGGTTTGTTCCTCGCTGGCAGCAAGTTGTCTTTTTGTCCAGTTCGCTTTTTTGACATTTTCATCCTAAATTAATTAAACTAACACTCTTTATGCTTTCTTTGGCTTTGTTGTCTGTTTTAATTAGTGCTGTGTCTAACAAATAAAAATGAGCCTCTAAACATTCCCCTTCTTTCATTCAAAGCATAGAGAAAACTCGCGTCGTTCCCTCCTCATTAGATGTTGCGCTGTTTTGCTTAGGTTTGCTATGAATGCTCGCCAACTTCCCTGGTTCTCAATCCTGAGTCTGCACATTCAGGTGATGCAGGATGTGACGGGCCAGGAGTTCACGAGCCTGATGCAGCTGCTGTCGGGGCTGAAGCTGTCGAAGACGATTCCGGGGCAACAGGCGCTCGTGGATCTGGCCGCAGAACAAGCAGACCTGGGCAAGCCACTCGGGGAGGCGCCGGGAGCAGGCGATGGAACCTCGCAGGCAGAGGCCCTTGCGAAGCTCGTCCAGTGCGTACGACAGGCCTTGCCGTACTTCTCGGTGAGCGAGGCTCCTGTGTTTGTCCCATTCTACGTCCAGACCCTGCCCCTATTCGAACCCCGGAAGGGCAGGGCATCAGCAGGCGACATGCATCCTGCGTGTCACTACTGTGTTGCAGTGAAGCATGTCTTTGTTTCCTTAGGCACACATTACAGTTAATCACAAGAGTGTTTTTTTTTTTTTAAGACGATAGTCTTTCTTGGGGACGTTCGACGCAAAAATTTCGGTCTGTCCGTCTGTACATTTGTCTGTTTGTCCACTCTTAACCGCATCGGGTATTTGAAACGGTCGACCCCATCCGCAGCGTCCACCAATGTTGCTCAAGATTCAGCGTTCATACTTGTGCAATTGTCAATTAAAAAGCAATTATTGCGCATGTCTGGGGCACCATAACAACACGTATATATTCTGCATGTGCGTATTTCTCTAGAAAAGGCATGCATAAGTAATTCTAAAGACCGTAGCGCTTATCACGCTGTGCTGACTATGCAACACTTGCGCATAAAGGCGAGTGTTTCCAACGCTTTGCCAAGACGAGACGGTGGTGGCACCTACCCGTCGCCTTGCGTTCTACACTTTATCACCTCTGAGACGGGCGCGCACACCCGTCTCAGAGCCGCGTGCTTTGTTTTCTAAAACTGCCAGGTGGCGCTCATGTCTCACGTGTGACGTGACTTGATGCGCTCGTTTGCCTCCGCTGCACGCTCGAGGCACTCTTAATACCATTCACCGATTTTCTTGCGCAGAATATCAAATAAATGCTTTGTTCACTCTCTCCACACGCAAGACTATTGTCTTTCGACGGCATTTGCAGATTAACATGCAGATACGGGGCCAATTTTTTTTTTTTCATTTTTGTAGCAGCGAGGTGTGCCGTTCCTCCGTATTTGTGACAAAATTAAGTGTTACGGGAAAACATAACCCTTGGAGTCGCAAATGAGCTGGCACAACAAACAATCAGTCCTGATTACTTCGAATAATACCAAGTGCCTTGCATCTCACTTTTTGTATGTTCTGTTAATTTGAAAACCCATTTAATTCAAAGATTTTTCGTGGCCCCAGTGACTTGGAATTAACGAGGTATTGCTGTACTGTAATTGCACATCTGTGACTTTGTTGCAGATGACTGGTATGTTCTGTTAATTCTAAAACCCATTTATTTCAAACATTTTTCGTGGCCCCAGTGACTTGGAATTAACGAGGTATTGCTGTACTTTAATTGCACATCTGCGACTTTGTTCCTGATAACTGCACTCGCGTTCGAATTCATGGATGGCTTGACTCATGGATTAATGTACTGATTCTTGAAGCAGCTTGACTGAAGTGAAAAGTTCTGTAGGGGCTAGGGAGTGTGAACTTGTTTCTGGGACGTTTCACGCTGCATTATTATGCGCTCAGAAAAGTAATTTTGATTTGCTGTTGCTGCTGCCTTATTCTAATAAGGAGTGTCGAAATGTGCTGTTGTCTCTCGAAATCATTTCTTTTGTGCAGCCGTACGTGTCTTCATCCAAGTTTGTCACTCATCTGTGCCAACATGCGCTCCCTGGCCAGCCCTTGTTGAAAGCCGAGACCTTGGAGCTTCTCAAACAGTTGGCCGAAATGGTGCCCTTTGCCGCGAACCTCTCGGCTGAGGATCTGGAGGCGTGCCTCAAGCTGGTCTTTGAGAAGCTTCTGGTGTGTACAAACACAGCAAACGATTTCCCAAGCTTTCCGAAACTGGTGCTGGCGCTTGCAGTTGTAGAAAGGTTTAAATCACACCTTCAGCCAACACCAGTCACGCGACTACAGTTGAACCCCCTTATAAGAGGCATGCTCTGGGCAGCAATTCTTGTCTCTTATACGAGATGTCTCTTATAAGCACGGTACCACGTGTGCATTTTCCTATCAAGCTGTATTTTACTGTAGGTGCACTGGTGTGTCTTATAGCCATTTGTTTCTTTTACCAGTGTCTCTTATAAAGGGGTTCGCTGTTTGTGGCCAAAAAGCAACTCGAAGTCATGAATGTTGCCACCTGCTTGCGACATATACCTGTCGCCACGGAGAATTTGTCTCCTCTCATCGCTATCGCCCCACAAAATATTTTAAGGGGGAATACGATTCTTTGGCACCGAAAAATTGCGAAAAAAATGAAATTTTCGAAAATGCTATTTTCGGAACCTACACACATTATTGTCCTTATCCGAAAAGTATCATACCTAAAACGCATCTATTTCTACCACAATATAACATTTTTGCATCAATTTGCGTAGATGTAGAACCGAAAATTGTGCAACTTCGAAAATGCACAGCTCTCATGCCACATCTTCCCCCGCGCCACTACTTTGGTCTCATTTTAAAGAGCAGCCAATCGTCTTGAATTTTCGCACGCTAGCGCTTTTCTCCATTCACTTGTGTCGGTAGAAAAACAGTGCAAAAGAGTTGTAAAATGACTGTACCTATTGGTTGTTCCAGACACGCGATAAAAGCTAGCTACGCGATTGGCTGAGAGCATCGTCTGCAAGCGCGAGTGCGTCGTTGAGGCGGCTGCCATTTTCTCCTGCCGACCGCATTGCAACAACGATGCCGCCGAGAAAGTTTGCGCACGACCACAAGTATGGCACAAAGAAAAAAAAGTGGCATATAATTAACATCAGAAAAGTCGCGGAATGATCGAGTGTCGTCGAGGATGACGTGGACGCCAAAAATGCAGGCATCGAACATTGGAGCCGCCGAACCGACCAAAAAGCGCCCTACAGGAGTAGGCCTAACGTGCTCGACAACGAGAGTCCGCGACCACTACCCCAACGTCGGCCGCTTTCCTTGTGACACTGTTATCTTGGCACCTGCAGATAATAAGGATCGGCGACAAAACGGCCGAAGAAAAAGTGAATAAACTAGCGTCAACTGCCGCAACGCAATGAAATGTGGATTTGCTGGCTGCAAGCGACTCCGGTTCCTGCCCGCTTGTTGAGACCTGTTTCACCGTGGTGTGCTTGGACTTAGTAAACGCTCTTGTCAAGCACATGAAATGCTAGTTATGGGATGGAGACAGCAAAATTTACCAGGACGAGCGAGAATATGGCCTTGCCGTGGAACTGGTGCTTTATTGCAGCAACTGCGGTGTGGAGCTCGCCGCTCGTGGACGGGGACAAGAAAGTGAAATCGTTTGTTATAAACATTCTGGCCGCGAGCAATATGCAAACTACTGGCAACAGACAAACGGCCCTGAATGATTCAGTCGAATCTTGATAATTCGAACTCGAAGGGGCCCGAAAATTTGTTGGAATTAAAAGAAGTTCGAAATAATGAAAGCTAAATAAACGGAGGGCTCTCTATGCAGTGGCGCATGCGCATTGAGCTAACACACGAGGGGGAAATTTCAGAAGACTTACATTATTCACAAATCACAGGACATCCGTTCGTAATTGAAGTAATCGGTGATGCGCGTCTGCACACGTTCGCCTTGCAGCGAGTCAATTTCACACGCAGCTTGCAAAGCATTTCTACGTTGGCTTCAACATTCTCCTGGCAAGAGAAGTTGCGCACGGAAATGTCCAGCGCCGACACTTTCTACAGACGACGACTGCTTACCGGAGCCTCTACGCTACGCAGCTGCAGCATGGCCAGCACGTGACGAGAAAGGAGGAGCGTCTCCACGCAGCATTTGAAAGAAAACCAACACTCCACGGCAGCTTTTTCTTTTTTATTTTTTTGCTCTCTTTGCATGTGTCGTTGAAAGGAGAAGAGTTACGTGGCAGGGAGGGGAAAAGGAGGAGCCTGGCACCGGCGTGTGAGAGACACCCCCCAATTCAAGGCGCAGAGCCGTGCTCCTGCAAGCGGCAAGGGCTGCAGAAAATAGTGCCTTTTTCCTTTCCTTCAACCGCACATTCATTCAACCCAGCAACAGCTTTTTTTTTTCCTCTCTTTCCTCGCGCGCGGTGTTCGAAAGAGAGGGGTCTTACTTGGCTCGGACAGAAAAGGGAGAAGCGCGGCACGGGCGCCTCGCAGATCGGCATTTGAGAGAGAGCCAACATTCTACCACAGCCTATTCTTTCCTTTTAATTTCCTTCGCGAAGACCCCTGAGGTGTCGCAGCTGCTGCTACGGGATTGGGCAGGGGGCTGAGAGCATGCCCGGAGCACGGTATGTTCGAAATAACAGTCGCAAGTGCTTGCGCATTCGAAATAACGGGCGTTTTCGCCCGTTGGAGTACTAATAGCTTTGACGGGACCTGATCATATGTTCGAATAACCCGAAGTTCGAATTACCGTATTTACTCTATTCTACCGCACCCTCAGTTGTAACGCGCACCCGGTTTCCATGACAAAAAAAAACAAAAAACAAGACATCGATTGCAACGCGCACCCATTTTTCTCGTTGGCCCGCACGATCACACCACTTGAAAAAAACGACTCCTTTCGGGGGGCGTCTTTCATTTAAATATGAGGTACGGTGGAAGTTTGTGCCCATCTGACGTGTAACAGAGCATTGCCGTCACTGTAGTTTTACCGTGGATCGATGTCAGCACGCGAACTTGCTTCGCCCTTCTTCTCGACGGTTGTGGTGCCACGCATGTCGAAGTAAAGAGGCGTCTGATCGGCATTCCCGATTTGCCCAAGCAGGTAGCCGTTGTTGTGCCGCAAGTTTAGGACGAACCTCTGAAAACTGTGAAGCTTTTCATCGTACTTCTCCAGAAACTTTTCGCATATGCCCGGTCGCTTTCGGAGGGAAAAGCCTTTCCTCTTCATAAAGTTAATTAGCCAGCACCTGCTCGCATCCAACTGGCTCAGCATTAGCCCTTTTTCTAAGGCTAACTGCATAGCCCGCACTTGGAGCAGTTCTGTCGTCACAGGCCGCTCGCTGCTCAAGCACATACTCGCCGAGCAGCTCTTCAATTTGCGGAAACCGACCCTACTGTGGTCTACTGACGCCTTTGCATGAAGCTTTTTTGTCGACAATCTCACAGAACACCTACGCAGTCTTATGCTTTTGTTTCCGCCAGTCCCGCACGCACGTTTCCGGAACTCCGAACGACCGCGATGCAGCCCGATTTCCGCCCGTTTCTGCACACGCGATGACTTTTCTTTTAAAAGCGGCATCGTGGTGCACTCGAGTTTTTGGAGTCTGCCCTTCCATGCCGTCGATGCTAATGCACTACAAGATGACGAACTCCACAGTACACGTACGAAGTGCCGCACATGGGAAACACATAGGCAGAAATGGCCGCCGCGCCATGCCGAGGCACGTAGGGGGCGGCCATTTTGAAAATGCCGATTGCAAGGGAATGACTGTATTCATTTTTTTTTTCATACTCGATTTTAACGCGCATGCGATTTATGAACTCGCTTAACCGGAAAAAAAGTTGCGCGTTAGATTCAAGTAATTACGGTAAGGGTCCACTGGACGTGGCTATGAAAACTATCTTTGTTATTTATGGGGCTAAAATGATGACATTTGGTACACCGATGTGATTTTTTATGCTGATATCATAACTGAAATCTTTTTTGAGCTCTCGTAGTTTTTGATTTAAGGCACTTGATATATTCTCATTGTCATCCAAAAATTAATTAATGAATTATACAAATGTTCGTCAAAATTTTTGATTGAGCATATTCAGCAAGGCCCACTGGGTGCCGTAAAGCTATTCGTTTTTTTTTTTTTAATGTCCACACGAGCACAGAAAAAAATTTTGAAATGTCCTATAGATATTTTCTTAACGACAACTTTTGCAAAAATAGAATTATAAAAATTTTTATAGCGGCCAGATAAAAATGAATAGCGTTACGGCGCTCATCAATGTTTCAGGATCTGAGTGCAAAAAACTGAATGATTTTATCTTCATTAGCTATGAAGTAGCACTGGGATGACTGACAGCAACTGCACAAAAAATGGAAGCTGAGAAAACGGAGCTCAACGTTTTATTTCATGAAAGCAGTTAAATATTAACTTTGAACACCTAAAACCCGCCTGGGATGTAGTCCTTTGCCTCTGCAGAGACATTTTGTTTTCATTTTAATCCAGGTTTTTGCTTCATTGAAGCAGTTTCATGCGCCGTGCGTCCTTTTCAGCAGCGCGCCGCAGGTAGCATGATCCTGGAGTATGCCCAAGTTGTGGTGTGATCTGTTGTAGTGCTTTTTCACTGCCAGCATTAAAACGGCAAACTGCATCTGCGACAAAACTCTCAACAGTTAGGAGAGAGGCAAACTATGTTTTGGATTGGAGCGAACAAATCACATTGTTGAGAGACTCAATGGAATTTTGAGTTCTGCTGGCATGTTTCCAGTAGTTCCCTTGCTGAAATTTGCTTATACCGTATTTACTCGCATAATTCTCGCACTTTTTTTTTGCCGGAAAATTGATGAAAAGTTCGGTGGTGCGAGAATTACGCAGGGAAAACTTTTTACGAAAACGTACAGAGCGAAAAAGAAAACAAAGTGGCCGCAAATCGGGATTCTCACACTAGCAACTAACAGCAAGCTTTAAAAAGTACTAATTAAAACTCACCTCAACAATAAAATCAGAGGTTCAACACAAGACAAGATTTATTTGAGACACAAGTGGAAGCAAATAGTAGAGAATTGGAATACCGTACGCAAAGCTTGCGGACGTTGCGGGCATAGCGGTAGCGTTCAGAACAGGAGCCCTCAAAAGGTAAGCGTGGGACGTCAGTATTGAGCTGATGGCTATTTAACAGAATTGTCTGCAGTTTCCTTCTGAAGAAATAAAGTTTACCATCAATCCCAGTTTTAGGCACACGGCAGGCCCGATGCGTCTTGGTGGCTTTCAGCAGCCATCACCAGTAGTGAACACAAAACTCGTAGACTCAAGGGCCTACCGGCGGCCCTGTTGCCATTCTTTAGTGCATGATCTGTCACTTGCAACTTGAAAGCAGCCGTACAGCTTCAGTATCGCCTCATAACTTGACAAGGTTACCGACGCAACATACAAAACACGCCGCAACGTGCACTGACCACTTCGGCTTGGCTTAAATTGGATTGAATCTTTGTGCAATAGTACGCTTGATGCTTAAGCGTGTTTGAATTAATGAAATTTGACTGTATTTTCGTCGCTACGAATATCTTACTGCGGACTCCACACGAAAACAAGGCAAGCCTACCAGACGATGAAGTTGGCCCTGGCTGCGATGCGCACAGTTGAGGCCAATGATGGTCAGTCGAACTACAGCCTTTGTCCTACTGGTCCAGATTCCTGGTGCCGGCAAAATGCCGCGAGAGCCAGCACCAAGACATTATTACAATCTCACTGATAATGTGGCAAAGGCTCTGCTTCCCATATACCAGCACTTATCTGAGAGGAAGCTTCTCAAGCGGTTTGTGCGTGGCAAAACGCAAAACAGCAATGAGAGCCTGCACTCGCTAGTGTGGTCACTCGCCCCAAAAGAATAGCACGCATCTCTCTTCAGTGTTGAAGCAGCTATGGCTGAAGCTGTCATGATCTTCAATGCAGGCCGTGAAAGAACTTCAGCAGGAATTTTGCACGAACTATGCATGCACCCTGGTCATCGAAACGTGAAAAGCATGCAAAAAAAAAGACCAGCGGCGATCAGTTTCATGTGCACGCAAACCTGCATCTGCAGAGAGTGTGCAGCGAACATTGCAGAAATGACATAAAGGTAGTGGTGGTCAAAGTGCCTGGAGCATATTGGTGATTTGAAAGTGGAATTGGTGCACTTGTTTTTATTTTTATGTGTAAATAAAGTTTTTGTTTTTTTTGTTTTTCTGAAAATGTAAATAAATGGTTTTTGCAGCACCAATTATTTGATATCTCAGCTCCAGATGCAGATATGATAATTCTTTTTGTACCACTTAGCTGAATGAGTGGGGCACGCATTGTTACAAGCAGATTTTTAAATTTCCTTTGCAATAATTTTTTATATCGAGCAGTTGCTGAAAAGGTCATTGCTCTACACTGTGTGCTCATGTTCATTAGCGTTCAATTTTGGACCCTGTTCCACGATTCAAGATCTGCTTGCAACATTGTCTTCCTTATGGTTTAGAGAGTCTAAAACATGTTAGCCAAAAATTTTATGAAGTGGTTACTCTTTATTTGTATTAGTACACAATTGCAATTAATTTCTACTTATCTCAAGAAATAATTAGGCTAGAGGAAAACTAATTACATTTTCAAAATCTGCTTAAAAACCTTCAGTAGCATGCCAAGTTTCATCAACATAGGCCAGGTAATAAAAAAGTTTATTCTTGGTGCAGGGTCCCCCCTTTCCCCTCTTAACGTCTTATTCCTGCACAATCGATAGGTTTGTGACTGCGGTCACGCAGCTGAAAAATTGATCAGTGGCAACTAAGCTAAAATAGTTGCGTTTAGGTGAAACTCGGTCGCGCAACCTGTTTCGGTCTCTGGTGTGAATGAGCCTTTAGAGTGCAATTAAGGGAGCTTATCAGACCCACCAGTCCCAGCAGCTTAGGCATGTAAAAACATTATTTGAAGTCGCATTTTTGGATTATTATTATCTGTCGCAGGTAAGGTAATGTTTAATTTTTTTTTTGTACCTTTTTTGACCAATTTTGAAGGATGGAAACATTTCACGCAACCCTGCAACACCGCAAGATTTTACTGTGTTCATAAGTATTTTATTCAGCCTCGATAACAGATCCTAAGTTGTCGCCAGTCGGTGTTGTCGTTCACCAGCGGTCCTTGTATGCTGTTTTTGAACAGGAGCTCATGCCACTGCCTCCTGCTGGGGAAGAGTCCGAGAACTCATCAGGGCCGCGGCCTGAGCCAGAGCTTCAGCTGAGCCATGTGGAGTGCCTCATGTACAGCTTCCACCAGCTGGCAAAACGCAACCCCCAGTTCCTGGCGAGCGAGGAATCGGCTGAGCGACTCCGGGACTTCAAACTCAGGTATTCCCTCAGACTTTGCTACTCTGCAGTATTTGTAGCACACCATATTTACTCTTGTAATGGCAGCCAATTTTTTCCAGAGATTTGGCGTTAAAATTGCAGCTGCAGCTATTACTCGGATGACATTCTTTTATTCTTAGCGCATGTTTTCTTCACTACAGGTGCCAACGAAGTTTTCAAATGAATTTATGCCCTGAAGTTCGATTTTCCAAACTAATTCAGCCGTTTTGAGCCGTGTCGCTCGATTTTGAAAGCTGCCGTATTGGATTTTTCATTGGCTTGGTTAAGTTTGGCTTCCAGTGACTACAGCCGAACCTCATCAATTCGAACATGCTTAATTCGAATTCCCGTTAATTCGAACTGACGCTGTGGTCCCGTCAAAGCTCTGTGTATTCCAATGGGCGACAGCGCCTTGGAATTCGAACAGGCTAGCGATAAAAAAAAGGCTGCGGCGGAATGTTTGCTCTCTCTCAAATGCCGACCTGCGATGCACCTGTGCTATGCTTTTTTCTTTTTTGTTCCTGCCATGCAGAGACCCTTCTCCTTTTAACGCCGCGCTCAAAGAGAGAGAGGGGGAAGCTGTTGCGGAGTGTTGGCTCTCTCTCACGCGCCGGTGCCATGCTTTCCCCTTTTTCGTTCCTGCCGCATACACCCTTCTCCATTGAAGGACGTGCGCGGAAAAAGCAAAAAAAAAAAAAATGTGTCCGTGAAGTGTTTGTTCTCTCTCGAATGCCGATCTGCTTCTCTCCACGTGGAGATGCTCCTCCTTTCTCATAACGTGCTGGCCACACTGCGGCTGCGGCGCAGAGTGTAGTAGGTAGTAGTGGAGACGCATTCGTCGTTGACGTCTTTAGAGAGTGTCGGTGCTGGACATTGCTGCGCGTAACTTCTCTTACCAGGAGAATTCTGTCTCCAAAGTACCGTATAGTGCGGAATATAGGTCGAGATTTTTTTTCCAAAAAATGTCAATGAAAAGTCACCTCTCGACCTATATACTGGCCTTTGGCATAAACCAAGTGATCGTCTGGCAACAAGAAGTGTCACATGCTTTTTGGGCATCAGTATCGACATCGCCTCTTTGGGCCGACGCGTTCTCTGCCAACACCATTTCTCTTTTCTTGTTCATTTAATGTTCGTAGGGAGTGTCAACGTTACTCTGCGACTAGCCATGAATACGGGGACGCGGCGCCAGTTCACCGCCGCGTTTAAAAGAAACGTTATTGAATTCGCAGGAGCGAATGGCAACTGGCAACATGGCGGCACAATGGCAGTTTGGAGTATCTGAGAAAAGCGTCAGGTACCGGCGCAACCAAAAATCCAAACTGTCGGTGTGTAACGCGAGGAAGACGTCGTTTCGCAGTCGCCGAGCTGTGCACCCGGAACTCGAAGACAAAGTGGCGGATTTCGTCCGTGAGTACTGTGCCAGGTCACTGCCTTTGAATGCGGAGCTCATTCGATCAAAAGCCGTCGAGCTCGCCCGTGAAGCCTGTCTATCAAAGAAAGACTTCAAGGGATCCATTTATTGGGTCCGTCGCTTCATGCGACGCAAGGGATTTGCTCTTCGACGACGCATGTCGATATGCTAGAAGCTGCCGGAGACGTACGAGGACAAATTGATAGAGTTTTAACTCTACGTGAACAGCCTCCGGCGGCAGCATGGCTACATGCTAGGCCAGATCGGCAACGTCGACGAAACGCCGGTGTGGTTCGACATGCCGTCGTCCACGACTGTTTGCGAGCGCGGGGCAAAAGAGGTGAAGCTTTTATCGACCGGAAGCGAGCATTCGCGCTTCACCGTTATGCTTTCCTGCACGGCCAACGGCAGAAAGTTGCCCCCCTTCACCATCTTCAAGCGGAAGACGATGCCAAAAAAGGCCTTCCCGCGGGATGTCGTCGTCTGCGTCAACGAGAAGGGGTATATGGACGAGGCCTTAATGCACGAGTGGATCCGGACAGTGTGTAACTGGCGGCCCGGTGCACTCCTGCAGCACCGGAACATGCTCGTGTTGGATGCGCTTTGCGGGCACTTGACCGCATCGGTGAAAGAGAGCCTTCGCGACGGAAAGACGGATCTTGTCGTCATTCCGGGAGGGATGACGTCAACACTCCAACTGTTGGACGTCGTCCTTGATAAACCTTTCAAGGACCGTGTGCGTGCGCTGTACACCGAATGGATGGCTGGCGACAAGACGCGGACCCCGACAGGCCGGCTGCGCAGGCCACCTCTCGCGACAGTTTCTGGTTGGGTCTCCAAGGCATGGAGATCTCTGCCTGAAGAGGTGGTGGTGCGCGCATTTAAGAAATGCTGCATCAGCAACGCTCTCGGCGGCACTGAGGACTACATGCGATGGGAAGCGGCTAGCGATAAGCAGTCGTCATCGGAGGAGAGCTCCGACAGCTCGGAGGACTGAATCCGTGAACTATTCCGCGATTTTCTCTTTTTGCTGGTCAAAGTAACGGGGTCGACCTATATTCCGCATTATACGGTATAAGTTCTTTGCAAGCTGCGTGCGAAATTGATTCACTTGCTGCAAGGCAAATGTGTGCAGACGCGCATCACAAATTACTTGAAATAATGACGCATGTCCTGTGATTTGTGAATAAATGTAAGTCTTCTGAAACTTCCCCCTCGTGTGTTAGCTCAATGCACATGCATTACTGCATGGTGAGCCCTCCGTTCACTTAGCTTTCATTAATTTGAACTTCTTTTAATTCGAACCAATTTTCGGGCCCCTTCGAGTTCGAATTACTGAGATTTGACTGTGTTTGTGTTGCCCTCAAGACTGGAAGCGCACTCAGTCTTCCAGTTTCGAAGGCCGTATCCAGTCTTTTTTTGCTGGCGAAACAGGATGCAACTTGTCTGTTTTAGTCAACCTTATCGTTCCAACGCCTCATCGTCATCATTAATACACCAGTAGGTGTGTTTTGCATTTGTTTTTCCTATTGTTGGTTTGGACGTGGCTGTATTGGCTGTGTCACTGGTGTGTCAAGTATTTTTGAGCAGTCGTGCACATCCTATGTTCTCTGCTGTTGCTGTTGCTCAGTGCCCTCAGTGGTTGCAGCACATTAAGAGGCTCGGCTACAGATCTGAGACATGCTGGTTCGATCGCAGCTGTGGCAGTAGCATTTCAATGGAAATTGAGGGGCTTGTGCACTGTGCAATGTCAGTGCGAGATAAAGAACCCTTGCCCTTCACTACTGCATCATTAAGTCCTGCAACCAACAGAGACATTGTGTGCATCTTTTTATGTTTAAGGGGTGACGCAGCTTTTGGAAAGGGAAAAATCGCGAAAAAGTCTATTTTCGGGAAGTCACATATTCGGGCCGTACGTTTAATAAACTACCTTTACTGTAAATATCATCTAACTCATCGCGAAACTTTGAAATAAAGTTTACAACAAGCCGCCACAGCCCTCGAGCGACACAGGAGCGCTCAAAATAGCCCAACTTGGCGCGATCACGGTTTCTCAACTGCTTGACGGAGCACTGCCATTTTGGTGTTGTTTTGTTTGTAATTTCTTGCACTTCATTTCCGGCCACTCGTGGCTATGACAGCAGCGCAGGAGAGCAGGAGTGGAGCAAGCTGCTCATGATTGAAGGGCTCGCGAGAGCTTCGAAGTTTCCCGCTACAGACTCGCCTGCGGGATTGGGGGATGCGTGCGCTCCTCAAAGACAAGAGGGAGCGTGCGACTGCGATTGGCTTCTGCGCACAGTGACGTAGTACTCTTGCATGTAATGCGGCTCCGTCGTCTGCTGCTCCTCCGTCCCCGGCGTTTTCTTAGTGCTCCGCTTGCTATCGTCTATTGTTGCCTCTATTCACATTTCAACCAATTTTACGAAACTATTTTCAAACGTCTTCATGAGACGATTTTCAACTGTCTTTACGGGGTGCACGTTAAAGAACCCCAGGTGGTCTAAATTTCCGGAGCCCTCCACTACGGCGTCTCTCATAATCATATAGTGATTTTGGGACGTTAAACCTCACATATCAATCAATCAAATCAACTGTCTTTACAAGACCGTTGTTGCATTCGCTCACGATGCGTCCAACGAAAAGAAAGACGCAGCAAGTTTTCGGTGCAAGGAAGCGATCTATGAAGGTTGTCCGCATGGCGAGGCTCTCCGCTCGCACGTACGCCGGTGGTGATCGCGCCGACAGTACACGTGGGGCATCTTTTTCATCTACTCAACAGTGCATCGATGCACCTAGACATGGGACTCCTGCTCCACCCGTGCAAAAATTTGACGTTGCAAATGAGCCTGGTGTCTCAAGCTCATCGACAGGGGCTTCCGCATCCTCTTTCATCGGCCTACGAGAGTGCGATCGCATCGTCAACTGTGCATTTGCGAACACGTTTTCTGATGTGCGAAGAGAGAGGCGGCGGATTAACAGCGCGCTGCGATTCAAAGAGAACTTGACGCTATGCCAGCGATGGAGCAGAAATTTCAGGCAATGGAGCGTGATCTGGCCATTCAGCGGGCAGCCGAGAAAGGCAGCAAAGAAAGCGAGTGCCAAAGGACACCTAAGTTATGCTGCAGTGTTGTTTTAGACTTGCATATGTGCAAGAAACTTTCAAATGTCGTTTTGTCTAAATGGCTAGTGAGGCTGCTTGATCCAGCCATATCTGGGGAACCATTCATCCTATTTTCATAATTTTTTTTATTATGTACATGAATTAAGGGGAGACGCGGGTCGAAAAGTCGCGTTTTTTTTTTCCAAATTTCACCTTTTCTGTTTTTTGTTGCTTTATCATCTTTATACATTATATTTTGACATCTGAAAATATCACAGCGAAATAAGCATCAGAAGTCAGTGAAAAACGCGTCTGAGTGAGCGGCAGTGACGCGCGGCATCACGAAATTTACACAAAACGGGCTGCTGTTCGCGTGCTCGCGGGGCCGCGAAGAGAGCTGTCCGCCATATTGCGGCCGCTGGCTCGTGTAGAGTT
This sequence comes from Rhipicephalus annulatus, assembly GCA_013436015.1. Taxonomy (NCBI): domain Eukaryota; kingdom Metazoa; phylum Arthropoda; class Arachnida; order Ixodida; family Ixodidae; genus Rhipicephalus; species Rhipicephalus annulatus. Next base: position 124,321 of record WOVY01001728.1, on the reverse strand, counting down.
GTCCTTACTCTCCACGATCCCGGTTCTTGAAGTCTCGTACGTTCACGAAAAATCTAAAAAGAAAGCAACAAAAACAGTCTTTTCCCGCCGTTTCAAACCGCGCGCCACTAACGCAGGGCCGCCATTGGCTGACAGCACCCGTGTTTTCTTGCCGTAGTTCGCTTCACTGTTTTCCGGAGTTATTTTTCGCTGTTTTCGTGCGATGGCAAGCCCGAAAAAGGCCGTTGCCGACCATCGGAAATACAGAAGTAAGAACAAGTTCAGAGGGAAGCGGCGGAGGACGTACAAGAAAGCCACCGCCAACGAAAATGTCCGCGACGGGCCAGCGGCCGGTAGGCCTAACATCGACCACGGCAACGTCGACCATGGCAACTGCGACGACGAGATCAACGCTGCAGTGAATTTTGTGAGTGCATCGCAGAAAAAGATCGCGTTATTCGAAAACGACGTCAGGCCGAATGCCGATCGTGCCGAAAGCGTAGTGCTGTGCGAGTTGGGTGCATTGACGGCCGTCGTCGCAGGCGCGGCATGCCCCGTTTGTCACGAGAGTAAACTCGCAGTTCGGGCACCGAATAAAAAGCGGAAAGGCCTTTCGGCGTTTCTGGAGCTACACTGCGAGAATGCGGAGTGCTCGGAGAGCATCCTTTCGTCCGCGTACTCGTCGAAGCGGGTCGCGTCAGATGGCGGCCGCGGTGCAAGCAGAAGCTACGACAGCGGGAGTTCGCGTGACGCCTTTGCCGTGAACCTGAAAGTGGTGCTTGCAGCGCGTGCCGTCGGTATCGGGCATGAGCAACTTTCACGATTTTGTGCAGTAGTTGGATTGCCAAACCCTATGCACCATAAGACCTTCCATGCTATCGGCAAAAAGATTCACAGTGCGGCAGTGAAGGCTGTCTGTGAAAACATGCAAAGGGCACGCAGCGTCACCAAAGAGGTGGCTGGTAACAGTGACGTGCCAGTCATGTTTGACGGCACATGGCAAAAAAGAGGCCACAAAAGCCACAATGGTGTGGGAACTGTAGTGTCCTTGGACACTGGTTTGTGCCTGGACTATGAAGTGCTTTCCAACTTCTGCCTGGCGTGCAGTTTGCATAATGACATGGGAGGCGATGAAGAAACATGGCAGGCGTTTCATCATCCCGTTTGTGAGAAGAATTGCGACTGTTCTTCGCATGCCATGGAGGCCGAAGCTGCAGTGCGCATTTGGCAGAGGACTGTGGACTATGAGACACCCCTGCGGTTCACCATCTTCCTAAGCGATGGAGACAGCAAGGCCTACAACAGGGTCTGTGATGCCAACGTGTACCCTGACACTCCAATTGAAAAAGAGGAGTGCACCAACCACGTGGCAAAACGTCTGGGCACCGGCCTGCGGAAGCTGCCAACGCCACTTCCACGAGGGGAGAAGCTGAAGGAGACCACCATCCAGAAGCTTCAAACTTACTTTCAGGTGGCCATTGTGAACAATCGGGGAAATGTCCACAAGATGTACACTGCCATATGGGCCTCATGTTTGCACTCGTGCTCAACAGACGGTGCTGGAAGTCACAAGTTCTGTCCTGCAGGCCCAGACTCGTGGTGCAAGCACCGACGTGCTGAGGCGCAGGGCCAGCCTGCACCGTGCCACACCCCCCTCCTGACCAAGGCCCAGGGTTTGGCAGTCCTCCCAATCTACAAGCGTCTCACAGATGCGAAGCTGCTTGCCCGGTGCCTCCACGGCAAGACACAGAACGCGGCCGAGTCCCTGAACAGCAAAATATGGCTGCTGTGTCCAAAGACCCGGTTTGCTTCCCGGACTGCTGTGGAAACAGCCACAGCCATTGCAGTCCTGTGGTTCAACCGGGGCCACGCGAGCTTTGAAAAGGTGCTGGAAGAGCTTGGGGTGCTTCCTTCGGAGGCCCTGGTTACCCTCAGCGACCGCCGAGACAGCATGCGCATGCACAAGATGAATGTGCGTCAGACCGCTGAGGCGAGGGCACACCGTCGCAGTGCAGCCAAGAGGGCCCGGGTGGAAGAGTCCTGCCGCACCAGCCGGGAAGGGAAAACCTACGGTGCTGGAGAGTTTTAGACAACTGATATTCCCTCTGGACATGTGTGTATGTGTTCAGCACAAGTTTTCATTTTTGTAAATACAGACTTTCAAACTTTCAAACGCGTTTTTCTCATTTCGCAATTTCGGCCAATTTGCATTTTTTGCGGGAAGTGTTTCGGGCACTTAGAATGGTCATACGACGACGAAATTTGGCACACACATTGAGGAGAGTGCGTAGGGTGCCGATATCTACTTGAATCAGCACAACCTATCAGCTGTAAATATCTATTAATAAATTTAATGGTGGTCGAGTGGAAAAAAAAGGGTACTTTGCTACACAGATGTTTTTTTCATAGTTTCAAAGTTGGAGCACAATTTCTAGCTAGATATCGGCACTCTATGGCTAATAGGGAGCAAAAGGAGCCATTGAACAACTCTCTGCATGAACATTTAGTATGCGCGAAAGTTCCCGGAAAACTTATCAAGTTTCACCATTACTTGAAACACAACTCCCAAACTATTGCACTTATGTAAAAACTGATTACAGATTTGGAATCAGGAGGAAAAACTGCCTCAGTGGTCCAATTTCTGAAGCTCTAAGTTGAATAACAAAAAAAAAGTGCTTTCGAGGAGCGTCTCCCCTTAATTTCTGAGGGGGAGACAAGTCCCGGTATTCAGCTGTGGAGATGGTGAATATTTCGTGGGCGGTGGTGACGACTACGTGCGCGCGAAACTGTTTTTGCGAGGCCGACTTCATCGACGTCGGGCCTGATGCCGAGCGTGAAGCTTCCGAACAGGATCACTGCGGCGGCGATTTGTGGCAGCTCGTCGTTGACTCCGACCTGGGAGAGTGGGTGGGACTTCTGTTGTGATGGTTTAATTACGGCCGATGATGATGCCGACACTGCGGAACCGTGGAGGGATTAGGGCATAGTGAAGGAAGTACGTGGCGAGAGCGATTTGGGAGTATCGTATTGTGAGAACGACGAAACTTTGGAGCCAGTGCCTCATGCAGCCTATGCCACGGGTCACGGCGAACGAGCACCCTGCTGTTTTAAATGAACTCAAGACTGCCCTTATCGCTTCTGTTCTTCGAAACACGTGTATCACGGACTTTTTGGGGCAAAAAAAAGTTTGTGTTTTCACTCGCAACTTCTTTTAAAAGCTGTTTCATTTACTACGAACTTCGGGATACAGCGAATGAATGCAGCGTCACGCTCAGGTTCGTTATAAGCGGGCTCGACTGTATTCGAGCTGTATTCGAGCTGCTTTGTGGTCTCCGTGGTGTTCAGAAATTCATTTGGCGTCTGTAGTTGAGCTGTCATGCACAAACCTTTAGTGTTGCTCTTGTGCAACTTTCGAATTCGTTAGAGAGTCTACGTCCCTGCCTTTTATCCCTCTTCATATCAAGAACTGCTAATACCACTTCGTGATTTGTAAAATTTCACATGACCTTTCGTCAGGATTTCATTATGGGGACACCAATCTTCATTGTGTTGCATATATTGTTACAGTTGGCAGTCTTGTTTGGTGACTGTGGTCAGTGGTGCGTGTCTAAGGGGAGAGGTGGCATGGAAAAAAAACTTTTTCGTTTGTTGACCTACAGCAATGAAATTTGACATGCATACTCATAAGTGTCTCGAATAGGTAAATATGCAGTTTCATCATGATACCTTCAGTAGTTCACAAGTTGCATAATGCTACATGGTCCAATCGCATGGTCTGCTCGTGGAAAGCCTAGCGCTGTAACAAAACATGCCAGGATGCTGCGAATGATGTTGATCTTTACTCAGAATTCTTTAATAAGTTCTCTTTTTTTTTAGGGATCGTCATGGCTGCCGACACACATTGTCAGAAACAGTGGCTCGGACAAATCATTGTAAAAAAAACGGCCATAAAACAGAAGTTGAAGATTGCTGTACGCACAAGCAGTGTTCAGGGATTAAGGAAAAAAACAGAATCAAAATCGGTCCAGTCATGCCCGTGCTACTCTTTCCACGAGCTATGCACAATGTCCAAAACACACTTGTGAGAAATAGCCTGTCGAAGTTTTGGACAGGCTTTTTTCTATGAACTTTCGTGTTTATCGTTGGATATTGATGAAAATTGGCACAGACACTAAGAATGACCTCACAATGCTTCCATAAAAATTTTAAAGAGAAATAAAAATTTTGAATTGAAGTGTAGATATTTTGGAACCATATAGAAAAAGGGTTCCAGAAACTGAAAACTTGAGTTTTTGCGATCCCAAATCCGCCTCCCCCCTTAAATAGTGCACAAGTGTGTGCCTTTGGAAAGCATGCGTCACAAAAAGTAAGATGTAAATGGCGATGACGTTAAAGATGTCAAGCGCGAAAATGCGCAGCGCGACATCAATAAAATAAAAGAAGATAAACAAATATAAAAGAACACGGATATTTCAAGGACCAATGGCTGGGCACCATGAAACTTCAACATCGCCAATTAGAACGAGACGAGTAGGCCAGTGTTGAAGAGAGATCCTTAGGCGAAGAGCGGGGGAGTTCGAAGAGGACGTGGCAAGCGGAAGGTTGTTGTCGGACTGGGCGCTGAAGATAGGCAGTCAGTTTTCGGACTCGAGCCAAGAAGACTTCAACCTGCGGGGTTGGCCTCCTGCTGACACGTTCCCGCGCGAGAGGACCATAGTCAACCGGTCGTGAACTTCATCCCAGGACCTGTGTACTGCAGGTGCTACAGGCAAACAGCAGCAGTTGGGCTTCGGGCCCGAGCTGTGCATTAAGCTGCCCTGCCTGGTTACTGCTGCTGCTTCAACATGTCACCCAGCAGCCACCGCTCTCTCATCGCCACCAGCCAGCCCGCGTCCTAACGCAGGAGCCACAGTGTTCCGGTTTCTTATGCGTCGCCGAGCCTCAACGACACCACTCAGCCATATCCAAACTATGATTTGTAGTTTAATGCTTTGAACTTTTTGTGGTTATACAGTTAAACCTCGTTATAACGAGGCGGGCTATAACGAAATAATGGATATAACGAGCAAATCCTAATTCCCCTTGAAAGTCCCCATACAAACCAATGTATTCAAAACCTCGTTTTAACGACGCAAAATTTGCCTGTTATGGGATATAACGAACAAGTTTTGTTAGGAAGTAAAATTTTGAGCCGATGTCACGACAGTGCACAACGCGAATTTGAGACGGCGCGCAACGCGAGAACTGTATTTAGCAGTTCAAAACTCCAGCCACGCGCCCTCCAGCAACGCGCGCAAAGCAGACGGCACGCGCTGTTTCCGGAGGAGAGTTCGCTGCACGTACGCCGCTTGGCTACCACCGACAGCGGAGCGCTCCGCGAACGTCTCGCCCTTTTCTTTTCTTTTGTGTCTTCTTTATATTCTCCCTCTCCTCTTTCTCATGGCGCTGAGGCCCGCTTCCTAATCTTACATACCCCCTTCCCCTTGAGTAACCGGTTCCTAGAGGGCAGCGCAAAAGAGCGCCCCTTCCTCTTCACAGTCACTTTCTCTGCGAGTGTTGTCGCTCGTCGACGTGAGCCGCGTTGCTTTTGCGTGCGTGACTCTTTTTCGACCGCTTCCGCCTTTTCTTTTATCGTGCTACGCTCGTGATTCCAGCTCCTGCTCAACATGAGGATGAAGCGAGACACCGATGTTGACTTGTACACTGCGCTCGAAATGCTTCAGGCGGCGTGGATGAGTGTGACGGCGACCACGATCGCAAACTGTTTTCGACACGCCTTATTTGCCGCCGCACCAGACGCCAGCGATAAGCCATCAGACGAGCCCACTGTGCCGGACGGTTTGGCCACATCAAACGAAGTCGCTGCATCATGGACGGCACTTTGTGACGCCGGTGTCGTGCCTGACAGCGAGTCGTTTTGCGACTATGTGAGTGCGGACTCTGAAGTGGTGGCAACGGAGCAGCTCCTGGATGACGATATTGTGCGCGCTGTCAGTGATCGTAATGAAACCAGTGACGATGACTCTGTCGACGAACAGGAGACAAGCGTGCCGACGGCGTCGGAGGCATTAGACGTGGTAGACGTACTGCGCCGCTACTTCGGCGCTCACGAGGGCGGCGAAGATGGCTTGAACATTGCGGCCGCAGCTGAGAGAGCCATCGTTCGCATCAGGAAGATGCATCAACGTCCAATTACGGACTTCTTTGCAGCTAAGTCTGCCTGAAATGCAAGCTGTGTATTTTGAAGTGCATTAGAACAGGTGCATGACTTTTTTCCTTTTCATTTGGGAATGCGGTTATTTTGTTGCATACCACAGTGCGGCGGGATGCTATTTCGCCCGCTATTTTTTTGGGGTAAGTACAGTGCATAATATTTGCGGTAAATGCCCGCTACGGCTATAACGAAATATTGGTTATAACAAGCAAATAGCGGCGGCCCTCCAATTTCGTTATAATGAGGCTTAACTGTATATGTTTGGCCATGTACAGTCAGCTTTTTATTAATTGCTTTGTGTTGTTGAGATTTTCAGTTCGTCTGTTTACTTTAATATTTTGTATGGGTTTTGTCAATCCAAACAGCTTTGTCCTCGTTCATGCTCTAGAGGCACAGCCCTAAAGCGCTCGCACTAAGAAAAAAAGAACTTGCATTACAGGGACCAAGAACATAAATAGAAATTTCTTTAATGTGCTTTCTTCAGTGGAGGCGAATTAACGCTGTATTGGGTTGTCTTGCATTAAAGAAAAGGTGCATATTACCGTATTTACTCGCGTAATGAACGCACTCACATAATAAATGCACCCCCAACTTATTGTCAAAATCTGGATTTTTTTTCTCCCTTGTAATAAACGCACCGCCACATTCATCCACTGCAGCCCCTCTAACCGAAACATGGCGCCTCCTTGCCCGTTAGATTTCTTGTTTTTTTATTATTATGCCCCCTCCAGCCACCTCAGCTCACTCTCTCTCCCCCTTCACCTGCTGCCGTGCATGGCACGTCTGCTTTTATTATTATTATTATTATTATTATTATTATTATTATCCGTACGCCACAGCGGCGTTCACAAATTGTGCGAGTGTAGAGACATTGCAACTGATAAGCACACAGCAAGCGAAGGTCACGAAACTACCCGCGCCAACCGACGATCGCTTCCTGCAAATGTGACACTTAAGGCTTACCCTCATATCCGTGATTTTCGATCGAAGACAACAGGGTTTGCGGTTGCACTGTAGCAAAGGGCTATCTGTCATCATTGTGTAATAGGTTTCTAGAAAACCTGAAGAAATCGCTTGTTGCCTAGAAAAGATTGTGAAGATTTCTGAAACATTGTAGCACCAGAGAATGCAGCACCTCCGATTCTCGCTTCAGTTGCAGTTTACTCCTCTGGCTTGTTATCCACGCGTACTTCAAGCAACGCAAGATATAGATTACCCTTTTTACAGTAAATTCTCATGTGAACAGCAAAAAGGCTACCGTACTTTGTCGTTAATCTTGTTATCAAGGGTTTGTTTTGGATGCTTTGGTGGTAGCTTGGTCCAATGTCAGTGGCATCATCGCAGTTGTCTTGCAAGGTTGGCACAAAGTTAGCAAAGTGCATATTATCTCATGCTTCTGGGTGCCCCCCAAGATCACAGTAGATACTATGGGGGCGGTTAAACATTTGCGAAAAAAGAAAGCCGCGAAATGCTTTTATGGAATGCGCGGGGAGCACATGGACAGCATGCAGAAGATAGTGCCTTCAACCACTGCAGATGAGTGAAGTGCAACAGAGAAGCTTTTTTTAAACAGCGTAGACGTATGTCAATTGCAAAACGCTAAGCGACCTGACTTTTTGCATGACTGCATTTTTTCTCATCCCGAAAAAGTTTTCATAAAAATTGCCTTGTGTACCGTATTCACTCGTGTAATGAACGCTCTTTTTTTTTTCCTAGAAAAATTTGAGCAAAGTAGGGGGTGCATTTATTATTGAAGTGCATTCATTACACGAGTAAATACGGTATGGGAATGAGCCACTATCGTCTCACTGTGCATCTTTTCTTGGTGTGGCAGGTTGCAGTACCTTGCACGTGGTCTTCAGGTGTACATAAAGAAGCTTCGCTTGGCGCTTCAAGGGAAGAAGCCGTCAGAGCTGAAGACAGAGGAGGTACGAGAGTGTGTGTTTCATCTGTGCAGCTCAAATGAGTACGAGCGACTGTTTTAAGTCGGAAAATCTTTTTTCGTTATTCTGGAAAGAAATGGTCACTCCTGCTTTCTTGTTTTTTAGCGGCTCCGAAGGGAAGATTTAGGATGTTCACCTAAATCACCCAGTCCAGAGCCTTCTTATGAATGTAGCTGGTGCCCACGATGTTTAAGCTTGGGCATTATGTATTACTTGCTGAACAAAAACACGAGTCGAAGGAGACAGATTATGATAACTGGCCTTAAATTTGTACTCATATGCAGCTACTGCAATGTCTGAATGATGAGAGCCCAAGATATTGCAGTTAAAAATAGTTATCTTGTTTGGCACATGCACTTTAGTTTTTGAAAATTTTTAATTTCAAGTAAATATGCCATCCAGAATGCAATTTGTGCAGGTTGTACTTGATGTTAACCATGGTGCTGCATGTTCACCGACTCTGCCAAGGCCAAATGGGCGGAAAGGAAAAGTACTGATAAATGATTGTTGCGTGTCAATGAAAGACGTTCTGAGGAGTGTAGCACAAGTCCGCATTGAATCTGCTCTGATCTTTGTTTTGTTTGCACTTTCGCTTCGCTCTGTGTAGAACAAGCTGAAGGCGGCAGCCTTGAAGACCACGTCCAACATCAACGCTCTCATCCGGGATCTGTTTCATGTACCGCCCTCCTTCAAGTCCTCAATCACACTTTCGTGGAAGCCAGTCCCCACAAATGTACGTCTCCCCTTCTTTGATTTGTTAGGGGCCAGTGAAGTGGCTCTGTTGGCATTGCTGGGACGGTGTGATTAATCGACCACTTGATGGGGCAGGTATTTCCACAAGGTTATACGTGGCTCACGGACACGAGTTAAACAATTGGAAAAGCATGTGGTACAATCTTCGTAAATAGGAATAGCTGAAAGGACACCACTCTTGAAATTTTCCAATTCGATGCAATTTGCTGAGAGTTTTTCTATTTGTGTTCAGATTTCAACCATGCAGTTTCTCTGGTATACAGTAATATCTCGTTAACTCGAACTTGCATAATCGGCTAAGTCGAAATTTTCCACAGCACAAAACATTTTTCTATACGCCCCGTGTATACTATTTTTCCCTTTATCTCGGAAGTATTTTTGGGTCAGATTGCAGATAACTCGAAATCTTGACTGAGACTGGAACGAAAATTATGCCGCCGGACCATTTCACAAGATTCGCGCTATGCTGCCATGCCTGAAATCTCTCTTTTTCTTATTTAGTAGTTTCTGCCACTACGTCGCTGCTTTTCACGAATGAGAAGTGCACAAAGTCTCAGCCCAACGACATATCAACCACGCTTGAAGTAGTTTGACTCAATTTGCAATCATCGCAGTATCGTAAAAATGCCCAAATCCGGAAGCGGCACACGTGCGTTAGGAGATAGCAGTGCTGGCGACTGTGTTGTCTCTGTGGCCGACGTTATCGATGCGCCGAATACAGCAGTGAATCTGAGCACGACGACCGTTCGTCGAACACCTCAGAAGAGTCGGCATTATGGTTTGAAGTAGACTTTACGGTTCGGCGTATAGGTGGACTCCGATTGTGGGTCGACCCCCGAACTTGGGAGGGCCATTTTATGAAAAAGAAAATAGGCTTATAATAAAGTAAAGTGCAAAATATTTTATGTGCCCTTTCGGCACCAAGAGTCTTTGTAAACTAAAGACTAGAAGAGCTATAACTCTAATCAGGATACAGTCAAAACACACAATAACGAAATCGCCGGGGAAACAGAAAAATTTCGTTTTCGCGAAAATTTCGTTGCTGCGAGTGTGAGACATAAAAACAGTGATACGGCCAGCAGAACGAAAATTTATTGCCAGAAGTCTGTCAACTTACTTTGCCGACCCTTGCCGTGCAACAACTTCAAAGCTCTCCCTTCGCGCTGGAAAAAAGTGGTCCATTGCTACGTCGTCGTCATGTGCACCGAAGAAGGAGCGAAGGGTGTCGAGCGCTTCCAAAACAACCCGCGGGTTGGGTTTCGTCGCTTGCGTCTCTTCTAGGTCCTCGGTGTCGTCAGCTTCACGCACGCTTTCGATAATGGCGTCGTCGGTCACTTCCTCGTACACGACTACGTCGTCATCAGTGCAAACGAACGCATCAACGGCGAGTTCATCTGGGATGTCGATGTCGATGTCGATGGCTCGAAGTTACCACTAGGGGTTGGTCAGGGATAGAGGCACTGCACTCTGCCACCACTCTCGCCGTCAAGTGCGCCTTCGTCCAAATCTTCATTTGGTGAGGCCAAAGCGCAATCCGTGCATGATACTTGCACAGTGGTGGTGAAGTCCGCATGATCATTTGCCATCGCCTGCTGCAGTGTGGCCAGGCATGTTGCTGGACACAGACCCCCATCGCCGATTTAAGTGAAGAAAAATGGCGGTACCCACGCTGGCGCAGCAAAAGCAGACATTTACAAATTTCGAGTGCGTATAACACGCATACGAGCACATTTTCAACAGTTAACTTTTGGCCAGAGGGTAAAATAAGGTCCGTGTTTGGTAGAAAATTCGTTAATGTGAGATCGCTGTCCGAAAACATTTCGTTGCCGCGAGATGCGTAATACATGGGCTTCTATGAACGTTCACCGGGGATCCGGAAATATTTCGTTTCCGCGGGGATTTCGTACTCGCGGGGTTTCGTTATTGCGGGTTTCGACTGTATTGCAGTATTCTGGAATGAGAACTCTGTGTAGGGCAGCGAAAGTTGGATATCCTAAACCCATTTTAGCATAAGGAATGGTACGTTAAATGTTCACGAATGAGCCCCTTTTGAGCTGGGATTTCACTTTCGAATGTTCAAGATGTATTTTCAATGTGCATTTGATGGTGCTGAGAGCACTTGGGTACTTTTTATCTACATAATTGTACTTATGATGGCTTTTACTGTTCTCTGAAAATTTTTTTTCGTTTGTTTGTAGGAGAAGATTGGTGCCGAAAATTCTCAGATGGTTCAGGCAGCAGGGTAAGCAGCATATATTTTACCTTCTTATGTCCTTCAAGTCTTCCACTGTTTGTTTGACTTCACAAATGGCCTTTTATAGCCATTAAAAAAAATGTATCTGAAAAGCTTTAAACAAGGATTTTCTGTTATTTACCATAGAATTTCGTAGATGCAGCGAACGTGTATTGACGGAATACAAGACCCACCATGAATATAGTGGTATGATTATGATGGCATGATGAGAAGACTAACTATAATGCTGTGCTCATTAGTTGAGTTCGCTGCATTGCAGCAAACTCCAATCTAGATAACCTTATTACTTCACAAAGTGAAACATCTTCCGGTAAGCTTCATCTTGGTTCACTCGAGGTAATGTGATAACTCTCTGAAAAACTTTCCCACATGTTCCTGAGCGTTGATAAGGTAAGTGTCGATATTTAGGAGAGATGCAGGTCGAACAAGCACGATTTTTATTTTAAAAAAAATCGATCTTGTGTTTTGTATTCGTTCAAGCCTTTTCCTTAAAGGGGTCCTGAAACACTTCAAGTAACCATGAATAGGATTCGCTACAAGAACTTAATGCCTTACGAATCAAAGCCGCAAAAAATTTCAAGAATTCATCCACTACGAGCAAAGTTACAATGCAGACGCATTCTCTCTTCTCTCGTCCCGACGAAAGCGCTGAAAGTTGAGCAGGGAGGGATGGCAGAGGAAAAAAATTTGTCACGAGAGCCTCGTGACCTTGAGCACTGCTTTTCTTGTTCTTCTTTCGTGTACGCAACTTCATTAGTGAGATCGCACGTGTGGACAAGTCGCGGCCTCCCATGGTGGTTCCTGTAACGATCGAGCGCGCCATGTTCAAATCAGCCAACGGCTGATAGATGGCCTTCTATGAATGATTTTTGAGCGTCTTCCGTCATTTGTCGAGAGAAGAGAAAGCAATTTTTAGCTGACTTTGATAATTTGTTGTAAATTCCAGGTTACGTGCTGCGCTATATTATTTAGCTCGCATGTTCTTGGGAGCCCTTAATACTGATCGGCAGCACTTTCCGACCATGCTCAAAAAAGTGTTGCAGGGCCCCTTTGATTAATGCATTAAATAATCAAACCTGAGAATCAACTAGAAGTTCTAAAAAAATACAATTAAAACACTGGTAGTGGCTTGCAAAAGTGCGAAATTACCCGATTTCTATGTGCGCGGCACTTCGTTTTGCGGCATCACCGGCGCTTGAAATTACGCGGGCATGCAGGCCTAACCCTCTTCTCCCAGAGTCCACATTGGCAGCGTGGCATTCTCCCTAAAAGACAACATAAAAAGATTCTTCCCCATGCATTCTAGCGTGACGATTGAGCCTTTGAAGTCACGTGGTATGATCGGAGCACTCTCTCTTCGTTCTCCCGCTTTTCCCGAGACATAGACGAACACAACTTCCTCAGGGTGATTCCACGAGAGATCAACACGAGTCGAAAAGTTGATATTTTAGATTTCATTGAGTATTTTATATTTCGTGCACCTCTCACCAGGTAGCCCGAAAGTCAACTTCGTTTTATGATTAAAGGCATACCGTATTCAAGCTGTGGATACTTGTGCGCAAGTATCCACAGTGCGAATGCAAAACTTAAGTATAGTACGTTGAAATGAATTTCACAATGTTTTTGTCGATAAAATTACGGGAGGTGTAATCTTTGTCCCTATTTTTAACCATATGATCTAAAGCATTGCCTCCGAGATGTGGCGCACAGCAATTCATCTGTAGAGCAGACGACGGATGACAACTTGCCCTAAAGCGTGTTCTTCAGTCTAATGCGGCAGTCTTCGTGCCCCAAATCCCGGCTGCGGCGGCTGCATTTCCGATGGAGGCGGAAATGTTGTAGGCCCGTGTGCTCAGATTTGGGTGCACGTTAAAGAACCCCAGGTGGTCTAAATTTCCGGAGCCCTCCACTACGGCGTCTCTCATAATCATATAGTGGTTTTGGGACGTTAAACCCCACATATCAATCAATCGTGCCCCAAATGATAAAAATTTGCTATGAATCGTTTAAAAACTCATTCAACATTCAATTCTCTTACCCAACGTGTTGCAAACACATGGCCGTCACAGCAGCTCCATCTGTGTGTCAGTAAGGGAGAGGCACCGCATATTAGAAGTCTCAGTGCTCTACGTATAAGAGTGAATTCAGATACCGTAGAATACCATGTTCAAAATAGTTACTCCTATCTGCTAAAACAGCCTTTCTTCACCAAATGCGGTCACGTTTACTCGAGTTTGAAGCTTATTGCCTTTTTTTCCGTTCCGATTTCTAGATTTCTCAACCTATTAGCGCATTCTTGAAAAGCTCTGCTTTGTACCACGAATAATTCGCTAAAAACAAAATAATGCAACATGTTTTTCTATGTTACTGTATGATGGCCTTCGGTTGTCTATTTACGAGATTTTAAGAAAAATCAAAGCTGGGGTTTTTTTATTATTCAAATTTCAGTGGAGTACACTTTTGCCAATATGAGAACTTTGAGGCAATATATAAAAATTTACATTTGCCCTACGACATCAATTATTTATGTACCTAATGAACACGCTATATCCTTAAAACGTGTCAAGTTTGAAAACACTACTTGCATTGCTTTTGGAGAAAAAGAAATGGGGAATACGTAACTTATTTTAAACTGCCGCAAAATTAGACATCCTTAAAAGCTATTTTCTTAAAGTCTACAAACTTGAAACCGTATGAATTCATTCTTCATTAGACATGCATTTCAGGTAAAAAATATCTTCCTTGATACAAAAATATTTGTCTTTTTATAGCATCTGCAATTTTCGAAAATGACAGGTGATGAAATTGGTGCCTCCGTGTTGAAGTTTAATATTTTTTTTTCTCGTAAGTTATGCCATTAATAATAAAACGAAGTTGACTTTCGGGCTACCTGGTGAGAGGTGCACGAAATATAAAATACTCAATGAAATCTAAAATATCAACTTTTGGACCTGTGTCGATCACTTGTGGAATCACCCCTGAGGTACTGTTTCCCCACCATGGGTACAGTAAATGAGACTTTCGTTCACGAAAGTTCATGACGAGGCACCAGTGCAAGGGAAGTCGCCACAAACGCAAGCAATGAGCTCCGGCGATGGGACGTTCGTCTGCTGCCATGCCTAGTCGTGGCAGCGTTGACACCCCCGATTTGGATTGTTCAAGCTTCATTCATAGTGTTGATGACTTCGTTGGTACTTCGGAGAGAAAGATAAAGATAAACGACGAAAAAAGCAAGCGTCAAGACGAACGTGCAAGCGCATTAATTTTTGGGACGGATGTGATGGAGAACCTCGTCAGTGGCGCAGTATGCCCAAACTGCGGTCGGTGCGAGCTGTCTGTTCGAGAATGGGCAAGTAGACGATAGGGACTGGCATTATTTTCAGAATTTATTGGCGCAACCTTATTTTCAGCGAGAGGGCTGCCTGCCAAAGTGAGCTCTGGGAGAAGATGGTTAGTCCTGCATACCTCTGTGTGAAGTGCCGCGTGCACAAAAATAGTGTAATTTCGCACTTCAATGAGCCACCACGAGTGCGTTAATTGTATTTTTGGATTACTTGTAGTTTATTCTCAGCTTTTGATCATTTAATATGTTAAGGAGAAAGTTTAGAATACAAAACACAACGAAACACAAAATCTTTTTTTTTTTTCTTTTGAAAAAGTTTCGGTTTTTCGATTCGCATTCCCCATTAAACTACTCCATATTCTGCGCAATGTATTGTGTGTGACAGCTTGGTCAAGAATGTGTTTGACTGCATGACAAGATCGAAGCTTGTCGTTCTCATTGGCGGCTCAGTCGAATCGACCCAAGCCATTGAACTCTGCAGCAATGGACTAAACTGCGTTTCTGCCCACTTAGTCCAAGTCTAAACCTACAAAATGTAGAACAATGGTCAAGCCACTGAAAATTTTGAACATCTTGCACATTCCTTCTGTTCCTTTGAAATAACTGAAAAAAACTGGTTTGTGTCACATTATCCAGCTTGCTTCGCACATACAGGGCACTCCATCGTAATGCTTATACATTTGACATTTAATTTGCCGGACCCTCAAGGAACCACACTAACGTCCAGAAAATTGGACAGTCCGGAAAAATCAATGCAACCAATAGTGGTGCATCTTTTTAATAGGTATTTTTCATTGACAGAGAGGATCGCAGCAGGAGTATTGCTGTGAAAAGAGCCATTTACATTTAAAAAAAGAAACAAAATACAAAGATTTTGATGTGGCCAGCACTGCTGCATTTGTAAACACCTTGTGTTCAAAAAAACAAAAGTCTTACTTTCGTTTGCATGGTGTTTCACTAGCTCACGATGACGTCTGCCTTGATTTCAGTTAATGTCATGCTGTCGCTTTACACCGATGACAGTTTTATAAATGCTCGCATCAACTCCGAGCTCGTTCGCTGTGTAGACGCTGCCATTTCGATCGCGGTGTCGAGAGTCGTTGGAATCCTCCATAACTCGACGGATGATTTCGTTATCGGTCAGTTCCACACACAGCTCGAAGTCTTTGTCAGCTTTGTTGCAGCCCTCAAAGGTTATCCCAGCTGGAATCGAAACACCTGCAGCATGCAGATCTTCGTGGGCAACGTCTGCGGGTGGAAGTTTGTCACACACGTTGTCCACTCCGGGTGAGGCAACCGTCTCAGTGTCTCGTATGAAGCTTGCGTGGCGAAAACAGTTCTGCAGGATCCGTTGCGTAACCGCCTTCCACAGGTTTGCAAGCATGCTGAAGGCAGACCTGAGCACAGCACCATGCGACTCTGGCCACAGGTTTGACTAAGCTACGGCTGGCAACGTATCGGCATGCGCTAGATTGCAGGATTTGCAGTTCCGAGTGTGCGGCAGCTGCGGCGCGGTGCTGCTGGCCAGACCTTCGATGGGAGTATGGTGGGCTCGATGGTATGAAAACAACTGAAATGGCAGCATCAGAAGTGACTTCGAGTCTGAGTATAGCGGTAAAAAGGCCAAAAAATCTGATGGGGAATACCTGTAAAGGTCCGAAATTTCTTACTATTTAATACATCTCTATAGGGAACTTGACAGTGCCACAGATGAGTCAGGGAAGTTAGGCATGTCTGGAAATTCGGGCCTCTGAGAAATCGAACGTCGACTGTCCATTTGTTAGTCGTAAAAGCTAAAGCAATAGCTCTCTTAGCCTCTGGGAAGAGCCTAGTAAAAGGCAGTTTTGTTTTTACGTAAATGATCCTTAAATAGAGACTGACTTGGAAACTCTGCTTGAATGTTCCTGCGTTCAGTATCATTTAGTGGTCTGTCTGTCAGCTGTGTCTATGCCTTGCAGTAACTGCAGACAGATGTGATTTGCTAATGATGACCCCGGTTATGTTAGCCTGGCCGATAGCCTGGCCTGCTATTCCAGGTGTCGGGTGATGACAGAACGGTGCGCATGCATTCTCTGGCGGCCATACTTGCTGTGACTGACCTGCTTTTTTCACTGCTCAGGGCGAAAGGAGAGAAGAGGCGCATCTCCTATCCAGAGGACACGAACAAAGGCACAAAGAGGGTATTTGCACCATCCAAGAACGAGCGGGAGCTGTACAGTCCTCCCAGCGGGAAGTATAGCACCAAAGTACAAGGCTTCCAGTGTGAGTGTTCTTTGTTGTGATTCGTACGACTTAGATCCTTGTAACACTGGATGTCACCGGAGTCATTGTTTCAACAGGTGGACTTGTTTTCTTTAAGGGTGCATTTTCAAGAAGTCCACATTTTTTTTCCATGAAATGGCTTTTCAAAGTTTGGGGATTGACCTATAATGGGAGTCGACCTATCTGCGGAATCCTATGATCAGCTTTGAATCATAAAGTCGTCTTTTCTTAGGGGTCTGACGAACGGTTGTCATCGTTGGATTGACTACTGTCCGAAGCATCGATAATAACACCAGCCAAAGAGGCAACGCATTCTCAAGAAGTGCTGTCTCTCAATGGGCGTGCGCTGCTTCCGGAGCCGGGATCTGCTGCAATAAACACGAACTATGGTGGAGTTATGGTGGCTAGAGGAGGAGGTGTCAGCAACTGCATGACTGAGATTCAGCATTTTTTTATGTTGCCTGACCAATAATATTACGGTTACAGTGGTAGTGCACGGTGCAGTGGTACGCTTGTTCGCCATGTCTGCATTTCGCCTTGCTTGCGAACAGCAGTGTGCGCAATTTGCGAAGCTGCTCAACTCCAAATATGCCACGGCTACACCAGCAACAGTACAGTGCTGCTTTCAAGTGGCAAGCGATGCTCCACGCAGAGTCGGAATGCAATGTTGAAACAGGGCGGAAGTTCGATGTGTTGAAAAAGTGCCTGAGGAAATGAAGAAAACAAAGGATTAACATTCTGCATGCGCGATGACGCGCTGTTCCTTTCACAAACTGAAGCTTGGACGATACCCTGCCATGGAGGAGTCGGTTTGAGATCGGGTTCACAATCAGAGATGCAAGAGTCCGAGTGTTTGCTACAGTGATATTAAAGCAAGAGCATGTACTGTCGTGCAAGGATATGTACATCCAGCTAACCGAGTTCAAGCCGAGTTCTTTGAGTCAAGTGGCACAATGAGTTAATGATGCCTGGTGTAGACTGCCAACTGACATGATCCATGCGCTGTTTTCCATATGTGGCATCTCGGTATCACCAGCATCCTTTTCGACGAGCATCCTGTATGGCGAGCAGCAGTAGTGGCTCACACGATGACAATGACCGTGACTGCTGCATCCTTCTCGACCCGACTCGACGACGAGTCGAGCAATGTTTGATGGTCAAGGAAATGATTCTTTGCGTCACCCCCTCTTCTGAAAGACTTACTGGTGTGCTACGGCTGCAGCATGGGGCTGTGTTTGAAGTCAATTTTTTTTTTCCTAAATGGGGTTGCAAGTTGGGGGGGTCCACTTATAATTGGAGTCGACTTACAACCTGCAATATACGGTAACGCCAGCAATGCCTCTTGTTGCAACGATTTTTCATTGCTGCAAAATTTCATTATTCACTGAATGTCAACCTTATTTGGATTCGTACATTTGTGATACAAGAGATTGTGATTTAGGCTGTGATTTCACTTCTCTTTTTGTTGTGGTTAAGCTAACTGCTATTTTTCTGTCCCTGTTCACCGCAACTTGAGAAAGAACTACCTACAGAGGAAGAAGCAATGCGCTTGCAACTAGTTGATAGGAGTGCCTATATCTTTAAAATCTCCCATGGCACGCATTTTGGTCACCAGTGGCCCACGTTCTATAGGCATGTTAACAAAAGAATTAAATAAATGTAGCCTTTTTGTTTCTAATGTAGAAGCGAAATGTGCACTGCCTACACTGTTTGAGGTCATTGTCGGGTGTGTTCAAGTCTGCCTGTAAGCGTAGCTCTCGCACTCTTTGCTAATGAATCACAACTGTTCTACCAGCTTTTCGTAACACATCTATGCAGCGCTAGTTGATTCGCCACATGTTTACAACATAGGTCACCCATAATGTAGTGTATATGGGAACGATCATGAAAGTTGGTGATAGACAGTAGTGTGTAAGTGACTGGGTGTCAGTAAATGTGAATGGACCCAATTACAAGTGCTAGTCATTGTTGAACATCGATGTAAAGATTGTGTTCACAATACCATCTGCTTGTCCTGCCAAACTATTGTGATGTAAGTTTTTTTATTGCAACAGTTGCAAGAAAACCGTTTGAGCTCCTCAAGCTAGAGACCAGTGGTACAGTGTCATAGAAGACACCAACGCACCTAGAAATAGTTCTTGTCCCTTTTATGGAAATTTTTTTATAACCAGGGCACTGCATTGTCGTTTTCAGGTCAACGGTTATTACAAAGTAGACCCACTGGTACCTCTCATAGAGGTGTTCAATTAACAAGTGTCGCTTTGCAGTGTTTTGTGAAATGAGAGCACATTGAGTTTTGCTGTCCAGTCATCCGGTACCAGCCAAAGTGCTCACACCATCGCCTCACTCTCGATTCCCGTCCAACGCGCAGTGCCTGCAAACCGTGGCCGGGGCGGCTTCAACAGGTTCCGGGGCGGCGGCCGGGGCTGGCGGGGGCGGATATACTCGTGAGCAGCCCAGGATGCTGGGGCCACACATCTTCACTCAATCTCCCCCTCTTCCCTCCACCGGCGTCGCACGACGTGTGTCGCTGTCAGCATCCATCATTGTCAGCTCCCTCCCCCTTCCACAATTCTTTTTTTCTCTGTTTTTGATGTCCATGCACATACTTGCCTACCTTGCAATACCTCTCCCTCTTCTCATCCAGTTTCAGGTGTTGGAAGAGAAGAAAGGGCCAGGCAGCAGTGCAGCCAATGCCACATCTGTACAGCTGGCTTATCCTTTCCCCCCTTTTCCCTCTCTTTTTTAAGGCATTTAGCTGCTTCTCAGCAGGGAGTGGATACTGTGCAGCAGGTTTTATTGAGCATTGGCAATGCTTTTTGCGAGGCAGTCCTAGTTGGGTGAGTTACCCGCTCTCCTAAACTATCGATTCGCCCCTGCACGCAGCAAGTTTTTCGTCTAAAAGTGAATGTGTGTTACTTTCGCGGCATTGACACGCTGTTACTTGAGGTTAGTGTTATTAAAACCGTGCTGCACTTTCTTTTTAATTTTATTCTTGTAAGGCCCATCAAAGCTCGTATGTACATTTTTTAGAAAGTCTTTTCTCGGCTGACCCTCGTCGTGGTTTCACAGAGGGACCGACATGTGCGACTGTTGCAGTTGTGCAACCAATACCAGTTTTTCACACCACGGTTGCACTGCTCGGAGAGGCTATTCTTTGTAAGTGTAACGTGAAGTGTAAATATTGTAAGTTGTGTGTGCCAGCATTGCTTGAAAAGAATGTTTCAGTCCTCGCATATGCTTGCCATGTTTCTTGGAGTTGTAAAAAAAAAAACATTTCTCATCTTCATAGTGGCTGCATATTGCAGCTTTTTTGCAGCTTGCTGTTGGCTGGCCGTTTAGCCAAGGCACGTCGTCATGTGCCTTGTTAATAAATTCTGTCCACTAAAATTATGTCTGGGCTCATGGTCGGTTAGAATAAGATGCAATGGGAGGAGGAGTGGGAGAGGCAACAGAACTGTGGGTGAACGATCAGCCTTCTCTAAGGTGTGTGGTGCTTGAAAACGCGAGGCCGATTGTCGCAATCGTCCTGTGGGAACAGACATAGTTTCCCACAATATTTACTAGAGGGAACTCTGGCACTAGTGTCTATGGGAGCTGCAATGCACGGCGCTTCAGCGAGCATGGGAATGATGGGTAGTACACACATTTGTCTAAGTTTCGTACTTCTGGCCTGCCTTTGGATCCGTGTGTGTGTTCGTGTGGCTTGGAGCTGTTTTCTTACGAAACAAGTATTAGCAAATGTTCGGCGGTTGCACTTCACCATTTTATTTTTTTAGACTTACTTTCCAAATTGACTTACGAAGTTCAAATGCATTCAATTTTTCTTTCAAAACAAAACCAAAACACAGCAATAAACGAAGCCGCAAGTATGATTCGCCGCCTGCAAGTACGAAGACTAGGCAAATGTGTGTACTACCCATCATTCCCATGGTCGCTGAACGATCGCAGCGCCAGAGTGCCCTCTAGTTAAGTTTGAGAAATTCTACGGAACAGATACACAGAAAACGCCATCTGTTGGTCAGTGTTGCTTGCCAACGCCAGAAACAAGGGAAGCTTCCTTGGTGTGTAAAAGTCTGTAACAAAACATGTAATGCTTCCGAGCTCAAAGTGGATGGCTAGTTTGTATGATATCTGAATAAAGCGTTTTTAATTAAGCCCAACACTGCGTTGCCTTGTTTTAAAGAATGAGCCCTTGTAATACTGGCTCTTGTAAAGTGTAACGCTTTTATTGTGGTAGTTTCTGTGTTTAATTTCTCAGCTCAAAAGTGCCATTTAACATGACAAAAATAATCATCTTTCTCATCCCTTCATTAACAAAGAAACTTCACAGTTTGTACTGGAGAATATTCTGGCATATCGACTGTATCTTCGCGATGCAGAGTCCTTATCAGTATGTATTTAATGCCCACTTGAACAATGCTGAGAATGCATTATTTTCTGCACAAGCTTTTGCAAAGATTAGAACTGCAATTTACCCAAAGAACTATGTGTGGGTTGTTGTGCTGCTGATTGTCATTAAATCATGGCACACATGCCATGATTTAAGAATGGGAAATAGGCACGCAGTTCAAGTGATTCTAGGCGAGCTACAAAATGTTTGCGTTTTTTTTTTTTTAATTCAAGGTCTTGTTACATAACACTACGCAGGCATCTCGTTCATTTTGGATCGGGTGCGTCCTTTGCGTATCCGAGTTCTTGAAGTGCTGCCTTTATTGCCTTGTACACCATAGGATCCTCAATTGTGACTGGGATCTGCAAGAAAAAAATGAGATAACGCTCGGGAGGTCTCTCACCAACCTTACATGCAAGCAGAATGTGTTGCGTTGGCCTCTTTACTTCGTGCCCTTCTAACAAGCATTGCACACTCAATCCCTGTGAAGAAATTTGGGGATTGAGGGCCTATTTTTTTTAAGGGGCCCTGCAACATGTTTTCAGCATGGTCAGAAAATTCTGCCGATCGGTAGTTAAGGCTCCTGAGAACACGCGAGCCATACAATATAATATAGCGCAGCATGCGGCCTAGAATTCACAATAAATTATCAGTCAGCTGGAAATTGATTTCTCTCCCACAACAAATGACGGAAGACGCTCAAAAATCGCTCACAGAAGGGCATCTATCAGCCATTGACCAATTTGAACGTGGCGCTCTCGGTCGTTCCACAGATTCCCACGGGAGGCCGTGACTTGTCCACACGTGCGAGCGCGCAATTACACTGAAAGATTCTTGTATTTGAAGATGTTCAAGGTCACGAGGCGCACGTGACATATTTTCTTTGTCTCTGTCATTGCTCTCTGCTTAGCTTCCAGTGCTTTCGTCAGGACGACAGAAGAGAGAATGCGATCGCAGCATGCAACAAATCTTTGCAACTCCGCCTGTACCAGACGAATTCTTGAAATTTTCGCGAAGTTGAATTCGTTAGCCAATAAGCTCTTTTAGTGAATTCATTCTATAGTTACTTGTTTTTGTTAATTGTTTTTAAGGCTATTCACTGTGCAAGCTGACATTTACAACTCAATGTTTTTTTTTAATTAAGAACAATTTTCTTGCCCCGCCGCGGTGGTCTAGTGGCTAAGGTACTCGGCTGCTGACCAGCTGGTTGCGGGATCAAATCCCAGCTGCGGCGGCAGCACTTCTGATGGAGGTGGAAATGTTGTAGGCCCCTTTGCTCAGATTTGGGTGCACGTTAAAGAACCCCAGGTGTGGTCGAAATTTCCAGAGCCCTCCACTATGGCGTCTCTCATAATCATATCGTGGTTTTGGGACTTTAAACCCCACAAATCAATCAATATCAATCAGCAATTTTCTTAAATAGCCCGTAATCTCACACCACGGCCTAGTGATCTGCCACTTGAATGTGCCTTTTCTTGACAAAGTCTGGATAAACTTGAAGTACTTGCCAAGATAAACTGCTAGTCTCATAATAAATTTCGTTAGTGCAATGCAAAGATCCTTGAAATGTGCTACTGTTGGCTAGGGCATAAAATTAGTCTTGCTAGTATTTCATTCCAGGGTAATGGTGCCACAGAGTTTGACTGATAATGCTTGCAGGACACTAAGGCTCTTAGCTCTATTTAGGCCTTGTAAGGTTTACTCTCAACACAAGCATGCCTCCCTTGTATCTCTTCTGTCCAATATTCCTGGTTAACTTTGGACTTTATATGTTAAGTACAGTGATGACTCAGTATAATTGTGACCCGCAGGTCGCGGGTTCTAATCCCGGCTGCGGCGGCTGCATTTCCCATGGAGGCGGAAATGGTGTAGGCCCGTGTGCTAAGATTTGGGTGCACGTTAAAGAACCCCAGGTGGTCGAAATTTCCGGAGCCCTCCACTACGGCGTCTCTCATAATCATATGGTGGTTTTGGGACGTTAAACCCCACATATCAATCATCACTATAATTGTGATTGTTTCATTTAGGGTGCCTAAGGAATTATTTCAATAGCTTTGTAGGTGTCGTTAAAAGTCATAGTGTAATAGATGCAAAAAATTCAAAATCGAGGATTGAGCCATAATCAAACCTAAGTATTCTGCTGGGCAGTTGGGTGTTCTGCCACAGAGCCGCTGTAGTGCTTAGATCTGTCTTCAAAAATTACCCATATAAGTGTCATGTAGCAACCGCGCGTTGCATTGCATGTATACTGAAATGAGTGGGTGGTTTAAAGGCCCACCCATTCGTTACAAAATGCTCCGGTATAACCGATATCTTCATCAGCCATAGCATCGGCCAAGGGCAACTTGTGTGTATGCATTGTTTTACGGACGTGTAGTGTGAACTTCTCTGATATGAAAAATGATGAATTACAGCGTATAGTGGGCGCTTTGCAACTGTGCTTGCAGTAGGCATTCTAGGAGAGTTTTAAAAGGATCAATGCTACATGCACAGACTTTCCTCGTGGCGCGTCTCCACCGTTAAGCGATTAGGTAAGCAGTGTTAACGAGGCCCTGTGACACTGTTGCATTCAAGGCGAAGCTCAAGCATCCTCCAAGCTGTTTGCTACGAAGAAAAGAAAGGTTGAAGGTCGGAGTTACGATAAGGTTGGGTGGCTATGGTTGCGCACCATAACCACTGGATTCGCAAGTCGAGGGGTTGATCCCTGCAACGGTGGTTGCCTTCCAGTGCAGGCGAAATGGTGGACGCCCATGTACTGTGTGATGTCAGTGCACATTAAACGCCAGATGGTTGAAATTTTACAGCCCTCCACTGCGGTGTGCCTCGTCGTCACTTGTGGTGTTGGCATGTTATGCCTCAGATGTCATATTACCATAATTAGCATGCACTAGGAGGTCATTTGCACTTACTGGTGGTGCATGCAATCGCATGCACCACCAATAGATAGAAACTAGAAAATTAAAATAGAAAATTATGGCGATCCTAATCTTAGACTGTGAAGAAGTTAATTACATTGTAACGGCACAGTTTCCATTACTGAAATGTATGAACTGCATAAGCCTGTTTAAGTGTATGCTTTCTTTGGCGAGCTTTCACTTGAACATAGCACATTGAGCATTTTTGTGAAGCTGTACCTAATGTAGACATCACGTAGTGAAGCCAGGAAAATCGTAAGGACAATATTTACCACTTTTAGCGGTAGTGTAGTAATTAACATATAAACAAAAAAATTTTGGAAGAAGGTACCCCTTTCCACCAAAACGAGCATTTTTTGATTGCCATCAAGTTCCCATTTATATCATATTGAAGAGTCTGTTTTTCTGCAAACTTTTTTACGGTAGTCTTGTAAGGACTTATAGTGAATCCGGGTTTCCATAACCGCAAATGTAAGAGGGCCTGATGTTGCCATATGGCATGGCCGATGTGAACTAGACAAGTGCAGAATTGTTATTCTCTACGTGTCTGAATTTTAAAATTATATTGTCAAGATATGAATATTATTGCCTGGTAAACTGGTATGTCACTAATCACTGCGCTTCAGTTAGAACAATAATGACTTTTTTGTTCCATTGGGCTGTGTCTAACAAAAACAAAGTTTTCGTTCCTTCCCCTTCAGTCTATTTGAAACCGTATTATCTTAAACCGGTGTGTAGTGCGCACCTGCACGGCTTTCCCTCGTGCCAAGTCCGAGATAGTTTTCCGGGGTATCTTGCCAGATCGTGTCTTGGGGAGTGCAGGTACTCGGGTGCAGAGGCTGAAGGCAGCTACAGGCCCGACGTCGTTTCGCACCTTCTCGACCACCTCTTTGCGTATCTTCTCCAGCAGCTCCGATTTGTCTGCACAGGGTCGAATTGGCTTACAGTTAACAGTGGTTCATAGTGCTTGCGATATTTCATCGTGACATGGTGACATGAATATGTGCGGATGTGAAAAAAAACCCAAAACATCATTTGTTTCATATTCTGCTATGGCCGAAGTAAGTCATTCGGAACACACAATCGGATTACAATCGTACAAGTCTGTGCCTTTTCCTCAACGGAGGATCATACAAGCTTGCAATTAGTGGGTTGGCACTACAGACTTGCGTGACCCAGAGAGCCGGTGTCTCTTACTTCTTACTCCGAAAAGTGCTGCAGAGTTCTTGAGTAAGGCTAATTTTTTAGTTGCGAAGGTGATCATTTGCTTCGCTTCGGTTGCCAAGCTCGGTGCTTCTCAGGACTTCTGCATTTGTATTCAAGCACTGTTTGAGAAAAAGCTCATTTTGTGAAAGAAATTACGAGTTAAATGTTGTACTTCTCCCAAGCAGTGCTCTTTTTTTTTTTTTTCGCAACACTGAGCCATCAGAGCTTAGCTGCTGCAGTGAATTAAAAGCCTAACTCTCAAGGACGGTGGCAAGATTTTTCTAAAGAGAAACAATGAATCGGTTTAGGCTGACAAATTGTACTCTGGAGAAGCTAATGTCGTAAATTTCACCATCATATGTGTAATAATAGCAGAGAAAATAAGAAGGAAAAGTTCGATTTTTTTTTAATTTCGCGTCAAAATATCCACGCGTGAAGTCGCTGATTTTAAAGTTTATTTATCCTATTTTGGTGTCATTCGCTCACAAAGATTCCTCTCGCTTGTGGTGTCAAATACATGGCTTCCTCGAAGGTTAACACACTTCATCTTCAAGGCCCTTTAAAACACGTGACGTCACTGCGAATGTTGCGGAAACTCCAAGGTGGCGTCGCCATTATGCTTTCTGTGCGTTTTCTCGCTTCCCAAATGTATTCTCGCAACGAGCGCGCAGTTTTCGGTATCGAGAAAAAGTTACGAGAAAAGTTGTTTAGCTCCTTAATGTTTCTTTAAATGGAGGGGGGGGGGGGTGCTCTTACGACTAATGAGGTCTGAATAAATTCGCTCTATAGAGGGCAAAGGCAGACAGGTGAAAACATTAGAACTGTTCAAGAAGTTGAAGATGCTTATCCGTGCTTTATGATCCCGTGAAATTTAGTCTAGGTTCGGTTTCTGCATTTGGCACTTTGAAAAAAAAAAGGGGGGGGGGGGGCTCGTGAGTGTATCTATAATTCAATTCATTGTTCAATCGCACTGGCTGCTGACGTCACGCAACTTTTCACAAATAACGCCGCTTGGCGTTGTCAGACGAGGTGGCCGAGTGGTTAAGGCGTTGGACTGCTAATCCAATGGGCTCTGCCCGCGTGGGTTCGAATCCCATCCTCGTCGAAAAGTACATGGTGTATTACTTTTACTTTTTAAAAATCCTGCTTGTCTATAAATTTTTTGTGACCGTAGTAGTATGACGATAGTTATAGCGCGAGAACAAAACGAAGACACAGAGACAAGAAGGACACGAAGGACGTTTCTGTGTCGTCGTTTTGTTCTCGCGCTATAACTATCGTCATGCCATACCAACTAGCCCAAGCTGCCACACTTCGTAGTAGTAGCGCGTGCTTAAACCTGCAACCGCTGGACCACCATTTTCGTGTAACCCATGATATCATTGCCGAGAGGCTGGCTTCACCGTATGGCGGAAAGAAAGGTATGGTCACTCGAACGTTGCAGGAACTGCACATCGAGACTGGGCTGGCTGGCTGGCAAGCCCGCCTAGCCTCGATGTCGCGCAGGGGCTGCGCAAGCGTTCGAATTCCGGCTGCGGCGGCTGCATTTCCGATGGAGGCGGAATGTTGTAGGCCCGTGTGAGATTTGGGTGCATGTTAAAGAACCCCAGGTAATCGAAATTTCCGGAGCCCTCCACTACGCGTCTCTCATAATCATATGGTGGTTTTGGGACGTTAAACCCCACATATCAATCATCGGGGCTGCGCAAGCGGGGTGGGGGGGGGGGGGGGGACACAACTGCATCTTCAAAATTTTTACCTGCCCATCTTTTGCACCCCAGCTGAACTGTCGTGAAACGGCTAGCCCAGCGGTCATAGGGAGCGTACATAGGGAATCCCTTTGAAGATGGGGCCTAGGTACTTGCTGGGGAGAAAGTGTACTGTAGCCTTCGCTGCAACCGCTTCAACAGCTGGCACCGTAGCCGCTCTTGAATGTCGGTAAAGTGGTTTGTGTAATTATTGGTCCAACTATATGGGACCTAATGTACCGCGGCGCTGTTAGTGTTCGTGAAATTTCATGAAAACAACGCGGTTGAGCGCGATGACCCACATTCCGAGAGCCACGTGCAGGTCTCCCTAGTACTGGGAGCTCCCTGGTGACCGCCGCTTTACTTGCCTTGCATTTCAAAAAACGATTTATTCTAAATGAACTACTAATTAAGTACGACAATATTAATTATTGTTAAGCGCCTCGTGCTTTCTGTATTCGTTTTACGAGCAACGTCCATCGTTCTTAACGCCCAGAGCGTGCAGTATTCTAGAAACATCTAGAGCACTGCCCGATCAACGAAAAGAAAATGTCAATCGTGACATTCATCAGTCGCCACATGGTTAACATTTCACTTTTATGATTTTTTTTACATTGCCACTACATGTGCGCATGCACGCCTGGCTATTTTTGACCGGAGAAATTAAGGGATGTCGTCTGCATTTCTTGTCGCATTTTCTTTTTTTTTCTTTTGCATTGTTAAGTTTAGGGAACTAAACGCAAAAAGAGCCCACGTTACCAGAGACTAGAGAAGAGACCTTATGCCATGGGCTTAGCCTAAAATTTTTTCAATGGGAGGGGGGGGGGGGTAACCATCACGTTTGTGCATGCGTTTGTATGTGTGCGTATACACGCATGCAAAATTGAAATTCCAACGGGGTGAGCTGAACTCGTATCCTTCAATAAAAGTTTTCTTGGGCAAGTTGGGTGTTTCCGTAGCATCATTCTTGGGGAGCCAGTCAAATGATGAGCCAAAGCACTCGCACCAAAACTATTAACGCGACAGCGTTAAAGAGTCCGTTTTGAATCTTCTTTACCCTCCGTGCATGCTTTGTTTCCAGCGTACTTTGCCTCTCTGCAGAGTGTCTGTTTTTCAATTGCATTGCATGCTACGTGACCAATACATGTACAGTTGCTAATAGCGTTCCGCATACACTTTACAGAAAAGAAAGGAAAAAAAAACAATATTTACGACGAGGATGGGATTCGAACCCACGCGGGCAGAGCCCATTGGATTAGCAGTCCAACGCCTTAACCACTCGGCCACCTCGTCACACGTCAACTGACACTTGCGAGGCCTAGAACGAAATGAGCTTGTGTAAGTTGTAAAAAATCTTAGAATTGTACACGTGAGTTTATGGAATATATGGAAAGCTGGTACATCTGCTATGTTTTGAAACGATCTGAAAGTTTGGGTTGTGCGGAATCCGTGCCTTACCGTACGGACATAGTGTGTGCAAGTTCCAGGGGTTAATACACCCCCCCCCCCAACCTAACACTTAGCAAAAAATATTCAACACTCCGCCCACCCCTCATCCCCGTTCTCGGCAAACCCTGCAAATTCTTGGCAAATCCTGCAAAAAGAGGCGGTCTCATATTAGAGGGCCGATTGTTTCACGAGTACATTGTGCTCAAGGAAACGAGGCATTTGAATCATGCCCACGTATGCTGAGCAACTTACACAAAAGATCATTGCTCTGCAAAGCATTCTCGGCTTCGGCCATCCCGGCGAGTCTTTCATTCGGAAGATTTCCTTTGTAGTCCTAAGACTCCCTTGGCGCCACTTGTGCACGCAACAAGCGGTGTGCAAATAAATCGTAATCGGGACAATGGGTGGTGCAAGTGTGATCAGAAGAGCCATACGCTCAGGTGTGCGCAAGGGGGGGAGGCACACGCACCCTACCCTTATTCACAAAAGGGAGTGGGGGGGGCGCAATGTCAGCTCTATACACTGACCCCTTCGCCCCCCCTTTCTCCACATTATAAGTGGAATCTGTTGCACGCCTATGTTTACACGCGTAATACAAGAACGCCCGCCCCTGCAAAAACACTCGTGTGCTGTTCATTGAACGTTAAGGAAACACCAGACAATAAAATATAATCCCGAAGTGCCCTACCCGCCCCCTCCCTCCCTCTCCTTATACACCGTGCCTCACAATCTAATCGGGGTTTTCACTCGCGAAACCCCAGAAGGTTTGAGAGTAAGAAAATCTGCGCACCGGAATCATTTTGCAGCTATTATAATTATGCTATCGAACGTTGTGAAACCGGCACAGATATATCATGTGCACCGTATCTTCTTTTTTTTTTCAGAATGACGCAGTGTAATTTTGAAAATGACCGAACCACTTGCCTTTTTGTCGGAGTACAGAGTACAGATTGAATCACACAATTTGCAGACTCACCGTACCATATGCATGGTGACGAGTGCCTATTAAATGTGCCTTGAATCCATATACCCACAAAAATAGCCACTCTAATATGTGAACTAGTATATTCTGGCATCCCCTCGGTATTCGTGTTTTTGATGCCACACTCCTCGGCTTTATCTCGTGAGGTTATCTACTCCCACTATCTATTTTGCATTATTCGTTTCTGTTTACAACCACTACTCTAGACCTATTCTTCCCATCTTAGACGATTAGCTGATGGTTGCGCAAGGTGTGTACGTCGGTATTTCTCCCATTATACAAATGTGCTTACACAATTGTCGTCGCCTGCTTTTTTTTTTTTCATCTGCAGCAGACATACACTTGCGGATCAGCCTTTTGTAAATTAAGATTGGCGATGAGGAAGGAAACAAGGCTGGGAGGGTATGCCACGTGATACCGCTGGCCTCGGCAAGCCAACATCATCTGACGCAGCCCTTCCGCTCTCCGGTGTCCCACAGCTCGGCGCCGCAACAGACGCTCCCAAATTGTGGGCCAAGAAATACTGTGCTTGCAATCGCGTGACTAGCAAGTGTTTCTCCTTTCAAACGTTTTTCACGTCTTCATTCGGATACAACTTGATCAGTCTGCGACATTTCCGTTTTATAAGCGGATGCACACAAGCCTGCACCAATGGGCGCGCACTCCAGAATGACGTCATGAGCCGGACGGCCGGTAACCCCGCCCTCGAAAAACGCTGTAGAGTGAACGAGATGGGGTTAACACTTTAGGTGCGCTGCGCCGCCTATTGGCTGCCGCTCGTGGGTCGTCTGGGTTGGGGCCTCTCTAAACTTCTTGAAATGAATTTTACCCGACTGTGCCTCTACTGGAGGTATTCACTGTGCTCTTCCCGCTAGGCGGTGCCACCCTCTCTGGACTTCTTGAAATGAATTTTACCCGACTGTGCCTCTACTGGAGGTATTCACTGTGCTCTTCCCGCTAGGCGGTGCCACCCTCTCTGGACTTCTTGAAATGAATTTTACCCGACTGTGCCTCTACTGGAGGTATTCACAGTGCTCTTCCCGCTAGGCGGCGCCACCGAGTGCGCCGCCATAGCCGTGGTCCGTCAGTGATCCGGCCTATGACAGCGTGATTTTTGCTGGTGCTGCGCCGCACTAACCTGTTTTCTTAGAAAAGCACAACACGTGCTACTGAAAACTTTGGTTGTGGTACGATGATAATGTTTGCGCGCGAGACCTCAAGTATGGTGGCTGCTGCACTAGCGCCGCTTGCATCACGTGAGTACCTCCTGTACTGTAGGACACCGGTGTATCAGGGGCAGCGCCAGGATTATTCAATTAGAGAGAGGGGGAACATGACGAATGAGCTCTTTCAGGGCGTTGGGAGGCGAAGAACTTATATGCGTTGCGTTTTAAATATACTTCTTCTTAGGGAGAGCAAGCGCAAATTTTTTGGGACCCTTCACTGGAGGTGTCCCAAAAGTCTGATACAAAAGTCTGCAGTCTGATACACCGCCCTGTATCAGACTGCAGGTTAAATGTCACGTGACGTTCCCTCTTGTTCTTCTTTCCTCCTCCATGCAGAATAGCATGCGAGTTGTGCGTCATGTTTACCGTCTTTGAGCACGAATAGGGCGAGCGGAACCTCTCCCTTGATCGGGTCCGGAACGCCGACGACTGCGCACTCCGCTACGCCGTCGTGCTTCATGATGGCCTTCGCGTCGTCACGTCCGTGGGGGCGCGTTCATGCGAGGAAAGCGCGAAAATGTCAAGATCGTTGCGCACGTAGCTGCTTTTTGTCCGCAATTTACGCGACTGCTGATCGACTGGTATGATTCCGTTGCGTCCCTACAACAAGTTACTTCAACAGCGATATTGATTGGGGCATGTAATAGTGCATGGTTCATTAAGTTCACGTAAACATAGCTTAACCACAACCAGAATATATAGAAGTGATTGTTCATTCAGTTTTGTTAAACTGCATATCTACGTGTCCAACTTAATAAAACAAAAAACAACAATTGATTTTTGCTTTTGCTCTGCGAAACTGTGCAAATCAATGCTGTTTTTTTACGTTTTTACTTTTTTCGAGAGGACAGCCCAATGAATCCAGTAGGATTCCGGCTAGTTTTGTGGAATTTCCAACGTGAGAATTTTTCAGATGTCTTTGAAATGTTCTTCGGAAACCATAGAGCCTGTATGTTACATGATAAAATGTGCTCGCCATGAATATTGCATTTACTATTAATATGTTTATTTCGCTTCTGTTAATGTTCTCGCATATTTATTTGTTTAATTATTTATTTATTTATTTATTTTTGATGTATAGTACCACATTGCCGCAACACCTAATGTTTTTAATGTGGAGAAAGTAGTCTCAACCTCCTTATTTGCAGCAATCCGTCCTTGAATGCGCTTGAATTAAGAATTAAGTGCGGTATAATTCACTTAATAGGGTGGACTTCACTGGCTATTTGCAGTGAGGTATCAATTTTCGCGTGCTCTCTCGCTTACAGGCCCGAAATAGCTATAGCCAAAGTTGTGCGAGGCTCCTACCTCCTCAATCTGTGACGTCGACAGGCGGTGTCCGGCGACATTGATGACGTCATCGCTCCTCGAAAAGATGCTCACGTAGCCGTTCTTGTGTAACATGCCGGTGTCCATGGTGTCGTAGTAGCCCTGTTGGAGACGGATGCCGATATAGAAACCCGACACAGGCGCGCCCTTAGTCCCGTATACGTAAATTGGAAGCAACTGCGAGCACGTATGGTTGTCAACCTCACCGGGTATTTTTCGAAGTACTTGACGACGAATACGTCATCCGCTCTGAACAGAGTCGACATCGATCCCGGCGGCATCGGTAATCTACGGAAGAATCGTAAAAACCACAAATTCGCGTCAACCACGGAAATATACCACGCTTCTCATATCTATACTTGCGCCCTCTAAAAGCTTGTTTAAAAAGCGTTTGTGCCAGTTGCTTGAGCTGGATTTAACCATGTGGCCGACATTTATTGTGAAATGATCATCAAAACTTTCCTCAGGCATTCATTCTGTTGCAATTCATGATATTCTATTATGTTCATGTTGACTTTTTCTTCTCCAGAGTGCCTTCTGAGGTTTAATTAACTAACTGTCGTACACGTTTTAAAGGAATTACAGATACTGCAGGGCTTAATTCTTCACTTCGACGCAGTATAGTCGGTATGATCTACAGAACAAGTTAAGGCAGATAAAGAAAACAGAACGGAAAGTTCAAGGAACCAGAGTATAAGTAATTTCTCATAAGAACAACGAACTTCTTTTTTTTCCCTTGACTTCATGTTAGCATCTCGAGTTACCTGCTCCGTAATTAAATGGCATAGCAAACCATAAATACTGGTGTAAAATGAGATAATGTCTCGCTGTTTTAAAGTGTTACTGATAACGCAGACAAGTGGCTTAAGATCATTAGTTGAGCAGAAAACTACTTTCAGACTTTTCAATCAATGAGTTCGAGACGCGATATGGCGTGTTGTTATTTCTGAAGATACGACACCGGTTTCGAGAAATCCGTTCCCAAAGTGCGAGACAACGAATGGCCTTCAATTTCTTCTGCACTCATTGAGAAAATACAGTGCTTATCATATGCAGTGTGGTAAATATATTCACCACACTGCAAGTTTGGCGAGCAAAAATCGACCCTGGTGCCATCCTGGGAATTCTAATATGTGCCACAAGCTCATACGGCCGCATTTCGTGAGTGCCGTAAGTAGTAAAAAAATTGCAGTCAATCCTAATCCTTAACTTAGGTATATATGCATGGTCATAATAGTGACACTCGCATGGCAGCGCTCGTGCTCTCTGGTTTATTATTTTATTCATTTACCGCTCGTGGTACACAGAGCTCGGAGGCGCACTTCAGCGTGTTCATTGTCACCCTCGATATGGCGCGAAGGGCGTCATTTAAAGCAAAGCTGCTAGATCTTGTTTTGGTTTGAGAACTGCAATCTAGACGCTAATGTGTGTTCCACGTGCTGTCAAAGCGGATCACAGAGGCCACATAAAAAGGAACGCGTGGGTGAGATCTGCTTCGCCAGGTGGCGCTACGACTGCTCACAAAAGTGTGCCTGTTCACTGCACTCATTCAATTGTTAATTATACTGACAGTTAATTGGCCATTCTCTTGTGATTGGATAGCATATGCATCGAATATAACCATTAACATCAAGCATTCATTTCTTACTATTTTTGTTTTCTAAAACCAATTTTTGTTTTCTAAAATCATTTTTTTGATTTCTAAACCAAGCAAGTGCTCAATCGGAAGTGCTTAGGAGAGAAACAGGAGAGGGTTACTCATTGCGTGTGTCACTAAAAATAACAGGAAAAATATTAAATTATACTAAAGTGTGTGTAGCGAATCTCGAATTTCGGTACATGACGTAACGTATGCCTCGATAACAACGACTTGAACACGTGCTATCTGCCACAGACGATTAAACATTTTTTGTTCCGCTGGAAAAAAAAAATCTATGCATATTCGTCGTAACTCTTGCAAAGGAGGAGTGACCTACTTCAGAGGCTAAATGTAATCAACTGTAGGTGATCGACGACCATCCCACGTTTAGGTTAGCACTCGTGGCCGACGAGTTCTTTACCAAAGAAAAAGACAATCTTAGCATGATACTTTGAACGTTAATTCAAATTGGTTATTTTTCGGGAGAAAGAGTGATAGCGTGCATAAAATATTAACTTATTAATTAAATTTATTTCTGTTTCAAAGAGAAGGGCCAATGGGATATAGCGTGGACCGGAAAGAGCTACTGCAAGGTCTCCTCTCAACAGCCCACAGCAAAGTTTTTGAAGCAACACAACCAACAGATCTCATGCCTTCGAAAGCCCTAGTTCTTCATGCATAGCTATGCTTACAAACTCCCATTCACTGGTGGATCAATACTTATTAAAACACGTGCCTCATAAAAGACGAAAGTGACCATTGGTCTCTATACGAGCACATATATGATGCAAACAAAAAAAAGACGCCTCCTCATGATGACGTCTCTACATGACGTCATCGATCGCCAAAACTTTACATCATATGTCGCTATGATTTCGCATGACGACGTCATCGCATGACATTGCGAGACGCGGAAAACTTTCGGAGGGGGATCTATACAATTGACGGAGATGAAAAAAAATAGTGTATGATGTGTTTCGCTTTCGGGTCATGCATATGTAAGGTACCATGTGAACTTTTCATTTAGTTTTTCTAATACGTTGTCCTGTTAGTCTTTCGATACACCTTCTCCCTTACAGATGAAGCAGCAGCAGTTATCCGATTCCTGATATATGCACGTTCTGAAATGTTTCACCCACGTAAGACGCTGAAATGTCCCGTTTACACAATTTTTTTTTTTACCGTAAAAGGTGGCCAGTTCAAACCACACACGCAGTGTGCAAAAAAACCTCAGTTGAAGAACGTCAAATCAGCATTCCCTCACGGTGACCGGAGATTCAATCGGTGGCCGCGTTTGGCATATGCTAGCCTCGTATTTTCCATGCTTTACCTGACGAGCAACAAACATGCCGATATATTACAGGGGCGCCGTTTACATCACCATTGGCGGGGATCAGCCATACCGAAGTAGTGCGTTGACAAATATACTGTAACGGACATGCGAAAGGCAGGAAGACGAAGAAGAAGGGAAAGACGAAGGGCTTCGCAAGACCGCAGTCCGCTACCACGAACGATCATCGTTCACATATTGTAAATGGAATTGATTTGTGATTTGTGGGGTTTAACGTCCCAAAACCACCATATGATTATGAGAGACGCCGTAGTGGAGGGCTCCGGAAATTTCGACCACCTGGGGTTCTTTAACGTGCGCCCAAATCTGAGCACACGGGCCTACAACATTTCCGCCTCCATCGGAAATGCAGCCGCCGCAGCCGGGAATCGAACCCGCGACCTGCGGGTCAGCAGCCGAGTACCTTAGCCACTAGACCACCGTGGTGGGGCAAAAGTGAGTGACTTCTAAGACATAGCCTCGGGTGTACACTGTCGTCCTTTATGAAAGGGAACACGCGAACGCGTGGCCTGCACTCTGCGGCGGCTGCCTACAGCACCATCAACCGACAGGTGAAGAAAACACGTTCGCTTTTTCGCTTTTGGCGTCATCTATTGCCAAGCAAGATAACGAGTCATGGCCGGTAAACAAGCACTGCGAGATTACGTTCCCTCATCGCTCGCGTGGCGAGCGATATCGGATGATTACTGCAGCTTCCGCCGTGGTCGCGCTCAACGTTTGGTATGTTGGCAGTGGGCTACGCACTGCAGGCGTCAGCGGAGAGGGAGTGCAATCTAGCAGCGCTTGTATACCAGCCTTGACTCGTTATTTTTATTTTTTGGCAACAGATGGCGCTGAAAGCGAGCCTGTTTGCTATTGCTGTTGGTTGATGGGGCTGTAAGCAGCCACCGCAGAGCGCAGGCCACGCGTTGGCGCGTTCTCAAAGGATGACAGTGTACATGGCTCTATGCACTCATACGTTTGTCCTATCTTATTTTTTAATCCACGTTGTAGGGCGTAGGCCGCACTGGCGCAAAAAAAAGAGAAATAAGTGCTATAGGTCACTTGCTAAATACCGAAACACCGGACGCAACAGTTCAATATCACAATAGATATGAAGTTCATTTCCTTCAGTTCTCCCGTAACCTCCTGCATCCGTCATTCATATTTGTCGCAAAATAAAATGGCTCAAACAAGGAAAACTTGATTTGTCCGTATAAAAAAAATATCGACCGTAACCCTCGATACCGCGCAATTCATTGACCGATAACAGTGCCAAAACCTTAAGCGTGATTACCCTAAACATACTGCATAATATTTATTTATTTTTTTATTTATTTACTGACCTATTCATTTAGTAGAGCCATCAAGTCAAGAAGGCATTACAAAGAAAAGTAGTACATATGAGTACGAAATATATTGAGAGTTACACTAAACAAACCATAAATTAAACAAATTTTAGTTTTGTACAGCGCGGTATAAAGGCCAGGCAGCAGTGCACGTGAGGTTTAACAACAGGAATACAATTTTGTGATGTACAGTGCGAGCTGTTATGATAGTCAAGTGAATTGGTGATCCTTTAACATTATACACGCAAGAACCGAAATGAACAGCATGTCTTCAACGTTTTCCATTTTACAAAGTGTCATACAGCATACGTAAAGAAGTGCTTCTAAAAAATAAAAAAAAATCATTAATTCAAGGTGTGTCCACCAAAGCGAGTCTAAACCTTGTAGCGCTCTACAAAAAGAGTTTACCTAATGGCCACGTTACCCAGCTGATTCGGAGCCGCTTCCAGGCCGTCTTCCAACAGAACCTTCACTACAGGGGAAACGGGCAAAAAAGAAAGAAATACAAATATTGGTTGCGCCACTGTTTATTTGGTTACACTATGCCGTGTGTGATAACCAATTCCTTCTTTTACGCCGCTGATTCTGATACGTTAATTTCCCGTTTGACGGGAAGGATTCTATGCAAGAAAAAGGAGCTCTTGTCGGTATCATATGATTCTTTATGCAGCTTGCATAACTGTCAGCACAAGTAGGACACAAAAATCAAGAAATTACACAAGTGCTATCCAACAACTGAAAGCTTAATGAAAAAAAATACGTGGCATATATGAACAGAAAAGAAGGCGCCAACGAAACCTGATTTACCCCCACCCAAGCCGAGGTTTTACATCTACAACATACGAGATGATTAGATGCGGGGGGGGGGGGTAGATAAGGTGTTGTTAGTGTCTTCCTTTCTGTTCATATACGCCACGTTTTTTTTCATTAGGCTTTCAGTTGTTGGACAGCACTTGTGTCGTGTACTTTCTTGAGTTTTGTATCTTACTTGCGCTGACAGTCATAACTATGTTACGATTGAGTTGCCTGGTTTGTTGAACTACTTTATGCCGCTTGTAGCTTTTCTGCAGAGTGCAGACCAGTAAAATATTAACAGAACGCGTTTTTTTTTCTTTCTTTTAGCCGTACCATTCCATCCGGGAACTGGTAGACCCGTTGCTTCATCTGGAACCTGCGTCGTGTTGCCCAGACCCACGCACGTAGCAGTCACAGGAGAACCAGTCTCTGCAGATTTATAATGGGAGAGCATAAAGGGAAGAATTCGAAGCACGCCTTCGCATGAATAGTGTTCATACAACCTGCGCTCAGATCTAATTGCTTAGTATTGATTAATGTAAACAATTTACTTAATATCAATAATT
The DNA here is from genome assembly GCA_013436015.1 of Rhipicephalus annulatus. Classification (NCBI taxonomy): domain Eukaryota; kingdom Metazoa; phylum Arthropoda; class Arachnida; order Ixodida; family Ixodidae; genus Rhipicephalus; species Rhipicephalus annulatus. The sequence continues at coordinate 86,646 of WOVY01001728.1, read as the reverse complement.
CTTCGGTAACAGTAGCAATGCACTGCGCTGAGATCGGAAATAGTGCATTAGAAAAAGGCAATTTTTCAAATTGTTGATTACACATCAGGGACTTAGCCAGGGGGTGGAACACCGGGCATGTGCCCCCCCCCCCCTGCCATTTTTTCCGCCATAGCATAGAGAGCGAAAAATGGTCATTTGGGAAGGTTCCCCTCCCGAAATCGAAGTGGTCCCCCCTCCCAAAACATTTCTGGCTGCACGTCTGTTAAACATACACACACACTGCAATCGTTATGCATTTCCAACGATGCAAACCCATCCCCTGTGAAATGAAGATAATGTTTTGAAGTAGGCTTCACCTCAAAAAGCCTAGTATTGTGGCGAAGCTATCTCTCACGAACAGCTGTTCAGCATGCGGCACTGGAAGCTTTAGAGGCCCTCTGCTCGCAGCGGATGGGCGTAGGCTCGGAAAATGTCACGCTCGTGTTGTCTATCAAACTTTAGATAGCTGTTTGCTCCTACAACACATTCTATATGCGACTGTCCTTATAATATACGAAGATGATCACTGGCAGTTGGTCTAACTCACCTCGACCTCATATTGATGTCCGCGTAGATACCATTTCAGAAAGTCCTTCTCAGCAGCCATAGCAGTTGAGAGTGACAAATATGTTGTTAATGTTATGAAGGACGTCAGCTTCATCTAAGGCGCTATGGACTAATTGAGTTTACCGTGACTGACGAGCGACGCCGCATATCGTTGAAGACTGACCGACTTTAATGTTGTGTATGCGCTTCCCGTCCCTCTCTTTCGAACTCCACAGTCTTTCCGCACAGTAGGGTAGCATACCTGTGATTCCGAATTCGTCAACCTAATTGTATTTTCCCTTTCTTCGTTCCTCGCATCGCACTATACTCGATCTAAGACGGCACCTTTTATAAATGTGCACGTTTTGAAGCGAGGTCTATCAGCAAACTTTTCAGGACGTGGCTGACAACGTGTGTTGCTGCTGTACCGCAGAATAGATCACAAGCACAAAACAAAATATTGCGCTCATGCGTATCACGTAGTCATCGAACTTACGCCTTTCAACAAAGTAACCCAGTTTTCAAAGGCTTCGGATACAATTTGTTTCCTTTATTGGTCTTTTTTGCACAAATTTCACGTACGGCTCTGATACGATCTCATTTCCTCCCACTAAGCATCACGAATCACGTGAGCGTCTACAAGATTTTGCGGTACAAAAAAAAAAACACGTACCTAAATATGTCGTCACCAGCACTTCCACCATTGAGCATTGCGCAAAAAAGCATAATGTGCACCAGTCTACCCTTTTTACGATACTACTTAATATGGTGTACCCGTGCATCCAATTGAGCAAAATAGGTATCGAATCGTATACTGCGCTTGCGTGCATTCACCTGTCTGCCACCAGTTGTCCAGAGTGGGTACTCCGAACGCCTTCTCGGCCCACCGGAGGGTCTCCTGGTCGCATCGCTCTCCGGCCAGGAACAGGTACCGCAGCCTAGGAGAGTGTCTCAGCTCTTGATAGATGCAGCCTCTCGCACCATACTATCCTCCCTCTATTACGAAACCCACTTCCCCACACCCCAACCAAGTACGTCTGCTCAACAATCGTGGCACGACTGCCTTGTGATCGTCTTCATGCGACTCTTGAGATAGATAGCATGTACAGGTAAGAAAGGATGCTTGGGAATCCTCTACTTATTAAAAGCTTATGTTGTGCGCACGGAACTTGGAGTACTGTGGTTCTGTTCTGCGCAATTCTCCGCCACTGATTTGCCATATTCGGCACGCGTGTGGTGCTACTTGTCGATTTGTTCGCACTTGCGCTGCCAACTGATTGCTTCTGGTGTAGAGCTCAATTGAAAGAGCGACCGCATCGGAAAGACGGTGGTCCCGGGTTAGAGTAACGGCAACTAAAAAGCCTTTTTTCGGGAAAAATTGTGTGGCTTTACGCGTAGTTTTTTTTTGCTACAAGCAAGTTGACGGCAGTTTCCTCTTTTATGACGTAATATTGAAGACTCGAAAACGCAGCTAATGTCGTTTTTTTCGTAGGGCCTTGGCTATTGAAAGACACTTGGAGGCCGCATGGGGAATCAAATGTCATTTAAGTTTCTTTCCGACAAGTTAAGATGATTCAGTACATTGCATTCTACGACGAAGGTCGAGGGTTTGGGTGACGGTAAAAGTGGTTAAATTTAGCTGGAGATGAAACGTGTAAATGCTCATGTGCAAAGATTTGGGTGAGTGGTGAACAACTCGACGGAGCCGGAGTTTATCCGGAGGCATTCATTGCTGGCCGGCGTGCAAACTTCGCAACTAAGAACAAGTGCTTTTATTTTTACATACGTCGCGTTTATGTCTTAAAGATCTGTAATTTGTGTTGTTTTTATTCAAACGTAGTCGTTCGGAAACTTGCAGTATTGCTATAGCTACAATTCCTGGTTGCGTTTCGTGATGACCGTCTTGTTCATAATATCAGAATTTGTCTGGTTAGTTTGATGCACCGTGATATTTGTTTCACGGCAATCCTTACTTGTATCACTTAATATGCGTAGCAGTTGAGCTGTTCTCTGAGCACTATATATACACGACGGTATGGAATGCAACTTAGGCAGAACCGCAGCACTGCGTGCCTACACGTACTTCTTTCCAGGAAACTTCTTCCCCATCTGTCCTTCGGGATCCTGCGAGCAAGAAACGAACAAGCACCCAGATCGAACCGGTCACGACTGAACGAGCGTCGGGAATGCACCTCTTTACGGATGACCCTCATGGCCGTGGGCGCGCTGAACATGCCGCACACGCCGTGCTCGCTCACCACCCGGAAGAAGCTGCTCGCGTCCGGAGTGCCCACTGGCTTGCCCTGCACGCAACGACATACATACATACATACATACATACATACATACATACATACATACATACATACATACATACATACATACATACATACATACATACATACATACATACATACATACATACATACATACATACATACATACATACATACATACATACATACATACATACATGCATGCATGCATGCATGCATGCATGCATACATACATACATACATACATACATACATACATACATACATACATACATACATACATACATACATACATACATACATACATACATACATACATACATACATACATACATACATACATACATACATACATACATACTGTGGGCATTTGTAACTTACATCGTCCTCATCCCTTCATAATCACAATCACCATCATCCGCTTGTCTCTTTGCCCTCATTGCCACTCTGGGGCATCATCATCATCATCGTCTGTGCGCTGGCTCTGCCCGTTCGTTTTGCGAGGTCTTTCCTCAAATAAACGCTGCCGCAGCCAAGACTACCAAGACTTCATACGTGGCGGAGGTGGATTTTCGGTCCTCTGACCTCCCGCAGCCCGCTATACCCCCTGGAGCTTCGTTCAGGCCGTCGCTTGCGCCCACAGTCAGGCAGCATGTCCCAGACTGAGCCTGCCGGCACTGATGTCATCAACCACGCACCGCCGCAAGCTGCCCCTCCTACTTACATACACGGACATCAGCGGGAACCCCCGCTCTTCGCTGGTCTTCGGGGAGAAGACGTAGAAGACTGGCTTGATGACTACGACCGCGTAAGTGCCGCTAATAGGTGGGACGAGGCCGCAAAACTGCGTTACGTGCCTTTTTATCTGGTCGGAGTCGCGAAGACATGGTATTTTAACCACGTCGTTGACTTACCAGACTGGGCTACCTTCCAGCAGCAGTTGCGGCACGTCTTTGGGACACCAGACATTCGATCCGCCGTCGCGAAGAGGACACTCGATACTCGCCGACAGCATCCCAGTGAATCGTATACTTCATACATCGAGGATGTCCTCGCACTCTGCCGGCGTGTCAATAAATCCATGCCGGAATCGGACAAAGTGCGCCACATATTGAAAGGCATTGGGCCTGTTGCCTTTAATGCCCTCGCTGTGCAAAACCCAGCTACCATCGCTGATGTCGTGGCGACATGCCAGCGCCTTGATGCGCTGGACTCCGTTCGCCTTCAACCAGACATCGGCGACCACCAGTCCACGTCAGATGGCCATCTGCGTGACCTCATCCGAGACATTATACGCGAAGAATTGCGGTCCATGGGCTTCACACCTCCTACACCGCGACCTACACAGCCTTCGGGAATGCCCTTACGTGACATCATCAGGGAGGAACTTACATCCCTGACTGGCTCTGCGCCCGTACAGCCACCTGCTTCTCACCCTATAGCCACGTACCCTCAAGTTGCTGCCGTGCCTCCCAGCGACGCCCACGCGACATTGCCACGTCCATCCTACGCGTCAGTTGCTGCCGCTACCCCGGTGAACTACCATTCCGTGCCCCCTGACCCTTCGGCCCACCTGACCGCGCTATCTCCAGGTGCCCCGAATGCCTTCTATTCCCCACCATGGCGCTCGTCCCGCCCTGTATGCTACTACTGTGGCTATCGCGGCCACATATCTCGTTTCTGCCGAAAGCGCCAGCAAGATGAGCGTCGGAACGATGTGCGTGAACGGGATTTGTACACTGGGGCGTCTTATCAAGGTCGGCGTTATTCGTCTCCCCCGCACCGGTCTCCATCTCCTCCTGCATCGACTGCACCACGAAACAGCTGAAACACGAGACGCCGCTCGCCTTCGCCCTTCCGCCGTTCCACTTCTCCACTTCGGCCCGCCTCATTCACCTCTGATACTCATTCGGAAAACTAAGTGATGCAGTTTGTGGAGGAAAAACTGCATTCGGAATTAGAACTAAAATTCCTCCATTAGGCCCGTGTAACATGGTTTCTGTGGAAGTGGAAGGAGTGCGAGTCGATGATTTGGTGGACACAGGTGCGACATTGTCTGTGATACGTGCTGATTTGTGTGAACATTTAAGGAAAGTAATGACGCCTTACGATGGCCCCACGTTAGTTGCTGCCCAGGGGAACGTCATTCACCCTTCCGCGCTTTGTACTGTGCGTGTTTTCATCGACGGCATCCGCCATCATGTCCAGTTTGCTGTCCTGTCCCGCTGCTCTCACCAACTAATTTTAGGGTGGGATTTTCTATCATCTGCTTCCGCGGCGATTTGTTGTGGACAACGCGTCGTTCACCTCGCTGACACCGACCACATGCTTGACGACGATAACCAGAAGCCACGTCGTCTGGTCGCTGCGAAAGACATCGAACTCCCGCCACTACAAGAGCAAATTGTCAGCATTACGTCCAACGACATCTATCACGGGGATGTATTGGTCTCACCGTCACCACTTTGCGTTCGCAAAGGTATAGTTTTTCCGTCCGGCGTCGTTCGTTTTTGCAATGGCTCGGCACTTGTCACCGCTGCCAACTCTACACCGGAGAAGATCTTACTGCCACAGGGCACTACTGTGGCCCGTGTTGCTGACTTCGAGCCTGTACTCGTCACGCCACTTCAGGCCATCGCATCCAAAGAACCTTGCCTCGGTGAGCATGTTTCTTCCTCCGCCTTTACCCCCACTATAAGCAGCGAATTGACATATTCACAGAGGCAGCAGCTGCTCGCATTGTTACAGAAACATGCAAATTCTTTCGATATTTGCTCGTCTAAGCTGGGCCGCACTAATACTACAGCACATCGAATTCAAACTGTTGGGACATCTATTGTACACCGCCGACCCTACCGCGTGTCTCTAACTGAAAGAAAATTTATAGAAGAAAACGTTGCGGACATGCTTAACCGGGAAGTCATCCGTCCCTCATCTAGCCCTTGGTTGTCTCCTATTGTTTTGGTCCATAAGAAGGATGGCACTGTGAGGGTTTGCGTGGACTACCGGGCGCTCAATAAGATCACACGCAAGGACGTGTACCCTATGCCACGCATTGACGACGCCCTTGATTCCCTACAAGGCGCGGAATTCTTTTCAAGCATCGACTTGCGTTCTGGGTACTGGCAGATCCCCATGCATGAAGACGATAAGGAGAAAACGCCATTCGCAACCCCCGACGGGCTATATGAGTTCAACGTGATACCTTTCGGGCTCTGCAACGCACCCGCGACTTTTGAGCGCATGATAGATACCGTGCTGCGCGGCCTGAAATGGAAAAGTTGCCTATGCTACCTGGACGACATCATTATATTTTCGTCAACGTTTCCTGAGCACCTAGAACGATTGGATCAAGTTTTGACGTGCCTTGCGGGCGCCGGGCTTCAAATAAACACGAAGAAATGCTATTTCACTAGCAAATCTATCAAGGTCTTAGGACATGTCGTTAGCAAAGATGGCATCAGGCCCGACCCAGACAAGATTTCTGCAGTCCTTCACTTTCCGCGCCCCGAAAAACCAAAGGAGCTTCGCAGTTTCCTTGGCCTCGCCTCCTATTTTCGCCGGTTTATCCAGGACTTCGCTTCTATTGCTGCTCCATTACACCAACTACTTGCTTCCAACGTCCCCTTTCTGTGGTCTCAAGAATGTCAAACGGCATTCGACCTGTTGAAGCGGGCACTCACGTCTGAACCTCTGCTCTGCCACTTTGACGAAGCCGCACCAACTATCCTCCATACTGACGCTAGCGGCCTTGGTATAGGAGCCGTTCTTCTACAACGCGACAAGTCTTCCCTAGAGAAAGTTATTGCATATGCCAGTCGCGTACTCACCGCTGCTGAAAAGAACTACACTATAACTGAGCAAGAGTGTTTGGCTGTGGTTTGGTCGGTCCAGAAGTTCCGTCCCTATCTCCACGGCCGTCACTTCACAATCGTTACGGACCACCATGCCTTATGCTGGCTTTCTACACTGAAGAACTTGTCCGGACGCTTGGGTCGGTGGATACTACGCTTACAGGAGTACGACTTTGACATAACCTACAAGTCAGGCAGAAAACATAAAGACGCCGATGCTTTATCTCGTTGCCCGCTTCCAACTACCCATATGAGCGTTGGTGAGAACTCAACCGCCACATCTACCAAAGTTCATACGCTCGCATCAATAACGCAACCCTTTTCGGACGACGAGCCAACATTTATCTCCCGCCAGCGGTCCGATTCATACTGCAGACGCATGATGGACCACCTTTTGGGAGTTTCTCATCCACCAAACGCGCGACTCCGTCGTCAACTCCTGCACTTTAAGCTGGACAATGGGGTTCTTTACCGCCACGTCTACCACCCTGACAGTCAGCGCTGGGTTCCTGTACTGCCACGCTCTCTTCGACTTCAGGTGCTCGAAGCCTTCCACGACGACTTGACTGCTGGTCATCTTGGTTTAAAAAAAAACTCTTGACCGCATTCAATGTCGTTATTACTGGCCTGGCCTTTCTTCTAGTGTAGCTCGGTACGTCGGTTCCTGCTACCCATGCCAGCGTCGTAAACTCCCCACGTCGGCACCTGCTGGACCTCTACAGCCACTTCCGTGCCCTTCAATGCCGTTCGAGGTTGTAGGTGTTGACCTTTACGGGCCTCTCCCCGTCACATCTGCTGGCAAACGATGGATAGTGACTGCCGTGGACCACCTGACACGCTACGCTGAGACTTCCTCTGTTATTACAGGCTCAGCTGTGGAAGTTGCAGACTTTATTCTTCACGCAATCATACTGCGTCATGGGGCTCCTCGTGTACTGCTTAGTGACCGCGGCAAAGTGTTCCTGTCACAAGTTGTAAATGAAGTACTGCACGCTTCTGGAACTACTCACAAGACATCTTCAAGCTACCACCCTCAGACAAATGGTCTCACAGAAAGATTTCACCGAACCCTTGCAGACATGATAGCCGTTTACGTCCAACCCGACCACAAAAACTGGGATACTCTTTTACCCTTCCTGACATTCGCTTACAACACCGCCGTTCAGTGAACAACTTGCTACTCACCGTTTTACCTCGTGTACGGACGCACCCCGACTACCGTTCTCGACGTCTCCTTCTTTAGCAGCCATGGGAATTCATGTCAGTCTTCTAGCGAAGAATACATTTCCCGCCTGGCCCAGTCTCGCCATCAGGTTCGCATCAATACTGAAGCGAGACAGCACGAGCGGAAGATCATCTACGACGAATCCCACCGCGTTGTGTCTTTCCAACCTGGTGACGAGGTGCTGCTTTTGACACCTATTCGCACTCCTGGTCTCTGTGACAAATTCCAACCACGCTTCATCGGGCCATACATTGTTTTAGAACAGACTTCGCCGGTTAATTATCGTGTGACACCACTCGTCGCCCCAACAGACCGCCGCTACCGCAGCACAGAGATTGTCCACGTGTGTCGCATGAAACCTTTCACGCGACGTTCCCCGTCACTTTGACTTACGGCGGCCAGGCTGTCCGCTTCCAAGTGAGGGGAATTAGTGTGGGCATTTGTAACTTACATCGTCCTCATCCCTTCATAATCACAATCACCATCATCCGCTTGTCTCTTTGCCCTCATTGCCACTCTGGGGCATCATCATCGTCATCGTCTGTGCGCTGGCTCTGCCCGTTCGTTTTGCGAGGTCTTTCCTCAAATAAACGCTGCCGCAGCCAAGACTACCAAGACTTCATAATACATACATACATACATACATACATACATACATACATACATACATACATACATACATACATACATACATAATACATACATACATACATAACATACATACATACATACATACATACATACATACATACATACATACATACATACATACATACATACATACATACATACATACATACATACATACATACATGCATGCATACATACATGCATACATGCATACATGCATACATACATACATACATACATACATACATACATACATACATACATACATACATACATACATACGAACCTGATTTTTATCATGTCATCAACGCTTATTTGGCGCAGCCCAAAGAGAATTATGGCGGCGCTCATAGAGCCGTCTGTGAAAAGGTCTCTACTTTTGAAACGCCAGGCAGAATCTTCTGTGTCAATCAAATCTTACGGTGATGTAAAGACGTCATAGGTGACGTTTCCGTCCAGGTCGCGTGGTTCTCGCATGTAACAACAATCAAAAGTTTCGCTATTGCGCTCTTAAGAATGTGAAAACAACGCCGTAGCCTGTAGCTGCGCTCATAAGCGTTGTAACGGAACAAGCGCGTCATATGTGAGGCATACGTCCGCATACCTCGTAGAGGACTGTGGTGATTCCCTTGAGCAGGGGCGCGTAGCAGATGTACGAGTGGCCGACCACCCAGCCAAGGTCCGAGGCAGCCCACCACACGTCGTCATCCTTGACGCCGTACACTTTCTCCAGAGTGTACAGCAGGTTGACCGCGTGGCCGCCGGCCGGCCGGACGACGGCCTGTGTGTAATAATAGGAGCGTCATCGCATACACGAGTCGGGCCCACTTGTTGGTTGTTGATGCATATACATCGCTACATTGTAATGCGAAGAAAAAATGTTTCATTGGACGAGTTTATGACTTGCGAAGAAAAAACCGCAGCTAAAAAGGGACAAGTACGACACGAGAACACCAGTCCTGTGTTCTCCTGACGTCCCTGTTCCTTTTACGCTACCTTTTATACTCGTAGTGCTAATTCTGCGTAGTGCTAATTCTGACGAAGTGCTAATTTTGCATAGCGTATGCAGTCTCGGCAAAGCGGTATCGATCTGTATTCAACATCGTCACTTCTTAAGACGAACACGTGTCCTAAATCTTTTCATCGCTCATACGAATAATTTTTTGTTCAATGTATGTCAAACAGTTTTGGAAATATACAATGGACCTCTTAGAAAGAAAAAAGAACGCGGTTGCTCTGTAAGGTCATGCGCTTCCTTCAACGTGGGCGCACTCCGTAGAGTACAGACCAAACAAGTATTTAATCAAGCAAGCGCACCGACAAAGAAAGATCGGTTTCTTTTCCTTCACAGCTTATTCAGCATGTTGTTACTACAAGTCAATGCTCTCTTATTGAACGAAAACCATATCCAACTAACGAACTAAGCTCGCTGTGTCTATATACAAATAACATTCCATGTATTTTTTCTAGTAAGTTCTATTTTCATTGTTCCATCGCGGTCATCCCCCCCCTTTTTTTGATATGCAGAATATGGTGCTTCTTTGGTAAATGTACGACTTTTATTTTTTGTTTTTCCTAAATGTTCCGCGTCAGGGCGTCAACATTGGTTGTATCACACGACCACATATTTTCTGGTATTATGTTGTATGTTGCTTAGAAGAAATAAATAAATAAATAAGTGCAGAGAGGTCGCTGCGTAGTATATATTCCAGGAGTCTCAAACTCGCCTTGCTAGCGGGTCTGATGCAGTCAAATTTAGTCCCGCTGTAGTGGGGAGAGGAGGAGGGATGTTGACAGTTTGTGCGAAATGTCAGCATTGGCATTTCAAAAGTGGCCTTCCTCCATATCTCCTACATGGATGATTCCTAAAGGGGCATTTCACGTTGGAATACGAACGACATATTCCGATATCCCAGAATTACTAAAATCTGGACCGTCGATTCTGATATAAAGACTTTTTGTTTCGCCGTTATTTCTCGGCATGGTAACCTCGTGGTTTGTGTTACGAAAAAAAAAAGAATCTTGAGACCAGTCACGTCTCACAAACCTATATAGATACCTTATTAAGTAAATTAAAAAAAAACATGGCACAATCCCCCTGTCTTGGGAATTAGTATAACACGAAAGTGAAGCGTGTCTTCACAACGGTAGTTCGGCGTTTATTGGGCTCTATTTCGCCAGAAGGGCGAATTAATGAATGCTATAGCAACAAATTGTAATGTCTCGTGAAGGACGGCAAGCAGCTCGAAACTTGCAGCGCGCTGCTCAAACAGAAATGACGCACGAAGAGGACATACATAGGATCAGCTCGGACTAACTACTGTCACAGTTAAACACTTAAAGCGCTGTATCGCCAGCACAAAGAAGAAACGCTCGAAACAAACGTGCAGGTGTACACAGGACGAATGCGAACTATGCAGCGGTCACAGTTGTCACTTCGCTGTGTCTGAGCAGCGCGCTCCTTTAGAGAACGTGGCAGCTGCAGTGAACTAAGTGACGTTCGTGCGCTCCGCAACTTCAAGCAAACTGGCGGTGAAAGCACAAAACGTACTAACCGCCTCCATCACGAGATAAGTGAGTGAGCACGAGCGACCACGCTAGTAGAGTCGCGCGCACATCGCAGTGGGTGGGGCAGCGACCTCTAAAGCGCGCCCTTCGTGCCATCTCGCTAGCAATAACAAAAACACGCTGAAGAAACCAAGTTCCAAGCCAACGGTAAATGGGGTAATAAATGCTCGCTGTTAGTAAGCTGAAGAACGTACGCTCTGCCTCTGAGTCTATTCGCGCCGCGCGTTGTTAAGCGAGGGTTCGTATAGGTTCGACTCCCGGTAAAGGATTATTTTTTATAGTTCTTTACTGGCCATCTCTCAGTGTCCATTTTACAATGTCATATCCCTGACGGAAATACGTCAGTGTAGAGGTGGTGGACCCCGGCATAAAACAGCTTTGCGTTAAAATAGTATGGGACGAATACACTCATGTGTGGCCGGGGCTCTGAGGGTCGGCGTGTTTGGGACCCCTGGTATAGTGATGACAACATCCCACAGCGCGCACCTTGGGTAGACCTGTGGTTCCGGAGGTGTAGAGGATGTAGAGAGGCTCCATGGCCTCGACGGGCACGCAGTCGGCGGGTTCCGCCAAGTCCACGGCGTGCTGCCACACTTCGTCGCGACCGGGAGTCATGGCAATGTCGTCCTGCGAGGATTCGTCCCGAATTAGGGAGACGGGCAGCCACAAAATATAGCGTACAGGGGCGGGCTACGCGCCGAAATCACCGCAAACTGTCGAAATAGGGTGTCAGGTCTCCCTCCTCCGCGTGGGTTTCCTGGCAAAAGCATGCCAAACCCGTGCCCCCCTCCCCCCTCTGAATTTTTTTGACATGTATACATAGCGCAAAATGACCATTTGCCTGCCCAGCCCTTCCTTTAAATCAAAAAGCCCCCCCCCCGAAAAAGGTTTCTGCGAACAATTCTAGTACCTATAGGTTCAAGGGGTAAAATTGCTACTTCGGAAAGAGTTTGAGAGATACGAGGAATCGCAACACAAAAATATTTTATTGCCATCATCACCTCCTTTGGTTACTCCAGGATGGAGGCATCTCTCGAGAATTGCCGACCTACAATGTCCAGTGCGAAATGATTTCAATTTACGCCAACAATCTTTTTAATTTAATTCTTCCAGCGACCTCTTTGTCGTCCCCGACAACCCCTCACTTCCTTCCGTGTTCAGTTGACCATCGATTATTTGGCCCTGTCGCGAAATGACCTTCCCAGGTGCAATTTTTATATTCTTAAGATATATTATGAATGATATCGGCTACTCCTATTCTTTCTGTGATACTCTCTGCTGTATTGCTATTTCTCGGTGTCAAAAGAGCCCTGCAACACTTTTCGCCGATAGGCCGTTTGTCACATGGTAATCATCGCATCGCATGGCAATCACATGGCAATTTTATCGAGGTGACTAGTCAGCTCACGTTGCTCCATCTCATTGTTGCCTGTGAACGCGTTGATGATGATGTTTGATGTTTTATGGCGCAAGGGCCGATTCACGGCCAAAGAGCGCCAGTTCATCTTACTAAAAATATGGACAATGATTGTGATAAGCGGCTGTATAAGGGCCATAAAATTCCTCGCAGTAAGGTGGGTAAAAACATACAAGTAATAAAATCATGACAATGCCGTGAAAGATGTGTGTGGTGTGAATAGATGACAAAAGTTGGTGATAATAAAAGACGATGGTGGATATGTATGACATTAGCACAAGTGCCTCACTCGTTGATACCCTTGCGTCCAAGGGCCGTGAGGCATGTGCTTTCTTGTGTAGCCACCGCAGCAAAAACCTCTCTGGAGAGGTCATGCTACGGTATGCCCGGGTATATGACATGAAAGCTGTGAATTTCTTTTAAAAACGCTAACAATGAATTATGACTAAAAAGCGGTTCCCTACCGACAAACATTGCAGGGTGTAAAGGTATATGTTGTCGGTAGAGTATTGGAAAATGTTGTTTTCTTAGAGTTTCTAAGTGTTTACACTCAATTAACATGTGAAGGACGGTTAAGGATTCACCACATCTGTCACATAATGGTGGATCGCCACCAGACAACAGATATGTGTGTGTCGTGTATGTGTGTCCTATCCTGAGTCTCGTTAGTGTTACCTCTGTATGACGCGATTTCGATACGGGCAGCCAGTGACCAAGGTGTGGCTTAATAATGTGTAGTTTGTTTTGTGTGTGTCTATCCCACATGCTCTGCCAGTAGTCCCGGAGGTTTCGTTTGAGAGACGGCTTAAGATCGAGGGCCGGGATTGATATGGTTGTAGGGGCAGTGCTTTTGTGGACGGATGCAGCGAGCTGATCCGCCCTCACGTTGCCTTGAATCTCACGGTGCCCTGGCACCCAACACACTACAACATGTTGTTTGAGTGTGTAGAGTGTGCACAAAATGGAGTAAAGTGAGATGAGGACCGGGTTTTTTTGTTTTTTAAGACTGTGCAGAGCCGTTACCACACTGAGGGAGTCTGTATAAATTACTGCTTTTTGTATGTGTAATTGTTTGATGTGTTTAGCTGCCACAAGTATCGCGTAAGCTTCTGCTGTGAAGATACTTGTGCCTGGATGTAGAGGGCCAGCATCCGAAAAAGATGGGCCGACAACAGCGTAGGACACAGAGGAGTTGGACTTGGAGGCATCTGTAAAGAACTCAGGACGTGTGTATTTGTGTTGAAGTTCCAGGAAGTATGTTCGGATATGGGCAATAGGCGCATGTTTTGTAACTTCAAGAAAGGACACATCACAGTCTATAGTCTGCCATTGCCACGGTGGCAGATATGCTACAGGAGCCATTAAACTGTGTTCAAGTGAGACTCCAGTTTCCTCAGCTAGACTTTTCAGGCGAACTGAGAGGGGCTGCCTCATCGAAGGCCTGTTTTGAAACAGAATGGAGCTTGACAAATCATTAATAGTAGAGTATGAGGGGTGCTTCTTATCTGCTTTCACCTTAAGGAAATAAACAAAGGACATGTAAGTTCTCTGCAGATGAAGCGACCACTCATTTGACTCAACATAAAGGCTTTCTACGGGGCTGGTGCGAAAAGCACCCGTAGAAAGGCGGATGCCCAAATGGTGCACGGGGTCCAGTATCCTCAAAGCACTTTGTGTTGCAGACTGATAAACAACGGCCCCATAATCTAAGCGGGTGTGAATGAGGCTTCGATACAGATTCATGAGACATTGTCTGTCACTACCCCACGTAGTACGTGACAACACTTTTAAAACATTCATGGCTTTTAAACATTTTGTTTTTAGATACTTGATGTGCGGTACAAAGGTCAACTTGTTGTCCAAGATTAATCCTAAGAATTTATGCTCCGCATTGACAGACAGACGTTGACCGTTCAGTCGAATGTCAGGTTCAGAGTGCATGCCTCTCTTTCGAGAGAACAAGACACACGTGCTTTTTTGTGGGTTAAGACGAAATCCGTTTTCATCTGCCCATTTGGAGACCTTGTTTAAACCTAACTGAACCTGTCGCTCACACATTACCAGATTGCAAGATCTAAAGCCAAGCTGGACGTCGTCGACATATGTACAATAAAACATATTGCGAGGGATGGACAAGTGCAAGGAATTCATCTTGATGAGAAAAAGTGTGCAGCTAAGTACACCACCTTGTGGCACGCCTGTTTCCTGGACGAATGTTTGGGAAAGAACCGTGCCCACTCGGACACGGAATGTCCGGTTTGACAGGTAACTTTCGATTATGTGAAACATTCTTCCGCGCACGCCAAGGTGGGACAGGTCTCTTAGAATTCCGAAACGCCATGTTGTATCATAAGCCTTTTCGATATCGAGGAATACAGAGAGAAAATATTGTTTATGGACGAAGGCGTCCCTGATCTGTGCCTCAATACGAACAAGGTGGTCTGTGGTGGATCTACTTTCTCGAAACCCGCACTGAAATGGATCGAGCAAATTGTTTGTTTCAAGAAAATGTACAAGTCTGCAGTTTATCATTTTTTCGAAGATTTTGCACAAGCAGCTTGTGAATGCAATAGGCCTATAACTGGAAGGTAAGGAAGGGTCCTTGCCCTCTTTCAAAATGGGAATTATAATAGCCTCTTTCCAGGAGTTAGGGATAGTGCCAGAAAACCAGATAGCATTGTACAAACAAAGTAAGGTTTTTCGTGTTTCGATCGGTAAGTGTTTTAACATTTCATAAACGACACGGTCAGAACCTGGAGCAGAAGTACTGCAGGAGTTTAGGGATGTTCGGAGCTCAGCTAGACTGAACGCTTGATTATATGCCTCGTATCCAGTGCATTTGTGTTCGAGTTTCTGCTTTTCTATTCTTGTTCTGTATTTTTGGAAAGTGTCAGTATAGTGGGATGAGCTGGACACCTGCTCGAAGTGTGCACCGAGGAAGTTTGCCTGACCTTCCAAGGTGTCACCCTGAGTGTTTACGAGTGGAAGTGTGTGTACTTGTTTTCCTGCTATCCTACCGACCATGTTCCAGACTTTAGCTTCCTGTGTGTATGAATTGATCCCTGACAAAAACTTCTGCCAACTTTCTCTTCTTGCCTGCCGACGCGTTCTCCTGCCTTGAGACTTTATTTTCTTGAAGGTGTCAAGATTTTCGGCTGTCGGTGATTTCCGAAGCAGCCTCCAAGCTCTGTTTTGCTGTTTGCGCGCGTTTCGGCATTCAGAGTTCCACCATGGCACACGCCGTTTTCCAGGGTGTCCATTTGTTTGTGGGATGCATTTTGTTGCAGCATCAACCAAAAATGCTGTGAAGTAGTTGACAGCAACATCAATGTTCAAAGTACTTATGTCATTCCAACCTAGACGAGCGATGTTATAAAAGTGTTCCCAGTCGGCTCTGTTTATGAGCCACTTGGGAACACGTGATGGACACTCAGTTACTGTATTTGTGCTCAAAACTATGGGGAAGTGGTCACTTCCGTACAGATTACTGACGACTTTCCACTGGAGTAGAGGCACAAGAGATGGGGATACTATGCTTAGGTCTATGGAGGAGTAGGTGTTATTGGCGAGATTATAATAGGTTGATTCTTTTCGATTTAGAAGACACGCGCTTGAGGAGAGAAGGAACTCTTCAATCAGTCGACCTCGCGCGTCATACCGAGAGTCACCCCATAGCCTGCTATGCGCATTAAAGTCTCCAAGGAGAACATAGGGCTCCGGAAGTTCATCAATTAAAGAGTGTAAATCACGTTTTTGCAACTGATAGCTAGGAGGAATGTAGATAGTGCAGATTGTGATCAGTTTATCAAAAAGAACTGCTCGAACAGCCACTGCCTCAAGGGATGTTTGGAGTTGTAAATGTGTGCATGCAATTCCTTGATTCACAATGATGGCAACACCTCCGGATGATGTCATAGCATCAACACGGTCCTTTCGGAAAATAACGTATTTACGGAGAAAATTTGTGTGTTTTGAATTAAGGTGTGTTTCTTGTACACACAGCACTTTTGGTGAGTATTCGTGTAAGAGTTCTTGGATGTCGTCAAGGTTTTTGAGAAGGCCCCTGACGTTCCATTGTATAATTTGAGTGTTCATGGTGAATGTAAAATAGTGCTGTGTGTACGAAAAGCGAGTGGCTGTTTAGACAGAGAGTTTGACTTCACTTAACAGGGCCGTCACCAGGCCCTGTTATCGGCTTTTTTGATTTCTTGGCGCGCTCCAAGGAGCCACGCCGCTCTTTCGGCACCAAGGGTGCCGACGTATCCATTGCCTCCTCGGAGGCACTGGATGCCCGCACGTGCGGGCTGCTAGCTCGAATTTCGGGCCTCACCTGGTGAGGTGAGGCCTTGAGACTGGAGGACTCTGGAGTCTCCGGTCTCTGTTTGGGAGTAGGCGGTGTAGCCTGGGCTACAGCCGCCTTGGGGGCAGGTGCCACAACCACCGGCTCGGTATGCGCGGGCCGAGGGAGTGGCGAGGGCTGGTGCGGCGGTGCCCCCTGACGCGCCGCATCAGCGTATGTAGCTCCATAAAATGGAGCGACTCTTCGCCGTGCTTCCTTAAATGTAATGTTCTCCTTCACCTTCAACGTAATTATTTCTTTTTCTTTTTTCCAGTATGTGCAGGAGCGTGAATATGCGGCATGGTTTCCTTCGCAGTTTACACAGTGTGGTGGTTGTTTGCAGTTCTCAGACACGTGGCCTAGAACTCCACATTGTGCACAAGTCTGGCGACCACGACACGTTTTGGAGCCATGGCCATATTTCTGGCATTGGAAGCAACGACGAGGGTTTGGTATATACGGCCTGATAGATGTTTTCGTGTACCCTGTTTGAATGGAATCTGGTAGCTTACTGGATGCAAACGTGAGTACTAAGTGTTTCGTTGGTATTTCCTTATTGTCTCTTCTAATGATGATTCTCTGTACATTAGTGACATTTTGGCTCTTCCACCCCTCCAAAAGTTCAGTCTCTGTCAAGTCAATTAAGTCCATGTCAGATACCACTCCACGAGTTGTGTTCATTGACCTATGTGGTGTTATGGTTATTGGTATGCCACCGAAATCTGAAAGACGGTCTAGCTTTTCAAATTGTTCTTTGTCGCGGATTTCGAGGAGAAGGTCTCCACTAGCCATTTTGGTTACCTTGTATCCTGTGCCAAGAGTTTCGGTGAGACATCTAGAAACTAGGAAAGGAGAGACGGTCCTGGCTTGCTTTTCAGTTTTTTCACAATGGATAACATGAAAGTGAGGATATCTTTCTTTTGGCTGGTTGAAAAAATTTATAGCATCGGTGCGTACCCGCTTTAAGCCGGTACGATCTGACAGTAAGGGAAATGGGCTATGCATGCCTCTCTTATTTTTGTTCAGCAGCGTTGGCGGCCACCCACCACGGAGCCCAACGAGGGGACGCTACAAGTTTACAGATGCTGAAAACTGCAGACGCCAGCCGTACAACGCCACTATAACCCAATGCGCCTAGACCTAGGTAGGCTATTTGCACAGGGTTAACCCTTGCCGCCAGGAAAAATGGAAGTAAACAGAAGAGAGTAGAAGACAGGACAGATAAACAGTAAGAGATAAAGACGAAGATGAAGGGAGAGAGAGATAGGAAAAGGCGACTGCCGATTTCCCCTGGGTGGGTCAGCCCAGGGGTGCCGTCTACGTGAAGCCGGGGCCAAAGGGGTGTGTTGCCTCTGCCGGGGGGCCTTAAAGGTCCAATCACCCAGCGTCAGCTCAACCCCCAGGATCCCCTTTTCCCCGGACACGGCAAAGCCACGCACGGCTAGGCGTGGGAGGGAGTAGAAACTCCCCCGTTGCCTGTGAACGCGTGAGTGTTTTGTTGTTGCTTATAGCAACTAATGTGTTGCACTTCTAAGCAGCTGGATGAATGGGCGATTCCCAGCATGGTGGAAGGAAACGAGAGGGATAATTTCGCAATGCGATATAAAACGAGAAGGAAAGAAATAAGTAGTTCGTCAGACACGAAGATACAAAGCTTCGCTTGCCCCCATTTTGATGATAAGGCTTCAGCTTCTGAATATTTTTCACCTTGATAAATGATTGAATGTCCTGTATTTTTCTTTGATCTTTGCACATAATGAAATCTCTTTCCCGTCTTTCCGTACAACTTTTCTATGCCCACTTCCTACTTATAACTTTTTAAAGGAAGTTGTTTAATAAAGCGAGTGAAGTTTGTTCTGCGGCTTCCACTGACATCACTCCTCCATTTTCCCTGGAGCCGATTTATTCGGCACTTAATAAATATAACATGAACTACAATTCTATAAAACACATGTAAGCGCTTGTATCTGTCATCCTGTGTTTATAACTGCGCGCAAATAATCTTTTTCGGATCAGCAACTATCGTGAAACAACGTTTCACTCGACCCACTGTACCGTAAGGCTGACAACTGATAGATTACATGTTTGAAGACAGCCTTAAAAAAAAAACAATACACAGGCAGGAATGAGACAGGGTGGCGTGCTCGTTCATGAAGTGTGTTGTTTTTTTTTCTTCTACGTGCTTTTTTCAAACACGAATTCCCACTAACTCGCCCAACTGTTACTGTTAATTTATATAGACTACATTCCCTCCAAAATCGGCATTCCAAAACATTCATTCGCTGGAGCGAGACAGGGCACACATATTCTCGGAAAAATATGTCATGCACACCTTTAAAGGGCTGCTCAATAAACAATCAAGGTATATATATATATATATATATATATATATATATATATATATATATATATATATATATATATATATATATATATATATATATATATATATATATATATATATATATATAGAGAGAGAGAGAGAGAGAGAGAGAGAGAAATATCAGTGCTAAGTGACAGTGACAGGCCCGGGCTTTGCGACTGGTAGATGTGACAAATATATTCCTTTTATAGGAACACCACTGAATGACCACTTTAACACATGTGCTCTTCTGTTGGTCAATTCGTATCATTTCTAAAGGTCACGCTTAGATTAGCAACCGCAGCCTATGCAGCGGAAAGCCAGTGGAATGCTGCAGTAAAATACCGGATTTCCGTGCTTGCCGGTTTTTTTTTTTGTTCGTGAATGTACTTTACTAACTGTCTTCGGCCAATAACTCATAGAAATATCTTTTTGTCGCATTTACTATCTTGTACTCTGCCTCGAAGTACGGGAGGATCTGAAATTTCAGTTTCACCTGCCCCCTTTATTTTTAAAGTTTGATTTTTTAAATGTGACAGCACGCTAAAATTTAAACACATTTATGGGCACTTAAGCGTTGATTTGTCGTCCACATACCTTATGTGATCTCGGTTGCAGTGCAAGTATTTCTAGTTGAAGTAAGAAAATGATGATATTTGCAAAATACTACGCAAAACGTGTACGTAAAAGAAATTTTCTTAGCTATAACGCTGCCGATACAATATATTATATTCTTGTACTCACTAGCAGCCCAGATGAACTCTCGGTAGAGTTCTTTAACGAAATGTTATGTCGCCATGAATGCCGCTAGAGCTTGCTGTAGTGTCTAAAAAATTTCTCGTATTGCAGTAAAAATTTGAGCTTGTTACCTATGCAAGAGAATTACACCATTGTGGTGTAGAATCTTCTTTTACCGTTGTGTTGTGGTATTATGCAGTCCCTCTTACCCTTCCCAGTTTTCCATTTGTTTGACAGCCCTCTCTTATGCGGTTCGGAGACCTGCCATTGCTTCAGGATTCAATGTTTTGCAACATTTCCCGAAAGCTAAATGATTTTTTCTGTGATTACAAATAGGTAAATCATTGAAAAACTTTGCACAAAGGAAACTGCAATCTTCGCTCGACTCCAAGTTAAGTTGTCGCCGAGTCTAGGCTTCCCTCTCAATCACGCAGCTTTCACCCACGCTCTCCCTCTCGTCAGGGCTCGCTCTCGCAGCTGGGACGGAAACTGCGGACGACGGAACCTCCAGGGATTTACTTGGGCTTCAAACAGATCCGCCGTTAGAACCAAATTATTTGCTAAATAATAATTCGCGCAATCTCGTATAGCGCGCCTTGCCTGTCCCGGTCGTAGAAAGATAAGACACTTCTTTGGCTTGTAGTCGGAAATGTTGATGGCTTCGTCCAGGATCGCCTTGTAGGGCACCGTCCTTTTTGGTTCGATGCCGAAGTTGGCCGACAGGCAGGCGTCTGCCTACGCGAACAGGACAAAAGAAAAATTCAAGTGACTGCAAAATGTATAGTGAAATTGTTGAAGTATGAAGTTTATCATGTTGGTCTTTTCTTTATTCTTTTATCACGAATAAATATTCAATTATTCCTGCTACATTTAATGAATAAGAACAGCTACCCATCTACATTACCTAGAAGTTCGCGAATATTTTGAAATTTCTGAAAACGAAACGAATAGCGCTCTCCATTCGGTACATGACAGTGTGTATCATAAATGTTGAATAATTTTAGAATACCAACGCAAGCACCAACAAAATAAACCCCGAAGGAACAAAACGTTGTAAGAGAAAAAGATAAATAAAGCTGCTTGCTTTAATAATTGGATTTTCAAGACGTCCTACGTGAAGCGAGCGGAGTACAAGTGACGAAAGGCCCGCGTTTCACCCGGAGGTGCCACAGCCAGGTTCGCACGTGAGTTTCTGGCGCTGTAGTTTGAATTTTGGGCATACTTACATGATCTGGGAACGGGTGTCGTTCGACGATACTCTACGCCAGGCACAAGTTAAGAAGCCCACGTTTAACCTCCTAAAATCGAATGTAAACTTCTTCATTTTTAAAATATATTTGCATAGGCTCTATATACCGTATTTTGTATAGGGACAGCGTGTATATATGAACTGATGAAGCTGATGTGTGCCCCATTATTACAGAGTGACTGCTAGAGATAACATGGCCCGGCTGATAAGGGCTATTTATTTCGGACACACACGGCACTCACTGAGCAGCACTTTGGACCACTCAACAATGCGAAGACCACAAAACGTGGACGAAGTGAGTTGTACGTCTTTTTTTTTTTTACTAATCCACTCTCCTACCCTGTGCATTTGGTATATAAAGTCATTCACGTGCTTTAGCGCACGATGTACTTCACATACAATACGGGCCTGCTTATTCTGAAGCCGCGTGGCCGTATACCAAACATGGCGGATGGCTTTCCCTCGCTCTTTCATTGGCTGTAATTTCAGTGAGAGAGGGGAGAAAAGCCAATGAGATACGGATGGAGAAGCCAATGAGAGCCACCCTGCCGCCCCGCACTGGTCGGTGCGGGGCGGCAGGGTGGCTTGAGGATGAGCACGGCGGCGCTCACCTGCGCGTGGTTGATGCGCACGGCGAGCTCCTTGGCGGCGAAACCTCCGAAGACGAGCGAATGTATGGCGCCGATGCGCGAGCAGGCCAGCATGGCGTAGATGGTCTCCGGGATCATGGGCATGTAGATGATCACCCGGTCGCCCTTGCGAATGCCCCATTTCTTCAGGACGCCCGCCACGCGGGAGACCTGCACGAAGGAATGGGAGCAACACATTACTCGTTCGGTTCACCGAGTATACGATCCGAGAAGAGCATGCAACGCGGACATCGCTCTCCAGCAGTTGGCAATACCGATCATTATAATGTCACACAACGAGGAAGAAACTAGAGGGGCTATCTTCGGCTGGTTTGTTCGTTGACGGAATGGTAAGGCAGCTGTAAGGTAGGTTTTTTTTATTTAATGAGAGAGACGTGGATTAAATCAGTCACGCATTGGCCGATCCGTGTTCTTCCATGTGAAATGCCGTCTAATTAAGTTTCTAGCGTGAAGTAAAAGAAAATGAAGTAACAAATTTATAAACAAATTCTCATCTCATAGATTGATACAAGTATGCGCATATATACTGCATGTTCGAGCAGCACAGTATTTTGATACTAACGCGATAGCGTTGAATAGCTTGCTTCGCAGAAATTCTGGCGTTGCTGTCGACGTCGTTTGTTGTGAGCGAAAAATCGTCATCTCTGCGTGATCGAAAAATTGAGAAAGATGCTAACAAACTAATGAAGAATTCTGGGTACGAGTGGGGATTGAACCCGGGTAGTTTGCGTGGCAAGCGTGCGTTGTACCACGCAGCCATGCATCTGCTTGTGAATACAGTGAAAATAACTTCCTGTGCTTGGAAACGCAGTTACAGTACCTTGTATATGCTCCACAAACGCGCATCCTACATGCTCTACATTACCTCATGAAATATCGCCGTAATAATGCGTGGTACAAGCGTACATTGCCATCGGGCGTCAGAACAAGGGACTATCATAATGGCTTCATAGTTTAAAGCCAGTCACCCATTACAAAAGGCACACACGCTACTGCATCGTAAAGGCCGTGTAGCAGGTGCATAACAAGTACGAAAAGATTTCATACACTGTGTGTTTGAAGTACGCATTAGAAACAGAATGTCGCTATCGCGCTCAACTCTTGAAGGATAAGCTTAAGGATCCCCCATTTTTTTTTGTTAGGGGCCAGTATTGACAACGCGTCGTTCTTGCAAAAATGTTTCGATATTTATAGCCCTTTCGTGTGTTAAATATTTCAGATGGTGAAAGCCAACAACAAACGATGTTCCCTGCAGAAGTGCAGTAAGCTTGGTCAGTTGGCACAAGTCCCTTTCGAATGCACCGCTAGGAAATAATGGGGCAAAGACGCAGAAATGAAAAGATACAAACAACAGCGCTTGTTTGTGGCTTCGTGTCTTTACATTCCCACGTGTTTGCACCACCGTTTCTTCGCACTGCTTTCGGAATTGATTTGTACCAACTGGCCCAGCTTACCACACTTTTGGAAAGAGCATTGCTTTTTGTTGGCGCTGAATGTGAGGACTCGAAGAGCGCTTGTTCATGTCCTAAACTATGCTATGCGTTTGAGTCTTCCTTTTTGTGCCGTTTTGTATACTGTACATGTCCTAAACCATGCTATGCGTTTGCGTCTTTCTTTTTGTGCCGTTTTACAGCGACAACTGTACTACTCCTCTCGGTTCAAGTCCACAAGACGACCTTTTGAAAGCACTCGACGATCAAGCTCAACCAAGGTGATTTTCCTCCTCGCACACGCGTCGCCATAGCAACGGACATGCGCTGTATCGCTTCGTTCTCCCCTCGCTCTCT
Organism: Rhipicephalus annulatus; assembly: GCA_013436015.1. NCBI lineage: Eukaryota > Metazoa > Arthropoda > Arachnida > Ixodida > Ixodidae > Rhipicephalus > Rhipicephalus annulatus. The sequence goes on along the minus strand of WOVY01001728.1, from coordinate 62,984 downwards.
CGCTTCTCCGTCGGTCGGCGAGAGCCGTCAGCCGATCAAGGTGCGGCAAAAGCTGAGGCCTTGAGACCTCAACTTGTGTCGCACGGCCCCTGCGCTGGAAGCACGGCTTTCAGATACCGCTGAAAACAGCGGGCGACTGGCGCCTTCCGCGGACAACACTGCCTGCTAGAGCGGCGGGCGTCGCGCAACAGCAGCGGCGCATGTGAAACGAACGCGCGTCCTCCCGCCGCTCATCGCCGCCGCTCGTTCGCTCGCATGTGAAACAGGCTTTAGACGAGCGGGGGCGCCAACGCGCTGGATGCCGTCACGAGATGCATTCCGCGGTAGTTGCTGCTATCGCTTACCAAGCATGGTTTAACCGCGTTCAACCGCCGCATTTTCGCAATACATTCTCTGCAGTTAATGGTGTCGCTCGCCGACAGTGGGGATTAGAGTTACTCTATATGGCGCCTACCCGTGGTAGCATATACAGTAGCTTTAGGGGCGGAGAGCGGGGAGATATTAAACTAGGAAATGAAGGGAAAGGTGCATCACGCAACTGTGCCTCTGGGGAGGACGCCTCAGCAGTAGTGTACAAGAGAAATAATGAGGAGGGATTAAAATAAATATGAAGACTGGTGGGAGACGTTTAGAAGAGAAGATTGCGGATGGGGTTCCGATCAAGGAGTATTAAAAAAAAATATGCTGGAGTGGAAGTTCCCGCAATACCTTGCCAGCAGAAGTGAAGCCAGCTTTTGCTGGCTTCACTGCCAAGATGGCGGAAACATGCTTTTTTTCTGGTAGTGCCCGCTTAAAGATCGAGTGGCTTTGATATGCTAATGTAAATGCTACGTTAGTTTTTTTTTATTAAGATATAGTTGTTACCGATGAAATAACTCGCAGAAACGAGTATGGGTGACTGAATTTCCCCAGAACGTTGCCTCCGATTAGAGGCTCACTAAGGAAAACTGGTAAAACGCACTTGGAGCACTATGTGACCCGAAAAAGTTTTCATATTGAACTCGTTGGGCGTGCGAGGGAAACGCTCCGTTCTTAATCGCTGAACGGTCATACTCTGTCATGCCCCTAGTAAGATAGCTGCCTCAGCCACCATCCTGCCAGAGGCACGTCTTCACACCTGGTCAATGATTTCCACTCCAGTAATTTTTTTAATCCTCCTTGGTTTCGATCAGGTCTTCGGAGCGAGGACGTCGCGGACGGGACAGTATCGATCGTGGAGTCCTCCGAATGATTGCAGCAATTCTATAGTGGGTACGATGCGTGCACGCGCTTCGATCAATGACTGAGATAAGCGGACATGCGCACCTGATCTTTGAGCTCCTTGTAGGTGATCTTGGCTATCACGTTGGTCACGGGGCTGTCGTATATGATGGCTACGTGGTCTCCTTTCCCGGCCGCCACGTGACGGTCGACGGCGTTGTAGCACACGCTGATCTCGCCGCCCGGGAACCTGCAGGACACGCGTTGATGACTGCGACGTCATGCAATCGCAACATCGTGAACCGGTCGTCTGCGCCGGTGGGCTTGTGAAAACACGTGGTCCCACCGATATATGCAGCTGGGTGGCTGTGCGATTGCAGACTTGCTAATTGAATGTATAGTCCCGCTATCGCGCATGTTTTGGACCAAATGGTCGCCACCATGGCCGACCTAGGTTGCTACATCATGTCGCCACCTTACTACGAACTTCAGATTAAACAAAGGGTGGGCAAAGAGGAATTTGGCAGCGGTGACGAAGAATGTGAGCTGGTTGACGCATATGATACACCGAGAACAGGAGAGTGTTGAATTAATGAATTAATTATATAATTAATTGTTAATTAATAATGCGCCTACATGTTACGAAAGAGTATTGGGGAGGAGTATTGTCTCCAAGACACCTAGAGCTCTTCCTGATCCTAGCAGCCTCAGCACGAGACGATGCAGGCCATCGAAGTTGTACATTTCTCTGCGATAGCCATAGATGGGGTTAGAGTATACTTTTTTATGTTACCCTCCTGCCGCATGAAAGTGTTCGGAGTCAATATTCCGTGCACTCGCTTCATTTGGTGTTTTAGCTTCTGTGTCTTCATAACGTGCCAAATTCGTTTCTTACTACATGGATTACCGGAGGCATGGCACTGCGGTAAACCGCAGCAAACGATGTGGGAGCAACGCATAGACAATTTATCCAGTGATGCTATTTACCTCCAAACTATGCGTTCCCATGGGGAAACATCTTGACCGACTGGAGTCCGTATGTAAACAGCGAATGTAGAAAAAAAAATGGAGACAGTGCATCAATCAGAAAGTTGCGTCAAGGTATGGTGCGGGAGTAGATTTAGGCCAAAAACGAATTGGCCAATATAAGCTGAACAGTGCAAATGTTGTCAGTAAAAAAAAAGTGCATGAAATTATGGCTGGGACATCAAGCAAGGCAGAAGGCCCCTGCTCACCTTGGAGCAGGGTGCAAAGACGAGTTCAGATGTGATATATTTTCGGTTCAAGCAATAAAGCTTTCATGTGTGAGTAAGCCCTTGTGGCGTTAACTTTCTTGTCCTCGTCTTTGTGCGTGTGCGTGTGTGCGTGCGGTGCGTGTGCGCGTGTGTGTGTGTGTGTGTGTGTGTGTGTGTGTGTGTGTGTGTGTGTGTGTGTGTGTGTGTGCTGCATTTACGCCATAGTGAGTCAGTACCTAATCGCTCCACCCATCTGTTCTGCCTCGCACATTGACGTAACAGGGAGGGGGTGAGTGTAAAGACAGCACCAGACACAATAAAAGGTAGGGGGTGCTGACGTATTCCTGAAGGGGAACTCTACGCACGTAGGCTTCAGGAATACGTCGGCCAGACAGACCGTTGCCTCAACACGCACCTTCGCGAAACGTCGAAGCTTTCCGAAAGGGGCGCCGCGCTCGCATTTAGCGGAACTCCAAGGCGTGCTTGTCCCAGCCGAAGCTTTACGACAGAGTCGTCGTTGACTAGCGTAACAAGCGAGCGACATGGGAGATAATGGAAGACTTTCGTATTAAGAAGAGCAGAGCTGGTTGTATAAACCAGGCGTTTGTGCTGCCATCAAACCGAGTTTGCTTATTATTATTATTATTATTATTATTATTATTATTATTATTATTATTATTATTATTATTATTATTATTATTATTATTATTATTATTATTATTATTATTATTATTATTATTATTATTATTATTATTATTATTATTATTATTATTATTATTATTATTATTATTATTATTGGGCTGTATATGACCGAGTGTTCTTGATCTTCGAGAGTTTTACACGTGTACTATGCCCGTATGTAGTCGTTTCTTCTTTTTTTAGCGTTGGTACTCGTTAAATTATGTTGTTCCAGATAACAACGTTGCTCTGCGTTGGCGTACGTATATTCATTCTACGAGTATATATAAGAACTTTTTTTTTGCTTTTTCAAATAAGAATGTTCAGTAAAAGCGCCCCGTCCTGTGTTCTTTTCTAACCTCTGTTCCAGTAGCGCTTTTGTCATTATTAACGCACAATTTTGAATCTCGCGCCCTGAAGTCACGGGAGCGTGCACATGCACAGATAGGCGGACAATCCTTATTTTACGAATGGGTTTCAGTTACGCCAAGTGTGGCTGTTACCGCTGCCGTGCGCTAGATACGGCAGACGCATACACGTGAATACAGTTAGGTCGGTGCATTCGACGTTTCGAGGTCCTCTTACTTCCCGTCGCGACCCACAAAAATAAAAGGAGATTCATTGGCGACGCGCGCATAGCTTAAGTAGGATTGCTCATAAGACGTCCTGTAACCGCCTCCGCCCGCCACGGTGGTGTGTAATGTTTATGGTGCCTGATTGCTGACCCCAATGTCGCGGTATCATATTCTGAACGCGGTGGTCGTGTTTTCGATTGAGGCGAAAATGCTTGAAGCCCGTGTAGTTAGATTTAGGGGCACAATAAAGAGCCCCACGCGGTCGAAATATCCGGAGCTCTTTACTATATCTGGCGTCCTTCATAATCATATCGTGGTTTTGTGACGTGAAACCCCAACAATCACTATATCGTTATATTTTCAAGAGATTCACCCGTGTACTTTGAATGGAATTGGTTTTTTTTCACGAAGTTACTTTTTGATACGTGTTCGAGAAGATGGTGCTGTTTTGTGATGACAGCCGTATACTCACGAATTTAAGGACTAAATCAAATGTTTAAGTATAATGGCTAGCATGTGCGATTAATCGAGATAACCTCGCAGTGGCGAAACTTTGGGGGGTGGGGGTGGTAGGAGCGATCGTCCCCCCCACCCCTCTCCAGTGCCCGTAGTTCACATCCTATTACCATGCAATTAAGACCAATCAGTAGGACCAATGCGAGCTCAAATGAACAATACCGATGCTGCGATCGGCTGTGATGGTGTTTTTGTGATGATAGTAACTTCGAAAACAAAAGGGGAAGCGCACCCCTTTTCCCCGGTATTACATCAGGCGACCTCCACAAACCTAAAACGAGTGGCTGTATCTGGAAATCTTTCTGATGAGAATATTGGCTCGGGTCTACGCGTTCGAGTTTAAATTACGTCAGTATGAACCAAACTGAAGACGGCAGATACGAATGTATGTGTAGTGTTTAGCCCTGATTTGTCCGGTTTCAATCCATGAGTACGGCCACGACTGTCGGGAGCATGCGAGCAGCCGGCCTAGCCCTGTGAGGCGGGCTCCGAAGTGTGTGCTTATAGGAACATTGAGTTTTTTAGTAATATCGCAGGAAATTCCAAGCGCAAGAGTAGCGCAGTGTAACAGACATGCTGTCCAGCTTTGCACGACTGACAACGTTGAAACGTGTGCCTGTTTAATTGAATACACACGCTTCCGCAGGGCGCTTTCGGTATATCGATGTCAAAAGATGACGCGTTTCGACTGATAACAGGCGCTTTGTTATCGGTAAAAATGCGTCATCCTTTGTAATCAAGACGCTTAAAGCTTCCCGGGGGAGTGTGTGCGTTTAAAAAAGCGCAACCTTCAACGCTGTAACTCGTGCAAAGCAGGATGTGCGTGGCACACCACGCCATATAGCTTGCAACTGCCGCACGGTGTCGCCCTGCCAAACAAGGCCTGCTACTCGTACTCTTCACAGACGTGCACACGTCTCTGCTGTGCATTCATTCCTTGCAGAAAAAGAACGTTTTGTTTGTTGTTTTTTAATAAAAGTTTTCAGTTCCAACTTCACTGGGCACTATTAGTAAAGTTCTTCTCTTTTAAGCGCTCCCTCGTGTGTTTTCTTTGTCTGCGTTATGGTTGCTCTTTTGTCGTCGGAAACATATAGTTATTACCTATGATTACCGTAGGTCAAACAGTGTGGAGACAGATAGAATCGTAACTAGGGTGGGGTTCAGGGGTTCGGGAGGTTTTCACACCCCCCGCAAAGTTTTTTTCAAGTTCTAACTTTTCGGGTGATACTATAAGGTTCATATACACGCCTTATCATCTACCACCAGTCGCGAAAGTTAGCCGTTCTACGGGTAAACACCCCCTATAGAAATTCCTGCGCGCAGCCTTGGACAGAGAGATGGTCACTTTCGAGCGGCTTATAAGAGGAAAAAGAAAACAGCGCGAAATTCAGACGGATGGGACACAAGATGAAGAAGGCACGGAATGTTGTCGTGCCTTTTCACCACGTGTACCGTCTTATAAGGACGGACCAACTTGTCCAAGCCTCAACCCTATATAGCAGTCCTATAGCGGCGTCTCACCACTTGGTGAACGGCTTGTGGTAGTCGTCGATGACGCGTATCCACTTGCGGTCCCACACGAGCTTCTTGGCCACGTCGGGCCAGAAGGAGTCGGGCTCCTCGCACGCCATCAGGTAGGCATCGCGGTACTCGTCGCCCACGATGCGCGAGCCTCGCCACTGCCTGTGCGTCAGCTCGCGCCCGTGGCAGTGGCGACGGCCGGCCGCCCACGACGCCGGCGACCAGAGAAGGGATGCATGGTGGCGCGACGAAAGAAGCCGCCGCAGAAGCAGCATGTCCGCGCCGTGCGTGTCAAAGCGATGCGGTGATGTCGCGCTCCCTACTGTTGCCCGTCAATCGATAGTTTGTTTGCTTGTTTGTTTGTAGCCTCTAATCAATGGCTCGTACCCACTCTGGGGGATTGACCAAGGGAACATATAAGTCTCATACGGACGATAACTGCATTATTGCTTACAACGAAAAAAAAAAGGGGGGGGGGGAGTTGTATAGTGAAGACAGTATTTTTTAAAAAAAGAAAGAAACCAAACATTTAGATAGTGAAAAAAAAAGAATCAACAAGAAAATAGACACTAATAGCTACAAGTTGATTTTGGGAGCCGACCAGACAGCTGGTTTTGCCAAACCCGAATAATTTGGTATGTCACGGATTTATCCAGATTTGAAAAATTACTTTTCGACGCGATAGATATAGGTACCCACTATTCTTGTTTTTATTCACCTACACTTGTGGCCCATACCCACTGTGAAGATGGGCCAGTAATTGAGTGGTCTTATAAGATCTTATAGGCTTTTAAAGTAATGAAGGTTATAGAATAGAAACATTACAGATTTTAGACTGAAATTTTGATGCTCGCTCAAATGTACAAAATATAAAGCTGTTTTTATTATTAATAGATAATAAATTAAATACACCCTATTTTTCAAAAATAAAAGCAAAACAAATATATTCGGAAGATATATGTGGCAAAAAACACATTCCACCTGGAGATTTTACGTCAATCCTAATTCACACTGATTATTGTTTACCTCTTTTAATTGAATTCATTTCGTCAATCAGCTTTTGTTATTCCCCCTCCTTAGTCTTTCGACCATGGGATGATGTAAGTAAACAAAGTAAAATAATCAAAAGCCCGTTATTCACGGAGGCATACAGTGGGTATACGACGCTCGTCTGCTGACTCTCAGGTAGCGGGTTCGGTCAGTGCAAGGGTAGTCGCATTTCAGTGGAAAGGGAATGCTAATGGCCCGTGCAGTGTGCACTGTCAGAGTATATTAAGGAAAACTGGAAAGTCAAAATGGCCGGCGCCTTCAATACTACGGCGTCCCTTATAAACATATTGTGGTTTGGGCCCACAACACCCTAGAACTTCCTTAATTAAAATCCTGGATAGCTGAGAGCCTGCACTTATAAAGGAAGCCCGCACAAAGTAACTTTTGACCGGCGTGCACAGTGCCATAAATCAGAAGGGTAAGGGGGTTAGAAGGGTAACGACCCTCCTTGCGCTCAGGCTGGGGGGACACCCCAAGCTTGCTTTTTCCCCTCTTGTTATTTCTTTTCAAACAGTATATATCTAAGTGACTTAACAGTTAAGTGTAGCACATTCAACATTTTTAAGATTTTTTTCTTTCCTTTTTTTGTAACGTGTAAGGTGTTCAGTACTGCTCACCTGTGTATACATATAAGACTTGAAATCGCAGCTACCGTTCGATCGGTTTCAGAGTAAAACAACGTAATTATGTCAACTGGAAACCCATATTTATTTTTCAATTTGATTTCGAGTCATGATTTCAATTTCTGTATAAGTAAAAATAAAGAAACCTACGTTTACGAAAATAAAATTGTCACCATGGCAAGATGTGTGTTAGCCCTTGTGATTTTTCAGGTTTTATGCCATTGGCGATTGATATCATCATGGTTTTTAATGATAAATACCACAAAAATAAGAATAATAATTATATGCGCTGATACTGCTTACTTATGACTCATTTCATGGCTCTAATCTACCATGGGAATAGGTAAACAAAAAAAAATCGCAGTTTCGCCGTAAAGGTCAAGCAATGAATGTGATAGCAACAAATCGTAATGTTACACGAAGTAAGGCTGGCACTGAACTCTTTTGAATCTGACCTCGCGTAACTTAACAACATACTAGTGTAACGAAATACGGCTGCTTCCGAGTGAGAGAAGCTGTTTTCGCAGAGTCTCTGCATTGAAAGCACAGCACAGCACATAGCAGCCGTCTGCTAATTCCTGTCGAGATAGCACGCCCTTGTCATCAATGTTCACAGTCGCCACACGAGCCCCCCCCCCCCCCTCCATCGTGTTACTTCATCATCATCATCATCATCATCAGCCTGACTACGTCCACTGCAGGGCAAAGGCCTCTCCCATTTTCCGCCAGTTAACCCGGTCCTGTGCTTGCTGCTGCCAATTTATACCCGCAAACTTCTTAATCTCATCTGCCCACCTAACCTTCTGTCTCCCCCTAACCCGCTTGCCTTCTCTTGGAATCAAGTTAGTTACCCTTAACGACCAGCGGTTATCCTGTCTACGCGCTACATGCCCGGCCCATGTCCATTTCTTCTTCTTGATTTCAGCTATGATATCTTTAACTCCCGTTTGTTCCCTAATCCACTCTGCTCTCTTCCTGTCTCTCAAGGTTACACCTAACATTTTTCTTTCCATTGCTCGCTGCGTCGTCCTCAATTTAAGCTGAACCCTCTTTGTAAGTCTCCAGGTTTCTGCTCCGTAGCTAAGTACCGGCAAGATACAGCTGTTATATACCTTCCTCTTGAGGGATAGTGGCAATCTACCTGTCATAATTAGAGAGTGCTTGCCAAATGTGCTCCACCCCATTCTTATTCTTCTAGTTACTTTAATCTAGTGGTTCGGCTCCGCGGTTATTACCTGCCCTAAGTAGACATAGTCTGAAAGAGCGTGTTACTTCACGCTCTTTCAACACGGGTGCAGCGTTTTCTCCCTGCTTGAGTAGCAATCGACGGCGGGCCTCTCATGCGGGCTGATGCTATCGCATGCGTTCCCCATGTGCAGCGGAGATGGGTCTGCTCGTTTCCTCTCTGCTTCAGCCGTGTTCTTTTACCCGGCTCGGCCCTTTTACGCGGACATTAATGCGTGGAGGGATGTCATCGATTTGAAACTTTTGCAGAACATGACGGCGACGGCGTCAGCAAAAACCTGTTGAGAGCCTCCATAAAATTGCTGTAATAATAAAAGCAGGTGGGATGGTCATACGGAAGAAAACACCTAACGCCTAAAAGCAAGCGACATTGGTAGTTGGGCAAGTTGGTGTGAGTTCATGGTTACAAAAGGTGCAAGAACACACGAGTCACAAACGAAGAGTACACGAATGTTCCGGAGCCCGCCCTTGAGTATTCTTCGTTTGTGTCTCGTGTTTTTGCGTCGTTTGTAACAATGAAGAGATTTATAAAGGCAGGGTAAGACGGAAGGAAACACCCGAAAAGTCATGTTCAATTAAACCGCCTTGTAGAATCTCGGATAAGAAAATAATTTGCGCGCCCCGCCGCGGTGGTCTAGTGGCTAAGGTACTCGGCTGCTGACCCGCAGGTCGCGGGATCGAATCCCGGCTGCGGCGGCTGCATTTCCGATGGAGGCGGAAATGTTGTAGGCCCGTGCGCTCAGATTTGGGTGCACGTTAAAGAACCCCAGGTGGTCGAAATTTCCGGAGCCCTCCACTACGGCGTCTCTCATAATCAAATGGTGGTTTTGGGACGTTAAACCCCACATATCAATCAATCAATCAAAATAATTTGCGCGTTAACGGAATCACCGAAATTAGATTTCGAAATAAATTTTTTTTGCTCACACACCGATAGCAAGAAAGCACAATATTTTCCGTTACTGCGGGTCGTTGACGGATGTAACATTTGAGACTGCTTTTTGAAAGGATTCGCTTGAAAGGATCCCAGGCATCACTTTCGAATTCGCGTATTCCTCGCTAATATTTTCCTTGATCTGTTCAAAAATATTCAATTATTAGGCACATTTTTGAATATTTATTATTCAATATGGCTGTACCGAACATACTGCCGCGTATGACACGAAACGGATGTGCGTGTTTCGACGTTACTCTTTCTCGACTTCACTGCCACTGTGGTTGATCCGAAGCGCCTTCGCGCCAACCTCGCATAAGAGGAAACTCTATCGGTTTGCTATCATGTGCATTTGTGAAACAAGACGCAGCGGACGTTCACTGTATGGAACTACCATCCCTGTCATGGTCCACGCTGCGTTCACTGCATACGACAATCCCTTTTGTTGGGATTGGAAGCTAAGTGCAGCGATAGAACACGCTGTTCTTGCGATGTTTACATATGCGCGAAACGCGGCGCACGCATCAACTCGGTCATTGCTGTACGCTTAGAACCTTAATGCTGCGAGTGGACGACGTTAGGGGGTGGTGCAATGTAACGACGTGTATAATTAATTTTCCAGTCATTAGGGGCAGAAACATTTGCGGGACTAAGGAGTACACGCCGCTTTTGGGCACTTGACATAAATCACTGCGGAATGGGTGAGGAAGAAGAAAGGAGGGCGAGGGTCCTCGGGACTTCGCTGCTAAAGTCGTTACGCGCCATTGCTTCTTTCCGGTGACCGCTCAAGCTTCTTTACCTGCGTCTTCTTGCGGCCTGGCTTCCTGTTTACAAAACAAAAAGAAAAAAATGACGGCGCTATGGCTTGCTGGCACGGTAGCCGTTTTATTACACCGCACCAGGTCACGGACTAATTTGATTAGGGAGCCTACATGATGGGCCGTTTTGCCGATCGAGTAGGATCCCTTAATTTTGTTAGAAAGGGTCCCGCCACGCGGCAACCTTTCACGGGAATATCAGATTCCGCTTCGTTTTTACAAGCTCTGGCACCATAAGCGTGTGCAGGGTTCTTCTTAACGGGGGGGGGGGGGGGGTCGTCACAGCACCTCCCTCACTATAATGTCAATGTGACGTGCACTGTGTTTTATGAAAGGTCGCAGGTTCGGTCGCTGCCCACGGCGTTATCTTTTCATCCACTTTTCTTTCTTCGTCCCGATGCCGAAGACGGAGAGTATTTTATCACAACCTACGCCGACGTTCTGCAGTGGTACAGAACGAGCAGACGCCTCTACCCACCGCCTCACCGAGACCTACAACGCAGGGAAGCAGCCACACTACGGCAGTTGCAAGTACAAGCCATATGGACCCCGTCTGGGCAAAGCACGTTTGCCCGGAGGTTTACACCACTGATGTATGCCAGCACTGCAAGAAGGCGCGAGCCACCCAGAGACACCTCCTCTGGGATTGTGCACCACCGCCGGGTAACCAAGAAGTAATGCCAACTGCCATAAGCAGCAAAATTATCAACCGAGAGCCAGGCAACCAAAGAGACGTGGTCCAGCACGTGCGTAGCATCCTGGAACGCCAGTGGCCGAAAGCGGCGCCCCCACGGGTTTGACGCGAGTAGGTTGCTGCTCCGGGACGTCCGAGCACACTAGTGTCTCGCTTTAATCACCCTACCCATTCCCCCTTTATGCCGGATCGTCAATAAAGTTGTTTCACTCACTCACTGTCATCGTATTTACATTACAATTACCTCATATAACACCCCCCGCCCCCTATACTTTCTTTGTCATGATTCTTTGTTAGATCTCATAATTATTTTAGCTAACAGAGAAAACTAAGCTGTAATCGTACACTTTTTTCCTTCACTACTGTGGTATAGTGTGTCAAGAAATGTGCGGGAAAATCTTCAGAATAACCGGGAACTGTGATATTTGCTCGCTGCATTCACGTTTGCTTCTTGTTCAGCAGCAGACATCTTAGATGGACAAAGACATCTTTTAGGACGGTAGGATGACGTCAACTTTTTTTTTATTAGAGGCGATAGGTGGTCGGTTAAAAAAGGATGATTGAAGTCCGTCATCCGATGAAGCCGTTACAGGTTTGACATTTCCACGGGGTGAACTCTATAGTAATTATTGCCAAGTAATTCAATTCGATCGAATTCAGCGTTAAGATCAATAAAAGACGATACAAGCGATGTTAATAATAAATATACGCCTTCCTTTGTGTGTGCTCATGAGGTGAGAATTGTAGCGGTGCCGACATTAGAACGCATTTCATCTATTCACACTCAGGGCCCATGGTTGTAACTGGTTTTACGCAATGCTCTTAAAGAGTTCATTTCGCGAATCATACGGTGTCGTTGGTTGTTAGCGCAAAATATCATCCTGTACCCAAAAAAATGAAGAAATGTGCAAACAAAATACAATGATAAAAACCTTTGGTTCGAGTGAAAATCGAGTACAGGCCGTTTGGGTGATTAGCAGGTGTCTTACCGCAGCCACACTATAGCTTGAAACTGTTTAAAAACGCTATACTAATCTCATGTTGTGGAAGGAAATAAATATAATGGAAGTGTTCGGTTGCAATGAGAATCGAATCCACGCCGTCTGCGTTGCAAGCGGGTCTTCTACCACAAAGCCACGACTTTTTTTTTTATTTCAGAGAACCGCACTAATGCTTGAGGCTGTTTCAGAAAAAAAAAAAGCCATATGAATGCCACCTATAGTAGAAGAAGTCTCCTTAAAGCGTGTAATACTGTGTGAAAGAAGCGTGGGTTCGCGCCATGCGTCAGAACCTGTGAACTGCAACGAGTGGATGTTCTAAAGGCCCACCCTTTACAAAGCACTCAGACTTAATTAACCATCATCAGCTGCAGGAACCATCAACCGATTGAGCTACTGCGTGTGGGCTCGCGTGTCGACATTAAGGGACTAGTAGAGTGGGCATATTGCTGATTCTAAAACGGGAGAATCATGATGTAGGGGGCACTTAACTGAACTTGCAGTGGACATTCTAGGATAGCTTGCAACGGTGTATCTTATGCGCGCATTCGTTAGGTGTGCACCAAGAACCGAAGTGAGGCTAGCGATTGAGAAGGCAGTACACACACGGGGCCTGATTATGATATCGCGTTCTACTCTTGAACGCGAGGATCAAGCATCCTCCAAATTTCTTTCTTCCTTTTCGATGCAACACAACGAAACAAACAACTGTTTCTATTTGCGAAAATATTTCCTAATTACATGCCATAAACGTTACTTGATTGCCCGACGTACGTGGAAATAAGTACGTTTCGGAATTCACAATTCGTCGTGAGGATAGAGTGTCTTGATCCCCTAAAAGATATAATTTGTGAGACTTCTCTTGTCAGAACGCGTCACGCATAAGTGGCGAGCCCCGTCTTTCTTCCCTTCTTTGTTTATATTGCGTTCTTTCAAATGGAGTGAATCTATCACAGGTTTAACTACAGTGAAAGGGAGTGAATACGCAAATGATAGGCACCAAAAGTGATGCTAACCAGAGAATATACCATCAGTGGGAACAAAAATTAGTGTTATGACCGCCGTCAGTAGGCGCCATGCTGTCGCTGGGAAGCGTAGCCGGGCAGCGTTCCCAAGCCTGGAACCCAGTTTTCTCGGAACCAGCGTCCAGAGATGACGGGAGAGCGGCGCTCTTTTAATCCTCAAACAAGTAGCCGACTGGCCGGCTGTCTATGCCCAACAGGTATTGTCCCTGCTAGCCGCCACGACGCCGTAAGCCGTTCCAGAGAGGACAACAAAGACAGCGTCTTTCTTGGAAGAAACGGCGGCCGCCGCCACAAAGTGCCCTGCTAATTGAGCGGACAGATTGGCGGACCGTTTGATGTCTGCTGTCCGGAGCTTGGGACCCCTCGACCAGCGATACACACACGACGAGGAAGAGCCCCTCTGGGGCCACTTTGCAGTGCAGTCATCACGACTCAATATTGGATGTTCACGTGGGCCGTGCATGCTCGTACCCCTCGCCTGTTGTATGCGTGTGATTGGTGTTCCCCTCAAGAAGGAGGAGCCCGACAGGGCTTATAACGACGCTGCAGAGTGCGGGACGTAGCTCTGAACCATGTAACGATTCAACCACCACGTTCGTGGTTTGTGAACTCCTAACCTCATGCTGTAAATAATTGTAAATAGTGCCATAAACCTTTTTTTTTGTTATCGTATCCTCCAGCGACCTTCCTTCCCCCCGCAACATTAGGCAGAAGAAAAAGATGGGCAACAGATTTACAGAACTAATTCCAATAGGCAAGATACAACACCAACGGGGTAATAATAATTAAAAAAAATATATGGTCAGCAACGCGACACATATGCGTCAAGCAGCATCTCTCAGGAATTCAATAGATAATTCTAACCTAGACAGAACAACAATGAAATCATCTGAGAAATTCACGCTCTAACTACTTGGTGGAATAAAGAGAAGCGAAATGCATTATGTGTACGAAACTCCTCCAAGGTGAATGTTTGTTTGTTTGTTTGTTTTTTGTTTCGCGGCCCATTCATATACATGGTGGATGGCGTTATTACGAGCTCCGCGCTAGTTGATTGATTGAAAACAAACGTCGGTAACGTTGAAACTCGAAGCGCGGCCACCGCGAGAGGGAGCAGCGTTTCGTTGGGAGTGCCGTCCGTGTTCATGCTGTGACAGCCGCCGTTAGTATAGGAGGTATTCGCTGACGTCATCCGCAAGGGGCGCTAGCGCGGCAGTAGTCATACTTGTGGTTCCGTGCGCGGACGTTCATTGTTGGACCACAACGAAAGTTTTTATAGGTCAATTTATGGACCTCCTACAAGTTCTACAACTGTCATGGCCGATTTTTTTTCAAAGACACTAGATAACGTGCTTACTGATTATCAATTATTGATATGGACTTTATTATAGAAATTTTGTGGAGTGATCAGTCTTCCAGTGTGAAGGCTACATCTGCAGTAGCAAAGAAAATGTCGGACATGCTTAGCAGCTTTTCCTTAACGCATATGGTAAAAGAGAGCACGAGACAAAATAATGTCTTAGAATTATTTTTAACTAATAAGCCAAACTGGGTGAAAACGGTTCTAGTGGTACCTGGCATTAGTGATCATGAATCTGTTTTGTGTGAAATGAAGCTAGCATAGAAAAAAGACTCAAACAGCAGCACCAAGAAAGATGTATAATTAGAGCCATAGAAACGCAAATCAGATATAGGCATTGCATTGAAAGCTTTCTTTTCGGGATTATAACACATTTCCGGTGCTTTTTGCATTCAAGAGTTATGGCTCCTTTTTAAAACAAAATGCTTGACCTACAAGAAAAGTACACGCCTTTGCCGGTGCAGACCCCACGTCGTACTAAATCTAATCCATGGTTTAATGGTGAGCTGCGGCGCCTTACCGGAAAACTGAACAGGATATATACAAAATTTAAGACGAAAACCCAGCTCTGAGACTTGCCAGTAACTTGAAACCATCACGAAACTTCTGCCAACAAAAATTCGTCCTGCGAAAAATGAATTTTTTGATGATTTGTCTTCTTGATTCAAAACAACAAAACGAAAAGTCCTGGAATCTTGTCAAATAGAATAAAAGAATGGAGTGCGTATTTCCTCGCTTCAGCATGGCGGTAAAGAAGTTAAAAATAGCTTAGATAAGGCCAGATTTTTTAATGCACTTTTTGCCTCGATACTTTCGTCGTGTTCGTCAAGTCGAGTTTTGCCTTCACCTACTAACGGATGTAGGGCAGGGATGGATGACGTAGCTATCGATGAAAATGGCATTCAGTGTCTTCTCGAACTCTTGGACTTTTGCAAAGCAAGATGATCGGATGGATTGAGAGGCGGTTCTCTCAAAATGTGTGCACCGTTCATCGTGCCCTTCCTTATAGGGTCCTATACTCGAAATCATTGAGAACGGGAAGCTTAAGCTTCCACACGACTGGAAGGCGTCATGCGTTGTAACCGTGTATGAATCAGGTCCTCGTGAACTGGTCAAAAACTGCAGACTGATATCCTTGAGAAGCTTGCGAAATATTAGAGGACGTCTTGCGCAGCAATGTCCACACATAACCAACCAAAATCTTCTTATTCCAAGACGAGGGCTTACCTGCATTACTCTATTGACAGAATTTGTTCGCGAAGTTCACGAAGTGCACTGGATGACTGCTTCTGTGTTGATTCGATATTTGTAGACTTCAGAAAAGCATTCGAATTCATAGATCACTAGCTGCTTGTACGTGAGCTGCGCTAGTTCAATATCAATGAACAGGTGATAACTTGAATTCGGGAATATACTTGTCCTTGTGTACTTGGTAGGAAGTGGTAAATGGCGCCGAATTGGGTATGGCTAGCGTGACATCTGGTGTTCCTCAGGGCTCAGTGCTGGGCTCCTTGCCTTTTTGTATTGTTCATAAATGATCTTCCCGACACCATCGCTTCTTCCATCAGATTGTCTACTGAGGATCTAATAATATATAGGAAAGTTACAAACGATGGTGATAGCGTTATTTTACAAAAAAATTTGACTAAAATAGAAAACTGGTGTCATCAATGACATATGTGGATAAGCGTGCATAAAACTGTCCATATGCGCTTCTCTCTCTCTAACACACACACACACACACACACACACACACACACACACACACACACACACACACACGCACGCACGCACACACACACACATACACACGCGCGCGCGCAGCACAGGCATTTTATAACCTGTCTGGTGATCCGTTACGGACTGTTTCTGAGTGTAAGTACTAGGTGTATTCCTTACATCATCCATGTGTTGGCACTGACAAGTCGATTGCATTACAGCAAAGGCATGTAGGTTGTCGGGATTATTGTGGTAACACAAAGCTGTTTCCTCAGCAGGCCCGCGATCTTCCCTACAAGAGCTACGTCAGACCAGTTTTAGAGGATAGGTGCACTGTGTGGGACCTTCCCACGAATGCCGATTGCGACAAGCTTGAGCGAGTTCAGAACATGTATGCAAGGTACGTTATCGGTAACTATGAAAGAAACCTTGGTATTACTGCTGAAAAGAAAATATTGAAATGGGAGCTTCTACAAAAAAAAAAAGAAAACTATTTTTTCGCTAGAAGCTTTTTCACAATATATATTATGGCCACACTGGAACAAACCGGAATAGGTACATTGTTTACCTTCGTTATATATCAAGACGAACAGATCATGAGCTGAGTGTTGGAGAATATAGTTGTAGGACTAATATTTTTGAAAGCACTTTTTCCCCCAAAAAATTTCTGAATAGAATTGTCTACCTGCTCACACAGTAAGCATACTAGATAACGAAGCGTCTGCAGCTGCTCTTTGACATGTCGTTCTGTCTTCGGCTGCAGTTGAATTTTATGCAATGTTTAGTTCTTATCACGTAGTTTTTGTATGTTTTATATTTGTACAGTATAATTGCATTCTTGTTTTCTTTTCTCTTCGTCTAGGTTAGACTATATTTATGTCACTCATGTACATTAACAACAATGTGTGCCACTATTTCGCCTTAGTAATCATGTTTATAATTCTCTCTCTTTTCTTTTATCTACGAATGTTCTTAAAATGTATCATGTATAAATTCTCTGTGTACCCCCCCCCCCCCACTGTAATGCCTAAATGGCGCTGTGGGTATGAAAGTAAATAAAAAATACTTGGTAGCACATTTTTTTTCCTTATTAAACGGCGTAGTGTGGTGCAGCACTCCAAACATGAGACTCTCATGTGCTTGATCGCTGAACGACCATGAAAAGAGGAGCTAAGGAAATACCTCCCACACTTTGCCGGCGAATCTGCCACCATATGTCATCCGTGTGCCATGCCTGCTCGTTTGAAGTGCCTAAACCTCATGAAGGACCCTTTAATAACAAAAAAAGTTTAACAAGCAACATTTTAAATATACTACTTTTTAAAGCAGGCTTCGCCTCACTAAGGCAATAGGTGCGAAGAAGCCGACTTTAAACATTTTCTATTGTATGCATGCAAATGAATTCGACAACGTCTGAACGCTTGCATCTTGAGCACACGTGTTACAAAAGTAAAATTTATACCGGGAAGTGGCTGCAATAGTGTGGAGGCAACAGTACGAGACTTGAACTAAAATAGACATGCGCGTGTGCTATGAACTATCGAACGTAAGCGCCCGAACACGCCTTCATCGCTTATCTGTGACCGCTTTTATTGCGCGTGCACATACACGTTTGTTGGTAGCAGTATATAAGTAAACGCTATCAGCAAAAAAAACGGCCTATTCTCACTGGTAAGTTTTACTAGAAGATATAATCCCACTCGCAATTGTCGATTTGTTGTTGTCGGCAACATCAGTTAGCTAGAATTAATTTGTATCCCGATTGATTGATTGATTAAATAATTGGTTGATTGCGTGCACTGCATGCATATAATACAGAATTTCGTATAACGGAGGAAAGAAAATGGGCATCTGGCACCGTACTTGCGCTGGTATTTTGCGGCCACCCGATTCAATTAAATACACTAGTTGGTCAGGCAAACGTCATTTTTAAGCGCGTAGGAGGAGCCATCGTTGATTTGCCGCACTTGTCGAGGTTAACGCTGATTACTGAGGTTTACTCATTACTGGCTCATATTTATTTATACATCATATATATATTTTGCGCACTGCTCATTCGGGCTCACACCAAAATTCCAAGCTGGATGAATCCCCAGACTCAAGCTAACCGCGATCCTGTTGCGCGGGGATCCAAGACCCGATAAATTTACGCTAGGCCGGGTGCACTACTAATCAGGCTCACCGAATTTCGGCTTAGCCGAGCTTGCTCAAACTTCAGCTCACCATGATTATACGCTCACGGACCGAGCCTCTGCTCCGCCAAGCTCAAACCGCTTCACCTGCAGAGTTTCACTAAGCCAGGCTTACTAGTACCCCGAGTTAATCACAATTCTACTAAGCCGGGCTTATGAAGCCTGAAACTCACAGGTCGGTCTGAGCGCGTCTTACTCATGAATAAGTTTCCCGACCTATACGGCCACTTATGGCGCGTAAATTTGCATCGAACTTCACTTGCCACTTTGCCCGGGGCTTCCTGGACAGGTCGAGCACCTTGTCCCACTTGCGGTACCAGGTGAGCCTCGCCGCCGTCTCGGCCCAGAAGCTGTCGGGGTCTTCGAGGGCGCGCTTGCAGTCGCGCACGTACGGTCTGGAGGGGGCGCAGCAAGCGTTGACGCTCGCGACGCCGGGGTCACTGTCGACGACGCTCGATCCGAGCTTGACGCTGCAGCACAGAGCCGCAACTCCGGACGCCATTTGACGTCGTCCTCTTCGGCTGTCAGAACGATATAAAACCGTCACACGCTTCTAGCACACGCGTGTAGACGACCCACACACGCAGCTGCGCAAAAGAATTCGAGCGTGCGCCGGAAGAGTCAGTGCATACAGCGAAATAATTCAGCTCACCTCGCAACTGTTCGGATCGAACGCCGCTTTCGGTCAACGCATTCCGGACGTCGTGACGAACTTTGCCGTCTCCAGCTGGACCACGCAACGGCTGCTTCAGACTCTTCTTTTCTCTCTGCGTCGGTAACGATTAGCGGCGACGTATTAGGGGACACGGCGAGACGACGATGTCCTTACACGAGCCTGTCCGGTCCTCGGAGAACTGTGCAGAGGGACAAAAATAACGTTGCGAATACGACCGGCGTCGAATCTTTTCTCGAACGGTTCAGGGGAGCGGCGTGTGCACTACGACAAGCAGTTTGCTTCTTCGCGGACGAGAAACAACGCGACGATATCGGCAGCGAAGACCGCGAGCACTGCGGGCACTGAAGGTTACCCCACGGTGGTCGCCGGATTCGGGCACGCTTGAACGACCTCGCCAGCCGAGGTGCGGCCAAACGGAAAGACTCGACGGTAACGCATCGCGCGTATCTCTGTATACTTCTTCCAGTGTACACAAAATAAAGTGAAGCGTAAGCATGCAAAAAAAAAAACAAGCGAACAAAAGAAAAAGAAACGAAAGAACTGCCGTTTCTTGTTCAGCCGTTTCCTCACAGGGAGTCGCACAAACGATATCGACTGTTTGTGTTCGTTGCTGTTTTTTTTTTCTTCGGAGATTAAGTGGAAAAGCAACGTCTTCGCTGAATAAGTCGAATGACGTTTTTTTTTTTTTTGGACTTGCATGAACTGGCTGAGCGAGGCACGCATAAGAGCTTCATTACGGGCCGCATGTGCGGCATCGCCCTTCAATTATGAAAACGAAATACTACGAGGCTCGAGTTATATGGATACGTGTAGCCGCAAGCAGAAAAACGTTTATGATGCCGTGCGCGTTCGTAGGCCAACTGCGGTTCCAGAAACGAAACCATTAAGGCATGTCTGGGTCAACGGAGCCGTGTCTTTGCATTGCGCAGCGCTCATTACTTGCATAGTACTCGGCATGACGTACATAATAAGTGAATGACTCTGGAAGAAAAAAAAAACGGTTAGGAAGCGGCAAGTTGCGCCTATTAAAGACGTTCGTGCATTTTTGTGCCACGTATATATGTTTGAATGAAAGTCGCTTCACTTCTGCGTCCTTATGCTCAACGCGAAGTAAGGGGCGGGCAGTGGAATTTCCCCATTGATCATGATCTTGTCATTGATAACTCAGCGAAGGTTCATGCACAGATAGCTGCTTTTTGTTGCTGCCCGTGAAAAAGAACCCTTTACTATCAGAAAGCAGTGGTTTTTATTGACCGCAACTTTAAATTCCATCGCTGTGCCGTGTAGATGGTCTTTGGAGGCTGCCGCTGACTATATATACTGACACTGACTCTGCCATAAATGCCGAGCTTATCACACAGGTAAATTACATTGATGCGGATCCCAAGCAGAGCATGCGTATTGCAACTTAGTCCAAATGCACCTAAGACATGCTACAGTAGTTCAACAGAAGAGACATCATGGCGGAAGTACCTTGAATTCGAAAGTACATGCATGCTTCCTCGCGACATAAATGGAGGACCTAGGAAAAACCGTTCGAAATCTTGAGTGACGCCGAGCTGCTTGTCGCATGCACTCACAAAAAAAATGAAATAAAAATCAGTGTCGCAGAAGCCGTAGAGTGGTGACAGAAGTTTTATTTTGCGGGTAAATAAAATAAATAAAAAAAGCAGTGATGTAGTTGTGTTGTCTTTCGTGACATTAGCGCTATTCGCTAAGCAGTTAACCAAGTCCCCTTGAAACGCTCGAAAGTCGTCATCGTCGTTGGATGAAACGCGCGATAAGCGACGCGGTTATCTGCGAACAAAGGCATGCTATACAATATGTTGGCGAATGTTCATTAATATCTATTAGAAAATGGAGGGTCCCAGGACGTCGAGCGCGTTGCGGTATACTCTGAGGCACGAAAGGGCTCCTGCTGGAATAATGATTGTTAGCCTAAACAAACTGCTTTCTATACTAAGAAAAAAAAACGAATGCATTCTAAAACAACAACAACAAAAAAAGGTTAAGGTTAAAGCGAGAAAGTTTCGAGATGAGAAGTCGTTGATGCGGTAACTTGTCGAAAGCCTTTCCGAAATTGAAGAGGGTGTCAGCTGGAACTTAATCGCAGTTATAGCGGCCAAGTTTTCATCGGTTGTTGAATAACTTTCACAGTTGCAGTTCTTTTGGTTAGTTTCGGTTTCTTTCCGTATAGTTGCAGTATTCGGTTGGCCTGTATAGTCTGCGGTAACGACGCGTCGTCATCCATCATGATGCAATAGAATTTCTTCTTACGGGACAAATTAAGCTTGTAGTTGTAAGTTTGCGAATGTGCGGGCACTGAAGCTGCGAATCGAACTCGCAGATCGCGGTGAATGACAACTCCTTGAACAAAAAACAAAAGAATGAGACACACATTTCAATTCACCTAGCAACCAAGTGAGCAAGGCAAAACAAAGCAAAAGTTTTGAACGATTACGCTGGCTACGATGTGACTGAACGGACAATCAATCATCCAACAGTGCTTGGGATGGCGGTGGTCGATGGTAAATAGTTATAAACACTTTTCCTGAACCCATTCTCTTGGGACAATTTCCTGAACCTGTTCCATAGTGACGAGTTGTGTACAACTTGCTGACAGGCGTTAGACAATTAGACCCTCGCGACACTCTAAAAACGTAGCCGAGCAGGCGCGTAACCACGAAATTTTTCGGGGGGGGGGGGGCACCACTTTGATTTTGAGAGGTCATTTTTCGCTCTCTATGCCATGGCAAAATTTTGGGGGGGGGGGAGAGGGGGGGCACGAGCTTGGTGTGCCACCCCTGGCTACGCCCCTGGAGCCGAGCGAGATTAGACCTCGAATTGCAAAGAATTTAGGTCGAGCCATGGAATTTGATACCAAAGTATGAAACTCTGTGGGCCAATCAGAAAAGCGTTATCGAAGGGTACACAGGAAACACTGATCACAAAAGACGTTGAATTGCCGTAAGGAATCAGCAGAATAACAAAACATGAATGCTGAACACTTTCGAGTGACACACTTGTGACTTTGGTCGTCGCAGACGTTTAAAGGGGCCATTTTTTTGCGCCATTGAAACCAAAAACAAAACAAGAAAGGTTAGGTTTGACTGTTGCATGCGATGTCATTGAAAGGGCAGAGTTTCTTTTGAAAATCTTCATCGGCATATAGAAAGAGAAAAAAACAACAACAACAATGAATTTTCATTTCTAAGAGTGGAAGTAAGGTCATTATTAATAATAACAAGATAGACAGGAGGAATACAGAAATGGCAGAGAGGTTAACCAATCTACGTCCAGTTTTCTACCATAAATCGGGGGAGGGGAATAAAAGAGCATGTGTCGTGAAAAATTAAGAGAAAGACCGAATGCCCGTCATAATTTATATAGCGGCGTCCCTGGGAAAAAGACAGGTGAAGAGTCAGTGACTGATTGACTATGCTGTGAAAACAAAAAAATAAATAAAAATCAGTGGCCGTGTCTGTGGTAGAAGCTGGCCGCACATCACTGAACCAAAATTGATGCTCGAGCTTTTGTTGTCTTTCTTTTTTTAACTTTTGTCTCTTTCGGGTACTCTATTCTGTGGGAATTCCCACAGAATCAAGGGCAATATTCTATGGGGAGCTATCAATATTCCTGCATTATACCTTTATCTATCTCCCGCTCCTTTCTGGAGACCTTGCAGACGGGACTTTCAGCATTAATAATTCCTAATAAGTATCAATTGCTTCTACTTCAACTGGAAATGTTTCCAGTTCAATCTCAGCTTGAACCAGGTGGTCTCTTCAAGTGGGACGGAGTTGTTCTCACTTCAACTGGAAGATTTTCCCGTTCAATCTCAGCTTGAACTAGTTGGTCTCTATCTGGGACCAGTTGCTCCCAGTTAAACTGGAAGATTTTTCATTTGAATCTCAGCTGGAACCAGTTGCTTCCGAGTTTGTTTCCAACTGGAACCAGTTCACCACAGTTTATTCGAGTTAAAACTGGTTGCATTCCCAGTAATTACCACATTTTCACCCGGATTTGTTAGGACAAAAAAAAAAGTATATCTGGGGTGCATTTCTGACACACAACGATGATCGTCGTTTACCTAGCTTGATTTCTTTGCGTTATATCGCCACTCACCGGGTGATTACAGGTCATAACAGGCGTGCGTCTGTCAGCGTGATATATAAGTCTCTTGATGGGGCATTGACGTACACCCACTTTTCGAGAAAGTTGACTCAAACAAACCAAGTGACTATGGTCATTGTGTGGCAGAAAGATGCCCCGAACGTTCCCGTTTGACTTGGAGTACGTATACGCACTGTAAAAACTGATGCACCATTTGGGACGCATTTTTGCCACACAGCAGATATCGCCATTTATTACGATTCATCTTGTCAATGACCATTGACAAGATGCCCCTATAATATCTGTTTTTTTATTTTATTTTTTTTGCTCAGAATTCTGACGTACGACTCATGAAGATTTTTATCGATTCGAAATGCGTCGCTTTCACGCGCGTAAACTGCTACAGAAGAAGCGCTCAAAAGAAACTGAAAATAAGCTTTGTTTATGACATTTATTGTTTATAGCATTTGCTGTTTATGACATTTACCGTTTATGACGTTTACTTCTGCGTGCTGGTTCATTTGTTACATGTACTTTCAGTAGCTTTCATTGGGTTTTTCCGCACTCACGGCCGCATTCATTCCCCACCAGGTGGATCACGGAAACGTTGTTGGTTAAAAATGGCAGCCGAGTGTGATGCGAATGTGAAGCAAGGTATGTCTTAGAATTCATTTCAGTGGTAGTCCCAGTCTCTTATTGCGTAGATTTTCGTTCTCAAGTGTAAGCATTGGTCTAGCCTAACATTCTTTCATTCGCATTTGCGTCCTTCGTTATTGAATCGCCTTGAATATTCCGCCGTCGCTCAACTTCAGTTCGTGCTTCCTGAGCCAGCTTTTGTTCTAGTAATAAGCGCGTCGCGACGCTGTTTCAAGGTTAAATGGGTTTATTGTCCTACGTAGCTCGATAAGGAAAACGTGTCTCAGTACGCGTGTCGGTCCTAGGCAGTATACCTGAATGTCACTAATCTTATTTTCCGAACTAGCACACCGAAACTTTGCCAGTCGGTCCACGCAATGCTGCGCGTCACAGATCGCGACCTTTTTCCCCCTTTGAATGAAATCACCCAGCCAGTCGCGAGATGGATCGCTGACATTTCTTAACTGACACCTTCACTAGCGTTTGTCTTCGTTGGCCATGTAAAAAGAAGAATATTCGTGCTTTCGTGCCATAAGTGGTTTCACCATACACACAAATGTGGGTTTTGGTTTTGCGTAGGCATCGCGCGCAGGATGGCCGTCAGCTGTAGTTCGGACGCCCGTACTTTGACCCTTTTTGGCGCGGTTTAATGAACAGAGCGACCGTGAGAGCGCGTGATGTGTCGAAAGGTCGGGTGTTCCGAAGTTTTTTTGCGCAGCGTCACCGACCTTGTTTTTCGAACTGCGCGGAACAAAAAAGGAAAGCGCCGATTGCGATGGTAACCTAAGTCGGGTTCTTGTCGGGGTAATACGGCTAGCAAACGATTTTGCGCCGCATCGTTCGCACAGGTGCTACGTTCCACCTGCGTCATCTCTTTCTGGTCGCGTCCTTGTCGCTTTCATTGGCACACACATCTAAGCGCACAGCGCTTCCAGTCCTTGGATGACCTCGTTTGCTGTAATTCATTGGCCAAAACTTTCCCAGCAGCGGAAGCCTCTGTTACGTTAGGTCATTTTATTGGATTTTTTTTTTGTCTTTAAAGGGCAGACGATTCCACTTAAGCAAATTTATGAAGGAAAACTATCTGTTTTCGTAAGGAGCATATGAAGTATCTTCTGGAGTGTGACACCAAAACCTGTCCAGTGTCTCGCAAAATATTTCTTTTCTTGTTTCTTTGAAAGATCTTACAACATATTACCGAGGAATACCGTTTAAAGTAACGAAAGAGTTTTTTTTTTCGGTAACATTGGAAGAGTTCTCTACATAAACACCGATGTTTTCCATTGAAACTGTGTTTTGAATTCATTGCTTAAATAAAGTAAAAGTAAGGTAAAACAGTGTATTCGCCTCTATTTGTAGGTTGACAGGCTGGCTGGCAAATATTTTGGGGTGTCACTTTTCTGCAAAACAGTTTTAATCTTTTTTGGACTTCAGTGATGAATCGTACTATCACTCGTACACGCAGAAATTTTAAGGATTGCCGAGAAATCACATGCTAATTCACCGTTGTCTGCGACCTTCATTTTCGAAGGATAGTCCTTTGAATAAGTTTATTCATGTAATGTAGTGTTTGACTGTCATTGCTTGGCAACTAAAGATTGTTAAGCTTTGCTAGTCCCTTTAGCTGCCGTAGAAGTATATAGCCTGTATGTTGTTTCTGCCTCGCGAGGACTTGGGCCGGTATTCATAAGCCAACCTCATCCTTGCCTCAAGATTTCCCTATCAGTTTTACGCCTTTATTGCTCTTGATCTACAAGGTGAGTTAGTACTCATGAACCAATCTTGATGTTATCTTTTACTCTGTTACCATTCATGTGCCCTTATGTGGAATGTAGAGAGTACAGGAACTCGAGGAAAACCGGAGGTACGGCCAAGGTTGGTTTGTGGATATGGGCCCAGTCACGCGACTCATAGCCACGCTCACCTCGCGACATTATCTAAAAACACTCTCGCAATAAAATGAAGTGATAAGGCTTAGAAAAACCTTATGATGAAAATTAATTTAGAATGCTACACTCCAATGTTTTGTTGCTTTGAAACCTAAAGCCTCATAAACCAATGAGCTGTATATTGTAAAATTATGCATGAAGAATTTATGAAAGAAAATGCAATATGTATTTTTGCTGCTTAGTAAAATGCGAGCATTGTGAAAACGGAATAGGCAAGAATAATTGATTTATAGCCACAACGCAAACATATGGCAACAGCTTTCTTTTAGTTGTGCACACAGTTGGGCCCCTTCAGTGACATTGTATGTTCCCTTCGAGCAGTGAAGCATTCTATGAAAAAGTTGTTAAATATTGTATAGAGACAATGTAGAAAGGCCCTATTTTTCATCCTAGCATCTCAAAGATAAGCTTTATTAGTGAAATATGCTACAAGGCTTTTGAGCCATTTAAGCCCTTTCCATACCAAGCTTTTTTTTTTTTAAAGCCATGAAAAATATTTCTAAATATTTAATTCAGTGTGAATAGCATTCTTTATAATGATGGTGTGACAGCATAATTTCTTTATTATCTTTTTTTCTTTCCTATCCTTTCATGTTTCTGAGTGGCATACGGGCATGTACACAGAAAAAGGCTGATTGGAGGCTTCGCCTGTCGTGATAGAGTCTAGCGGGATTTCTGTCATTCTCCATGCGGTTTGTCTGGTTAATTTAGGTAATGAATGATACTTCAGTCTATTAAATAGGTACAGGGCTCCCAGCACTTTATAATCTTCTTAAAGGGACAAGCGGTTCCTAGCCGCACGAAACAGGTCTGCGATGCCCTTAGATGTCTAGAGCCGTACGCGCGCTACACTGAAAGAAGCAAAGCATCTTTATCCCTGCCTGACAAGGCGGAGAACCTGTGGAACTTCTTTCGTGATTGGAATAGGGGCTTGCAATTGTTCCCCTCGAATGAGGGATTCCCAGTAAGTGCGAGTCATTAGCTTACACTTCTCAAGTGCATGCCCTTTGTACACATCGCCCGTCGCTACTACCGATAGCATGATTTAGTGAGGTCTTCGGATAAATGTCCAACGTGGTCGTTCGGTTGTGCCGTTCTGTTGTAAAGATGACCAAACTTGAACATTTACTTTCTGTCAAAGCAAGGAAAGGAAGTCTTGAAAGCATGGGCAGCCAACTGTTACTGTTGAGCTGAGTGAGGGGAGCTGCCAGAGACCCAAGCTTTTCCTTGCTATTTTCACATCTTAGTTAGACCACAAGACAACTCATTAGAGTTACAGGTCCACATCTTAACTTTATGAGAAGGAATGACAAAGATCGCCATGTTTCATGAGGCTTAAAGGATCAGATATTGTTATGGCTGCTGGCCAAAAAAAAAGTAGTTTTCTGTGATACTTGTGCCATCATGTACCACAGCAGTCATGTTGAAATAATAAAATTACACAAACGTAATTGGATCAACGAGAACAGGGCGGTACACAGGAATTTTTTTCATGGCGTGTTTATGTGTAGAACGGCAAACTGTGGCAACCGGTGGTCAATGTGAAGGCATGTAAATACTTTAGTATCACCCAAAAACTTAAAGAATGAAAAAAATTCATGGGTGTCACAACCCCCTCAGCTATCCCCCTAGTTATATCCCTGAGAGAGAATCATTCATGGTGTGGAAAGGATTTAGCTTGTATGCTGTTGAAGATGAGCTCACTTGGTGTTAGAGTGTCATGTATAAATGTGATGAATTCCTCATGGCAGTAGTCATGGCTAGTTCCTCTGTTTTGTTGACTCACTCAGTCACATTAAAGGGAAAAAGACAATTTCATTATGCAATAACATATAGCACTTTCTGTTGTTGCACTGTGATTATTTCTAGCCTGGTAGCCTAAATTAGAGTGAAACTGCACAAAGTGAACTTGGTTAAACAAAGAAACCAATACACATGGCAGCAATTGTGTGCCTCCCACTAAACATTTCTCTGTCCATGTTAATATAACTGCTTTTTGTTGTGTACAAACTCTGTGAACAACAGCAAAGAAAGTATCGAACATTCCTGCCTAATCTTATTAGCCACCCTGATAAGGAACCCACAAGTAGCGAGAGAAAGCAACAGCTGAGCAGCAATAACTGGTACTATCAGGTAGAGCACTTGTGGATTGGTAGTTGGTGTTCTTTCATCGACTCCTATTCTATCTGGCTGGGTGCTTCTACACTTGGAATTTTGCCACAACGTTGAGGTACCGAGCCCCAACCAGCCACAGTTCTCATTAGTCCATTGACACAACCCAGGTGTTAAAACTGTGCCAAAACAATGCAGTGAAGTCTTATGCCATTTTGTTTTTCTATTATGTCTGTCCCATCAGCGGAGACCGTGTCAGTGCCTTCGAAACATGCGAGAGGGAGCACGAGACGATCGTTGCTGATACTAGGGATCACATTCCTCTCTTCACTGATGTGCCTTCTTCTAGTCTACTGGAATTTCCCAAAGCTGGAACCGTGAGTACCAAGCTGGAAGGAACGATTGGCCAATCTGCAAAGCCTTGCTCTAGCCGTAAACAATCTTTAGGCATTCTCTTTCAACACGAATGAGAAATTTAAAAGCACTAGAGAGGAATTCAAACTGTTTTTTTTTATCCATAGCCTGGAAATGAAAATAGTTTGGCAAGTATGAAAACTGAGTTTCAAAATTTTGCAGAAAGCTTGTTCTCACACCCAGGCTGTGAAGGGCACATTAGGGATAAAAAATTACTTAGCTTAACCAGTGTGTGGTTTTATTTGTCTTGAGAATATGCTTGTCATTGAGTGAAGAATTAAAAGTATGCGAGTACTTTACACCACAAACATTGCCAGCCAGTGCGTGGAGTTGTGGTGAGAGTGTAGGAAAAGAGATGTCATTGCTGCACCTGTGAAAATTTATTGCCTGTTCATGGTGGAGATCCATTTACTCAGTGAATGCTTCTGCACGCATTCTCACAGTTACTTTGGGGCAAGATTCAGCTGCATAGCGGTATGCTTAATTAGAAACAGTGCACTGGTTGCTATAACTATGTTGCAGGGCTTACTAATTTGATAGCCACATGTTAGCATTACTAGCTGCGACAGGTCTGGCAATCTGTTATGTAGTGCTAGCTGGATGTTATGAAAAGCACAAGAAACCGTGCTGCCTGGTTGGTGGTTTATTATGGTATCACGTTACTACTGTAGAGTTGTGGTTAGACACGAAAGAGCGTTTTCATTTGTGACAAGCGTGGAGTGTTGTTGATGCTGCCGACTGACGATTTTATCTATAGGAGGGTATTGGAAACAGTATAACACTTGCAGTGGAAGCGTCGAGTGCACTTCAATGAGCCCTGGTCGGTTTAAATAAATATACAGCCTACTGACTTACGGTACGGTCGACTGGTCGTTTCTGAGTGCTCAGCAGGTGCTGGAAAAAATTTGTAAAATACCAACTAACCATTGCTACTAAGATTATCATGTCCAAATATGATCTGGAATGAGAAAAATTACTTGCATACCTTGATGTTCTTGTGGACGACTTAAAGCTATTGAATTCAACACCTTAAAACACACTCTTAGACGACCAGTCAAATGTAGCATTAGTGTTTGCCATAGTCTATGTATTTGTTTTGTATGATAAGCCTTATTAAATAATGAGTTAGTTACTAAAATGAATAATTATTCAGTTATTGATATTCTCACGTCTTGCCTCCGCATTTCAGCTCTGAAAAGCAGCACATCAAGCTGCCACGAGACATAGAGGATGCCAAGGGCTTGGGACGGGTGCTCAACAGATACACAGATCGTTATTTCTTCACCGTCACGTCTGGCTTCTTTGTCACCTACATCTTGTATCCTTTTCAGTGGTGTGCCCTGCTATTGCAAAGATGCTTTGGTCGACGTTGCTCGCAGTCTGGACTTGTCTATATTTGTTGGCCAAACTGACACGGGACAGAGCGGGTGTGCAACAGCTACGCACGTAGCTTGGTTGTGCTTTGGCAGGCATATTGCTCCTTGCTTTATCTGCTGCCTGCTGTGTGTAGAGTCACAGTAGCACAGTACAGCCTCGTAAGTGTTGCGGCTGCCACCTGGTACCACCGTGCGTTCGTGCAACGGTTGTCTGAACTGAAAGTCATGGCCAACATATCCAAAGAAGAAAGGAATAGAAGAAGCTGTAGGTGAAGACGCATTCTGACTAATATTGCGCAGTTGTCAAACCACCCTGTCTAGCTTCTAGCGTGCTTGCCAGGATAAAAGAGAGGTGCTTGTAGCCTGTGATAACTACCTTGCAACGACACTTATACCTGATGCACAAAAATACTTCTTGTGGCAGATTTTTAAAGCAATGAAATCGACTAATGAGGTCGTGCTATGATTGTTCGGACATACCAACGTCAGTCTCTAAACTTTACTATGAGACATTGCAGTACATGTGTTTGAATTGCAAGCCTCAGCTTGCTTTTAGGGATGCGCTCGAGCTCGCATATCTTGAGTGGGCAGTGTACGACTGGGGACTCGTTCCTTAGTTGAGGTTGCCTTATAAGTGAACATTTTGTCTTTGCATGCACAGAGAAGTGTCGAGCTTGAAGAAGTGAGAGAACGAGTGTTTTTCCTTAACGTAAGTGCGCAGCTTGCAGTCCTTTGCGATTCCAGGCTCCATCTTCCTCAGCATCCTCTCTGGCTTCCTCTTCCCGTTCCCGTTGGCACTGTTTCTCGTTTGCCTGGTAAGTCGCCTAATTATCTTGCTTTGTGTGTGCTTTTATAGTATTGTTTTATTTCCTTTGGAGGTTTCTCTTGGTTATGTGGGGAATTGAGGAAATATACTTGGATACCTTAGATCTTTAATTATAATGACAATAATAAATGGACAATAAAGTGAAATGCTATGTCAGTTTAAGTAACTCATTAATAATTCATTAGTAACTTTATTATCGTTTATTTTGTAATCATAGACTAATTATTGAAGGAGAGCATAAAAGTCATGCCTTTTTTTTTAATTTTATGTGTGTGTTATGTAACTTCCTGATTCCTTGTGCTGGTTGAACTGTACTGAAGAAAAACTTGCAAAGAAAGACGAGCTACTCCAGTACTCCAGTGTCAGCTTTTTAGTAATAGAATCTCACCCATGTGTTTGATTTCGGGAGATATTTTAGGCAGCACAACAGCAGAACATTTCTGTCGACTTGAGGCTTCTTCTTTTAATCGATAAGAACGTCTCTGTAGCAGCAACGCATCTATGAGCTTGCTCACTGCCAATGGCGAATTCACAAGAGGTGTTTTTTGTATAGTATCTATGAAAAATACAATATGACATGGTGATGTGCCGGCCCCATCAGCTCCAATCGATTCATATGTCAAAGTCTGGTTGCTAATTTCGAATGGGCATGCCCTATATAAAATTCATGAATCAAAAGAGCACAGAAGATGAATTACAGTACAATTGGTATGTCACCCTTCAGAGATGCCATAAAAACACCATTCTCGTCACAAGAAGGTACTTGATATGCCAGCAAACGTGCGGAGACAAATAAGACACTGCCCTGAAGTTCCTGTAGCAGCCCACCGTGGTGTCGAATTTTGGTGTTTTTTGTCGGTAATTTTTTATCGTAAAAGCGAATTGCATTTCGTCATTCTGAAGGAGCCAGAGCCATGATATAGGAAGCTCCAGAAAATTGAGCCTCAGTCATCAAAATGCAAAAGTCTTTGAAATTTATGAGTTCAGCATTCAAGTGCTATGGTTTTAGCATGTAATTCAGAAATGATTCTTGGATTTTCATTGTCTTCTGGTTATGAATCTATGGTGGCAAAGTTATATGTCGGAGTTCTTGAAGCAATATTCCCTGTAAACTGTCTCTCCTTTAACATATCACTTGCCCTTTGAAATCGGAGCTCTAAATAATATTAGATTGTGCTTCTGTAGTGTTCGGCGATGGGAGCGTCATTCTGCTACTTCTTCTCGTACCTGGTTGGGAGGCGCCTGGTGTTCAAGTACTTTCCCGCCAAGGCCATGAAGTGGTCCGAGCAGGTAGGAACGGTCGTCAAGTCATGATTGGAATACCTGTTTAGAAGGTATTGCTTATGAATCTATAACAGCAGCTGCCTGTTCACGAGGATTCTAAGTCGTCATAAGCATATTGACAGAACTCTTAAGCTCCATTTAAATGGTCAGTTGAAGTTTGTATTCCCTCACCTCAAAGAGGGCGTGCAAGTGTGCATATCAGCTATCTCGCTACATTGTGACCACTTAATGATGTTACCCCAAGCAGGCTTACAAATAGTTTTATATATTGGAAGTGCGAACCTATTTTTTGCAAAAGAACTTAAACCGCTTTACAAAAGAATGAAAACAAGACATAGGGCTTTTGGTCTGCATAGGTCTTTTGTTTAGGGCTAACCAAAGAGGCAAAATCTAAAACCCTCCTATGTTAAATTGCATGTCTTGCATTGGGTTGGGGTGTCTTTAAGAGCTGTGTTTGTCGGCATCTGTGTGATTTGCCATTCACTGGGCTGCCTTTACCTATTCCTTGCTGTGCCTTGGATGCAGGTGGGGCGGCATAAGGACAACTTGCTCAACTACATGATCTTCCTGCGCATCACGCCTTTCCTTCCCAATTGGTTCATCAACGTCACAGCACCCGTCATAGACGTGCCTATAGCCCCCTTCTTTCTAGGCACATTTGTAGGTGAGGCTTGCCAAATACTTCTTCCACTCGTTCGTGCGCCATCAGCACAAATCAAGCGAAATCAGTTCAGTCAGTGAAACCAAGTTTGGGGCTGTACAACTGCGCAGTGCTGTTGGCCTTTAAAGGGAACAACACAGTAGCGTGTACCTTACACTTTATGGGAGCTCAAGCTTCAAGTGCCAGTAATGGCTATATCAATGCACTGCTTTGGGGTACAAAAAGGTACCAGTATCTGCAGTTAACGCCCTGCAAAGAGTAGCAATTCTACGTTTAGTGATGGAAAAAAATATTGTGGGCTGTGCACTTGTGTGTTCCTTTTAGAGTTGAAATTCCCTGGCATTTCTCCCTACATGCAACTTTGTCCAGAGGAGCTGTGGAGTTTGAATTATCCAGCAGTTTCAGTTAAGAGATGTGGAATTATGGAGATTCTACTGCGCCTGTACAGTAGACTCCTATAAAACGAAACTCTCTTAAATGAAATCGGTGCTTAAATGGAACAACTATCACTAAATTAATATGTTTGGTTTGGTACTTGAATATTATACCCCTGTTTATCTCTCAGTAAATGAAACTCCTATTAAACAAAAACATACTTTACTGGCCTCATGTTTCGTTTAAAAGGAGTTTATTGTAGTTTGCTCATAGTTGAAGGATTGAAAAATATTTTTGCAGCAGGGGTCTATGAAGTAGTTTAGTCCAGTAATGGTGTCAGCTTGTGATTACCCATAAAGGCATTTGAGGTCTCTTTCAAGTGATGTTATGACTTCTCGAAAACGTATTTAGTAGCAGGTGCAGACATCTTGTTTATTCATTTTCTCTTTTTCTTCCAGTTAGCTGTCTTTCAGGTAGTAAGTCGTAGATGTGTGGCTACCTCCTGAAATATACATATGGAAATAAGGCGTCGAGTAACTAGAATGCTCATCACTCCTCCGCAGACCACTCACTTTGGCCGACGTAAAAAGCCTCTGGTGCATTTGCTTTGAACGCATCAATTTTTTAACATATTTTTTTTTTGACAAGAACCACTGCTAAAACACAAAAACACGAAAGGCATTTCGGCTGGATGAAGCTTCTCAAGATTTTGATACCATCGTATGTTAACTTGGTGTGTATCTAAAGGCCATTGTATTAAGCTGTTACTATAAAGGTCCCTGTTAAAATCCCTACAACGGAGGCATAATGTGATGTAGAAGGTAGGAAAACTACCGCTCACTAGTATAGTAGGCTCCCCGTAAATGGAAATCTGTTAAACGAAACTGCTGCCTAAACGGAACAACTGCCTCTGATATGATTGGTTGCGTGCGTGTATTCCCCACCCTTGTTTATCTCTCAGTAAACGGACTCCTGTTAAATGGAGCGTATTTTACCGGTCTCTTTAGGCTCCGTTCAATGAGAGTCTAGTGTAGTATGCTTCCTTCCTGTACTCGAAAGTAAAACTCAACTATGCATTGTTGCCATAGTCGGTGTAGACTTGACATTTTGCCGTGATGCGGTGCGCTTGCAGGTGTAGCGCCGCCATCATTCGTAGCCATCCAGGCCGGCACCACGCTGCACAAGCTGAGCTCGTCCCGAGACGCAATCTCCTGGTGGTCCGTGTCCGTGCTGGCCATCTTCGCCGTGCTGTCTCTACTGCCGGTGATCTTCAAGGGCAAGCTCAAGCAGAAAGTGCTCTAGTGCTCCCCTTCTCCTGGCC
Source organism: Rhipicephalus annulatus (assembly GCA_013436015.1). Taxonomy (NCBI): domain Eukaryota; kingdom Metazoa; phylum Arthropoda; class Arachnida; order Ixodida; family Ixodidae; genus Rhipicephalus; species Rhipicephalus annulatus. The sequence continues at coordinate 28,858 of WOVY01001728.1, read as the reverse complement.
AGGATGCACATTCTCCACGCGTCTCTGCTGTTGAGTCGCTGACGCCCGCCCAATTTGTTCTCTCGCGATTTTTGTTTTGCGCCGCCCATTTTCGTGCTCCCACCCTTCCTCCGATCATGCCATTGACACTTGTGTTCCTGCCGTTAAACACAAAAAAATAATCTTTTTCCTGCGAAAAAATTTACTCCCATCTTTTGTCCGAAGACTTGTCCAGAGAGGTAGCAGCGCGTCTCTCGCTTGTTGGTTTTGTTCCTTGCCAATCCTCTCTTGCTTGGTGCTTTCATCACACTTGGATCTTCACCACCATTCCTTCGAAAATTGTGTGATGTCACAGAGAAAATCAATTTACAGATGATTGGCTGTCTTTTTATTTTGACGTCACCTTTGTTTGTGCACCTGTATACTATTGTCATTTTTTTTTGCTTTTTTCTCCGCTCAAATTTATACTACTAGCACAAAAAACCTTTAACGTCTGTGAGAATGCGAGGGTAATCGAGGCCGATGCAAGCCCCTGCATATTTTTTCCTTTCGGCTTTTAATGCACAATTGACAGGTTATGATGTTTTGCAATACTAGCACCACATTCTTCGAGTGTTTGTTGTTTTGTGTACTTTTTGAAGGATTTTTGTGTTTCAGAGAACCCAATATGAGCCTGGGGAATCAGTTGCACGTTTGTTTGCTATTTTTCACTTACTAGTCTAAGTGAAATCTCCTGGTCTGCGACGAGAGTTGCATCAGCAGTTATTGTGTGATAAATTGACAACATCTTTCTCCCCGCCTCTTTTCAAAGGGGCACAGCATTTTCTTTTGTGTGTGTGTGTCTGTTTGGCATACAGCTTTCAGATTTATCCAAGTAAACAGTATTCCTTTGTCATTTTCTTGCACGTCTCGTTAACTTTTTTTTTTATTTGCTTCATAACCAGGGCTGTTCATTTGCCTTCCTTTCTTTCGTCATGATTAAGACTTTGTCACTAGTTTATTCTCGACTGCTTTGATCTACCGTTCAGTCTTTGAAGTGACCAGGTTGCTCAGATTACGTCTGCAGCTTTCGGTGAAGATAGCATGCTTCTGGACATGATCGCCCTTTTCAATCAACGCGGCAGATGTATCATGTGGCAAACTGGTAAAGCGCACAACTCGGAAGTATGAAGGCATGTTGTCAGTGCAGTTTTGAGTAGTGACAATGCCATGCCGACTCACCCAGCGACAATGCGCTGGGTGTGCTGGGAGCGTGCCACTTGGATAATCGCAGAGTTGTGTAATCTAGATTGCCCATTTTTTCGTACGTATTTCTGCTTCGTCAGTGAATGAAACGGTTGATATTGACTCAATGCTGTAAGGCACGTGTTTTGGATTGTGTAGGCGCTTCTTTGTTAATACACAAGGTTGTAATAGCTTGGAAGAACAAAAAAAAAATTCTGCGTGGTAGGCGCTTTGAGACCTAGCACTGTTGCCTACCAGGCTAGCAGTATGTAATGCATGTAAAGAGCGTGTATTTTTTAAGCTATCTAGTATACCAGGTGCAGCTGCTAATACGAAATTGCAAAAAACGAGGTGTGTTGTGAGTGCTTGTGCAAAGTGTGTAAATGCCATGACTGGTTAAAGGACTGATGGCATGCGAAGTCTTCTAGCGGCTGATAAAGTCTATGTAGTGGTGGAGTTGCAGAAAGTGAGTGCGAACTAGATTAGCACACGAAGACCGAGGTTAAGGAGTAGTTATAATCATGCGTTGCAATATTGCAAGTCTGAAAGCACTGCTCTGTACTATTTCAGGGTCATCACACCAAAGTTCCCACCACATCGTCAAATTAATTGACATGGGAAAGCCGAAGAAAACACACTCGATGAATGGATTCACTTCAAGAAACGGCAGAGTAATAACAGGAGTTTGACTATCACTTTTCTTGCTCTGTGCTACTTGTGGGATCTTTTCACTAAAGATAGTAGTGAGAGAGCACACTTTTCAATACCAGAATCTTTGTTACATTTGGGGACACGCTTTAAAAGCATTATTTAAAAAAAAAAGACATCTCTTCCCTAAGTTGGTCTTGGTATACTAAGTTTGATGCGATAATTTGACAAACTCCCATGAAATAGGCTTTACACGGTGAACTCAAGTATTACCAGTACCTCCTGCCTACCTGTAACCCTAAACCAAAAGCTGCATGTGACCTCCTGCCTGACACCCTTAATTTAGTATGAAACTGTAGGCGCTATGATGAAAAATTTACTACTTGGTAATGCTGCAGTTATAAATAAACCTGAGCATCTTTTGTACGCACTTTATCAGAGCAAGACGAGCGTAGGATACGCAGTGAGGTACATGGCAACCACTGTCGAGGTGAAGCATTGATTCAGCATTGCCTCTGTCTGCATTGTTTTGAGTTAGGATGCTCGCACTGGGCTTTAGCGCCAAGTCATCCGAGACGGGCACCTGTGTGCCCAAATACTTCGAGGTTGTGTAATCTTTGTCGTACATGAATGTGGTGTTTCGTCTGCATCTGTGGCTGCTGTTTTGTCTTTGTACGGTTGCACAGGCTGAGCAGGTATGTCTATTTCGCAGGCTTCAAAGTTTGTTGAAATCCATTTCGTGTGGATCCACAGGGGGTCTGTGCGAGTCTGTTGTTCGGGTCTGTTGTACGAAAGTAGTAGCCTAAATAGAAGGCTGATAAAAGAAAGCGTAATCATTTTTTAGCTCGTATTCTAAAGGAACCTCACTGCGCTTTGCACTGCAGTGTACTATTACTGCAGTGTGCTGAAGTCATTGCATTCTGGGTTTGTATGCGTTCCTTGCATACTGTGAAATGAAATAGTTGAAGAAAAGAAGGAAGCATCTTGCGTCAAAGAATTGCGTTTTCTTTTTTAACGCTTTCGAAGTGCTTTATTGACGTTGCAAAGTTGCGACATTTCATGAAAGGTTGTACGTGTGCGAGTTGCGTTAGGCTGAAACAAACACACTTTTCCAATGCTACATTTGTAAAGAAATTATATGTTCTCATTGTCCTCTACATTAGTGTAGCATGCCGGGAATGTGAATATTAGAATCCCTGCATGCATTTTGTGAAACATGTTTTGGGAAAATTATGACCAACAAACTTGGGGCCCATTTCCGTTCATGGGTATTTTTTGTAAAACATACTTCTTTTGCTGACTCAGGTTCTGTTTCCAATCTAAGATTGCTTTTTGCTTTTTTTTTTGCCAACTTTCCGAGACTTTTTACTCATGTGTTCATGGGCGCAGTGCAGTGTTGTATGGAGCCGAGTTGGAAGCAGACGAAATTGCACAGGAGCAAGTGCAGTGATGTACACGCAGTGCAATTAGTGTCCGATGCGGAGGTTTTTTGAAAAGTGCCAATTTCTTATCGGTGATAGTGGTGCTGTACACGCTATTAATTGCATGCTTGTTAAAGGAAGCTGCACGAAAGGAACACTAAAAGTAGAGGGATATATTTATACATCTTACATTTCTGTTGCTCACCGGAGGCAGAAACATGTGAAGGTTTTGTAGCACTCTAATCATGTAGCTCACATCACTACAAAGAATGCACAATTGAGCTTTGATAAATTTTGTCTGTACCATCTGGCGACATCTTGACATGTAAAGGAAATAGGATACAAGGAAACGAGACCAGTGAAGCAGTGAGTCGGCAGGCTTGGCATTGTAGGAGTTTACCATTGCCTTAACTGAACAGGACAAAAGAAAAGAAAAAAATGCATCTGCACAACAGAGCTATTTGCCAGCTGTCTTCTGCCGGCCTATTGTTTTCTGCTCCTCTGATCTCGTTAGATGAAATGGAAAATATTGCAAGTGGCAAGAACATTTCCTCAAATGGCCGTTTTACATTTGTACTGTGAACATTTTGATGGGCTAAAACATGCAATGGTTAGTGTGGACAGACACTTTTCTAATGTGTCATGGTTTAAAAAAGGAGTAGCTTCGAAAAAGCGGGCTTTATTTTGTACTTTAATTTGGTTCTGTGCTAAATATTGGTGCAAAGCATAACAGCTGTACTTCTCGTCCTGACCATTGTCGTGTTTGAATTCCCTAGCTACAGGCAGCACTCTTTTTTGCAAGCACTGGTGGCTTCGAACAACTACAGCACTGGGCTCATGTTCTCTCTTTTTTTCTTTTCCTTCAAGTTTGAAACCATGGACTCCCAAAGTGTGTTCTGCATGTTGCGCAATAACGAGACGATTTCTTTAGCACCATCACGGAAAAGCTTTGTACAAGAGAAAAAGAAAACAAAAGACATTCCCCGGGGTGTGCCACCAGTCTGTTTTGTGAAGTGAATTTGTTGTATGTAGTGTACAGTAACAGTTTAATCAAAGTGCTTAGTGTTGTCAGACTTCAGTTTTCGACGTACTCTGAGGGGTGAAAAGCTTCAAGTCGACACTTCCGATACCTTGTCAGCTTTCTTTCCTGTCCTTCTCTTTTTGGTCTATGTCGTACGTTAGAATACAGTATTTCTCGAGCTCTTTTTTTTTTTGACACTCTTTATTTTCATAGGCACTGAAAAACTAGTCACGACTGTAGCTTGTTTATATACGACAAAGTTTTAGCAAGATGCACGCAGCAAAAACTTATTATGCTCAACAGGAGCCTATGAGCTCCGTCGCTAGCTGTACGTTCCTAGTACGAAAGTGACATCAGTTTCACTTTCACGGTTAAGGTAGCGGACTTCGCAGCTAACATCTGCGCTACTAAAGCACATCTGCCAGTGTTCACAGGTACACCCAAGTATTAGCCGATAGGATGTCGTCTTTTGGAACCTGTCGGAGTCTGTTGATGGCTGCCACTTTTTAACCAAGCAAACTATAATTGGAATGTTGTCATCACATTTAAGTGTTGCGCGTGCTTTTTTTTTATCGCCCAGTTTATTACTAACACGTCTCTGTATCAATGCATCTTATTTTCTGCTGTGTGCCGGCTCTCTGCACTACCGCTTCGCAGAGTACCGGCCGCAGATTGGAAGTTGTGCGCACACAGAAGCCGACTGCAGTGCTGTTGTGGAATTGCATATCGGTGTAAATTGAAGTTCGAAATAAAACGATGAAATCTCAGTTGTTTGACTGCGAGCTGTCAGATTATGTATTAAAGGGGGAAAAAAAAGAGACTAAAGAGACTGTTTTTTACCATAAATACTAGTTTATTAGCACTCAAACTTCAATAAAATGTCAAGAACTGGATGAAAAGCTGACTAGAATACCGCATGTAATCATAACCAAACTGAAAAAAAAAAAAATACTTGGAACATGAAAGTAGCCTTCTGGCTAGAAATGGAAAACAAGCCAGAAGTGCCACATGCTAACACAAAGTCCCAGACTTCTCCACGAAAAACTGGCATAGCAAACACAGTTTATATAAAACTATTTGGATGTGGAATATTGCACATGTAGCACGTGCGACGCTTGTATCGGCAACTCGGCCAGACTACATTCGCTCTTTGGCTTTCTATTAGCTGGAAATGCACGAATTATGGAACACTTGTTGAAAGTAACGCACCGTAATATAAACAAAACCTTCGTGTGTTTGAACAGTCTGAATAAAATACAACACTGAGATTGTGATTGTGCCGGCTTTCTGTTTAAACATGTGACGCTGCTAAAATGAGCTACACAAAAAGTAGCTCGTTTAGTTCCTGTTTGCTAAGTGGTTTCAAGCTTTTGTAATTGGCATCTTTAGCGGACTTTTTCACTTCTGTAATTATGTGCGATACAGTTGAAACACTCTACAAAAGGCACTGGTGTAACGTACAATTGGATGTTAGAGAAGCCACACTGCTTGCATTGAAATAGGGGTTGACAGAAATGAAAACATGGTACGTACCATGCTTATGAAAGACTAAAGGACGAAACTGCTCCCTGGTGCATGTCTTCTATGAAAAAAGTGAGCTGTATGCTTTTACGAGCTTAAGCTGTTTCTAAACATTATGGTTACCTCCTTAAATACCGTGTTTCATGGTCCAATTAATCAAGAAAGAAAAAGGTGCAGTTTTGCCACTAAAGTGAAGAAATGAATCAGACGGCAAAAACACTAGAATATCGCACGAACGACAAGCTGATCAAAACTTTCAGCACGCCACTGCAGCACAAAGAAGGACACTCGAAAAGAACGCATAGGTATACTAACCCAGGACAAGTGTGAATTAACAACCGCCGTAGTTGTTACGTGTTTGTATTTGAGGAATGCACTGAAAATGCCCACAATTCGAAAGCCAGCGCTGTTTCATTTTTCTTTCTTTTAAACAGCACGTGAAATGATCCCTCTGCATCTCCTGCCACGCGGTGGCATTGAATGCCGAGTGTGCCCTATGTTCTCTTTTTTTTTTTCAGTGCTACATCCTGAGTGTTACTGGAGGGGGGCCACTTTTTCTTGCGCGTCTCAAGGGCAGTTTTCAATTTAAAAGAAAATGTGAAAGTGTTGGTGATAGAAAATACGCTGGAGCTGTTCATAGATCTGCTTACCGCAAGAGGTAAATGTTGCAAGTGAATAGATTGCCGTTATATCACCGACACAAGCATGGCGCATGGCTATGTTGGCTAGTGCAGTAGGCTGTGGAGCGAGGAGTTCCTGGTGCGGTGATATTTTTTCGACTGTCTGCTCATTCTAAAGCTATGTTGCTTTAGCATTTTTTTTTCTATTGATTAGTTTTTTTATGCCTTTTTTACATATTTAAGTACATATACATATGCGGAACACGGCGGCAACAGCAAAAATCAGCTGAGCATGTCCGTATAATCGTTATTGCAATAAAGAATCTTTCTTCTCTAGAAGCAGTAAGTATTGGCACTCGGGCAAAATTAATTGTGCACATGTCAAACACTGTAGCAGCAGTCCTTGTTTGTTGTTTCAAGTCTCCAGAAGTAACTGCCACAGGCAATATTGCACATTTTATGGCGACTGGTGCAAGTAATTGCACATTTGCTTTGGAAAAAGCCATCACATCCTTCTCCCCCTTTTTTTTTAAATCTTCAAAATGATGGAATGTCGCACTTGACTCCAACAAGGCTTCCGAGGACATAACTGGCTGATATAAGTTCACTGCAAAGAGCTGCAAAGTCAACAATCTTGTTTCATTGGACAGAGATTGCTAAATGTGACATTGGTGTCGAGGTGTACAACAGGCATGTGCAAGAACATCTAGGTTTGGGGCTGCTTAAAAGCTAAGACCAATGAAGCCAGCAGATTGGATGAAGTACAGTCGACTGCAAAAGTTTACAGACCAAGCAAGCGCATGGCCAAAAGCCTCTTCGCGATAATTCTGCTACGTCAGCGGTGGTCGACAGCACCGTAGTGCCCTGGAAGCATCCCTCCCATAATCGATGGCTGGGTACGAATAATTTTCGCCTTTCGCTTTTCAACCTGACGCACTTTTGACATCTGCGTCTACTAGCTTCTGTCTGGAATGCAGTCCATCAGCATAAATGTTATCAGTCGCAATTTTTATCACAAAGTGACACCTAGCCAACAGAATGCCGGTTGAGGCACGCCGTGATAGTTTCGATCCTCCTATGAAAACAGCAATGTGATGGTCATACTGCAATCTCTTCCCGCGAAAACTGCGAACTAACAATGCGCTACACGGCAGTAGAAAATTGAAAGGCCAGTGAATAAGAAGGCCCGTTCCCGGCCCAGAACTGCGGTTGACGGTAGATGGCGTACCGCAAGGTGGCGCGGACAGGCAGTTTGGCACGCACTCGCGTGGCCCACAAGCTTTTGTGGTCGATTGTCCAATGCAAGAAGCTGTAAGTAAATTAGTGAGAAGTCAACGTTTCGTTGGCGATCCCATAAAACATTCGTGGCGAGAAAAGTACAGGTAAAAGTGTGTGGGGCACTAGCTTTGTGTTATTCGGGATGACTTCCATTTGATATTTTAAGGAATTCTCAAAAGAAACGCTGCATGTATGCAATGACTCGTGTTTGAAGCCAGCTTAGATTCAGGCAAATATGGTGCATATGAAGGGGTATAAAAAATAATAAAGCAATGCTAATTCGAAGGATCTGGGCATGGCCCCCACCTATGGCAAGATATGTTATTTCATCCACAAATTATTTACCACTTATGTCATCAGTACTACACTAAACTTAAAAATAAAAAACGTCATATGTTTTCCTCGGCTGAATTGTTCATTTCATTCATTAAGCTGTGCCCAACAAAAAAATAATAATAAAAATAAAAAAGCCCCTTAGTCAGCTCACCTTATTTTGTGGCAATATGGTGGAATTCAATACATTTGATAAGATTACTCTGCATCACTATTGACTTGTTGCACCTTCAGGTGGTTGGCTGTCTTTTAGTATATCAGAACCTGCCAAAACGTTACTGGTCAACGATCAAACCTCCCTTAAAACAGGTAGCGATGCATTTTGAAACAATTACGTAATAGCACGAAAAAATTCACATTCATGCCATGGCAGAGTTTGTGCGAAACCTTCACTGCTATATTACACCAAATGCAGTGTGCAGCATTAAGTTATAAACGTACCCATCCCTAATTTCACACTGGACACCAACATCGAGACATTTATTCTGGTGGCTTGAGTGACCAGTCGCTTTAAAGAAATCAAGGAATATGTCCCGATAATGTCAACTTGCACTGCCTGCATTTACAGGTAGTACATTTGGGTCTTTGATAGAGAATTTATGAGACAGTGTCATAATTTACTATTTAAAAAACATTATGATTGCATGACAAAACTAAGCTACATGCAGAAAAAATGCAGATAGGAGCGATGCCTGCCCCCAAAATATTTGACTTAAAGCACTGACTGGATTATCTGGGCATATTACGTGCCATTTACCCTATCGAGAAGTCCCTATTTGGGGTATGCTGCTCGAAGGGTGACCAGATGCGCACATAGGAGAACGCCTTTTCTTGTTTCCATTCTAGCCGATTGGTGCAGCATGTCGCTCATGCCACATAGCATGGAGTTTGTCAAATGGAGCACGGGATTTAAGATGAAAAGTGAGCGATGAAGTCTGAATTTGAGTGAGTAGGCTTGCTTATTCTCGCTGTATGCCATTGAAAAATGTGCTTCATTTTCGCTGCAACAGGAGAGCACTTCAAAGCGACGTGTTCAGTTACCATAGCAAAGTTGCATAATTAGAAAGGATATACGCAAAGCTTTCGCATATTGAAGAACAGTCCTTGACAGTGGAAGCGCTTCACCCCGTCAAATCAGTCATTGATAGGAAATAAAAAATGAAGGTTTGCACAGCCTAAACAAGAACACATTTATCACAGATATGATTTTTTTACTTCACACTGTTTTGTTGGCACATACGAGGCAGGAATTGTGCACTTTTCTGACAGCTGAAATAGGCTTCACATGATGCCCGGAGCAGACAGTTGAAAAAATATAATCGGAAAAGGTGGGTCAGGCACTGCGGTTCTATTGTTGAAGACATAAGTGCTACCATTCCAGTGCACTTTCCTCTTCAAGAACAGGCAAAAGAGATGCTCCAAAAGTTTGCATATCTGTTGCGTTTGTGCAAACTGCACAGAACTATTGGGAATTCTTCTACGCATGAATGCAACCCCTTCAAAAGACTGCAATAATTAGAAGGTCGATCAAATCCGTACTCCACAAATAGTTCATGCCACACGCAGCTCCCGGTCGCAAATTCATTGAATATAGGTGGTTGGCAAAACTGTCAAAAACCTAATGTAATCAAAAATGGAGTGAGCAACCTGCCAGAACATCACAGAGATGCATTACAACTTCCCATTTTCCTAAATTTTCCATAACCTCATGAATGTTGTACCAAGTGTTATGAAAAATGACTTCTATTCACAACCTAGTTTCACTGCTGTTGCCAAAATTTTCACCGAAAGTGCTCCGACAGTAAAGGAGTGCAAGTTGGGGGCTTTCTTCAAGCAAGTTAGACGGATGAGTTCATGAAGCAGGTGGAATTGACTATGGCTCGCTAGCTCAGTGTAACCTCAAGACAGTGTGTCTTGTGTCTAAAAATAAATAGCTAGAGTGCTCGAGCTTCACAATAGGTGTGCGCTCAATGCAAGCTAAAAAAGAAACGAAAAGCGAACCCAACCATACCACCTTCCCTCTTTTGTGCACAGAACTTTGCAAATTTTAATGTATGCCGGTTCATTTGAATGTGTCGCTCGTAAAAAGAAATTAAACCTTGGGGTTTCGAATGCGAACACCCCAAAACTACTGAGATACAGGGGACTCGGTATTAATTCTGCCAATATTAGGTTCTTTAACAGGCACCTAAATTTAGGTACACGAGCATTTTTGTCTTTCTCCTTTGTAGAAATGTCACGGCCATGGCTGTGAATCGAGCCGGTGACCTGGTGATTAGCTGCGCAGCACCACAGACGTTATACCACCATGCTTGTTGGCATGCATGGTAATGGGATGTGTAACGCTGCACCTAAATGCATAACAACGAAGTACTGTATTGTTGAGAAGCCAAAGTAAGTGCCATTCCAAAAGAACCATTCACCATTATAAATTACTCTAAAATCTGCACAGCAGGTAAACACATATGCCTTAATAACTAGTCAATCCGAGCACTGTGCCTGTCTTACTGTCTGCGAGGAACAAGAGAAATTTGGAACTGGCTTCAATAGAACGATCCCATATAGGTGATGCTCGGCATGTCTCCAATGTGAGCAGGAACCGACCTTGCCTTGGAGAGAGTGTCACTGAAGTACACTGAAAAGAAATGAAAAATTTAGTGCATTGCAAGCTGTTACGGGTGATCTGACGCTTTAACTTAAACTGTCGAACAATAGTGAGCAATCATGTTTCAACCGTACTTTGCTGTCTAAAAATAGTTTCCCTTGAACATCATTGTTCATGGAACTCTCAGTATATTTATGAAAAAATGAAGGTGGTATTCCACTCATTAGGCAGGCTTTCTGAGCCTGCTCTCTTTTTCGTGAACTGTGACTAAACTATTCTGTTGCATGCAGCTGAATTCCACCAACCAGAATGTGCATCTATGTGTGTAAGGCAGAAATGAAAAAAAAAGTTTTTTTTCGAGATTTTCTTAATAAGTAGCCCTGCAACTTTTCCTTTACGTTCTTAGTTACCATATGCTGACTCTGTGCAAGTGAACTGGCGTCTCTGGCGTGCATAGCTGCGACAATTGTTGGTATTTGTATCTTGACAAATGCGCCTTTCTATGGCATTACTTGCAAAACGCCTTCTTTTTTAAGCAGTAGATCGAAAGAAATTCACAGTACTGCATATTATCCTAAGCTGGGAAGTTAAAGAAAAAAAAAGAAAGAAAGAAAAATCCTCATTTTGCTGGATTAAAACAGCAAGCTGAGCGAACAAGTTTCCAGGCTAGCATTGCCAAAATCTTAACAATGGAAGAGGAACAAAGAACAATAGGTCCAGCACCTGCGTCATCAAAGTATACTGTCCTTTGTTTCTTTCATGCTGTTTGATGACGACTGTGGCTGGATTACACGGATAAACAGTTGGCACATGCAAGGTACCAACAATGTTCAGACACAGTTTTACTACTTGCCGATTATTTAAAATTTATGCCACATGTTACGTTTTGCTTGGTAGCAGTGCAGTCAAGTAATTGAGATGATGTCCTGCAACTTAGTGCTAGTTTTAAATTAGCAAAAAAATATTTATGAGTTCAAGTCCACATTTTTGCAAAAAAAAAAAAAAAACACTTCTCCCCAATCTGGGTACAAACCTCAGTGGAACTATTTAAAACTCTAGCACAAGTTAAGATATTAGTATAAGGTTATGCTCCACATAGAGCTAGGCATCATCATAACTACATTTCACCATCTACATTCTCGTATAGTATACATAGCAAAGTGATCAACTGTTCAATTAACAGTTGATCACTTTAGAAATTGACCAATTACTTACTTGTTACAACATAAATTGTGATTCCTGCTGCTGCCATTAATCACTGACAATGAAAATGACCACTTTGCAATAATCACGTTCTCTACTATTCTAAAACGTTGCACTACATTATTTTTATTGTTTGGAACTGCTGTTTCAACCTCAAAGTATGGGTGCGTCTTCGGCAATAGCAGCCAATCTGGTCATCGGTTACTCCATTATAAAATTTAAGTATTTCCTTTGAATTCATGAGTACTGTGCTTTTCAAAGCCTGACGGAAGGCAAACATTGTGGACTGTACCCAGCACTGGAAAGGCAGGCACATTGTAACGTTTCGTGTATCATTGACCTATCAAAAGATAAATCTGATGATGCTTTGGAAGCTGATTAATGTTATTATAAGCAGTATATGGTTCTAGATGGTGCAATTATTTAAGAACTGCCACGAAAAAAAGAGCATACACAGCTTTATTAGATAGCAGATGCCTATTAGTGTAGCGGGTTGAAAATGCAAAGGTTAAGTAGAAATCGCTGTGTATCACAAGCATTAAAAATCAGCCTTCACACTTGTAGATTTCATCATTCATGACTGTCATGGAACTTCATCAGAGCACCTGAGCACGAAAATAGTACCGATTTGCACGATCGTAAGCCGACTCGAATGTAGACCGACTACCTTAAGGTTGCAAAAAAAAAAAAACTCTAGTATATTTCATTAAAAAAGAAAGACTATATACAATGTCTCTGAAAAATAGTCGAATTCCGGTGTGCCAAAGTGGCTTCACGACAGTGCTTCAAAGCTGTGCAGCAAAGCTAGCTTCACCAAAATACGCATTTGTTTTAAGAAAGACTTTACAACCGAAACTAGTTTTCGATTCTAGGTCGACATGACGATAGTTATAGCGCGAGAACAGAACGACGACACAGAGACAAGAAGGACACGAAGTACACTTGTCTCTGTGTGTCGTCCTGTTCTCGCGCTATAACTATCGTCATGTAATACCAACTAGCCCAAGCTGCCACACTTCTAGGTCGACCTTAAACTTCGGATTTAAGCCCTGCCACGGTGATATGGTGGCTAAGCCACTTGGCTGCTGACCCGCAGTTCGTGGGATAGAATCCCAGCTGAGGTGGCTGCATTTTCGGTGGAGGCGAAAATGCTGTAGGCCCGTGTGCTAAGATTTTGGTGCACGTTAAAGGGCCCCAGGTGGTGAAAATTTCCAGAGCCCTCCACTACGGCATCTCTCATAATCAAATGGTGGTCTTGGGACGTTAAATCCAACATATCAATCAACTTCGGATTGCAAAGTAAGACAAATTGTGTCAACCTACAATAGTGCAAATACGGTGCTACTACAATTCAGCGAATGTAGTAACAGAACATCTCTTGCAGGCACTTACATATATCGTTGGGCTTCAGAAGCACTGACACCTGACGACAGCTGCGGATGCAAAGCTCTGAGGGTTCCAGCACCACAAGTCTGCTGCCCTCTACTTGCACAAGCCAGGAACTTGAGAAGTCTGCGTCAGGCTGCGTGAGATACTGCCATTAGTAGTTACCCATTAATAATGATTTCTAAATGGACTCTGTGCGCTGTCAGTAATCTTGCCAATCTCTTGCATCATTTTCAAAAGAAAGAAAACGTCATGGCCTTCATGTGTTTCCATATTTGTCTTCCCTAAGAGCCTGCGATTTGTCTTCCCTAAGAGCCATGAGATTAGGAGTATCAATAGTACAGTGAAGTCCTTTCGGTAAGCTAGAATGCTGTTTCAATGCTGCAGCACACTGAAAATCCTACACTGTGCATGTGGGACAACTGTGTGCGCAGTAGACGGGAAGGTGCCCATGACAGATTTTGTATTGAGACTAAATGGCCAGCATGTTGTGACAGTATGATTCATGAGCCACAGCTGGGCATACCGTATATTACTTGCATCCAACTCTTGTGTGTGTGATGAATGTTAACTGTCTTGTTCAAATCTGTTTTGAAAGGGATATTTCTTAATAGCTTTTTTTCCAATGCTTCGCATTATGATGCATGCCTAATCAAACAAGAAGCAGAAATAAAAATGCAACTAGTATTCTTTTATGTTGTAAAAAATATCAAATTCCCATGCACAGTTACATAGATGCAGAGCGTTGCTCAGAAAGCTAGACTTTTACAGTTGTATGCAGTAGAATTTCGGTGATATGAATTTCGGTCTGATACAAATTTGCTAAATTCCCCGGCCGAATTTCAACGTTTCCAATGGGCTGGAATTCGGACTTTCCGAAATGTAAGCCCCATCACCATGGTTGAAACGAACTTTGACACTGAAACTGTCGAGCGAGGGCCGAGAGCAGCGTGCCTCAGAAACTCGTGTGTTTAGAAGTACGTGCGTGGCCAGCGCACTCACAGACAGAACTGCGATTAACGTTTGCCGAAGCCATTGTGAATGGAAGCCCGGTCGCTATCGTGTATAGTGACGACGAAACTACGCACCCGTGGCTCGATCACAGAGTCAAAACGACGTTACTTGCCACGACCCCGGCAAACAAAGCAGCAAGATGCAGATGGCAGCGACGTAGCGACCTACAAAGCTCAGACTGCCGACTATGTGTCGTACCAGATAATAACTTGGTGCATCAGGACCGTCAATCAACAGGAACCTCTGCAAAGACACCTCAGAGATGTTCTGCACGAAGTAAGGCCTGCTAAACACTTTCCTCAGAATTCGTGCAGCCGGGGGTGATGCCAGCATCCTGAAATACAAATATATATGCAATATGCAGACCTTGGGTGCATATAAGGAAATGTTTCGGTGTTCTGCATCAACATAATGCACTAAAGTTCAAGGTGCAGAATCTTGCTGGGTTTACGAATATGCTGGGTTAGACGAATAAGGAAAATCAAAGGACTTGACTTTTTTGCATAGTCACAGCTGTTCCAAGGACAGAATAAAATCTGAGAACACTGGCGCAACCAGGGGATGGCACATAAACAGACAAGGCATGCAAATACAGAAGCAAGAGAGAAATCAATATGCCACAAACGCTTGAGTTTGCAGCGTGCCGAGTTTTCTTGTGAGTCCATATTTGCACACCTTGTCTGTTTATCATGAATATCTTCGGCATCTCTCATCATAATCAGAGTGTCGACAGCAGTAAATGGGTCCTCATTTTTGCGTGCGCAATGCAGGAAAGTAATGACAAGAATTTGAGTCTTCAGCTGAGTAAATCGTCCTATCTTGCAAAGCCTGGTTGTGAAAAAAGGCATTGCAAGTGCTCAAAGTTATTTTTTTAGTTGATAAACAACAGACAGTGCATAAAGCCAAATGTAGTGGAATTTCACACTTTATCCTGACCGTCTTTATCTCACACACAACATTGGAGGTTCAAAAGAGTCCACCAGTAAATGCCATCATAATTAATACATCTATGCTGATAGTGAAGCATGCTTTTTCATTTCATTATTATTTTTTTCCTTCATATTTGTCAACACTTCTTTCATTATCTTAGCCAGCTCTTTGCCCTTTCCACAATTTTTTTTTGAAAGAGAACATTTACTTTGCGAATTGAGGTTGACAAGATAGGATTTTTTAGATGCCCTAAATGTTAAGCAAAAATTTAAAAAAAGCTCTTTGCACTTTCCACAATTTTTTTTTGAAAAAGAACATTTACTTTGCGAATTGAGGTTGACAAAATAGGACTTTTTAGATGCCCTAAATAATAAATAAAAATTAAAAAAAAGATTCATCAAGGGTCAAATATACGAAACTTCTCCTCTTGTAAAAGTTCTTCGCCAAAGCCTTCGCTATATCTTGCACTAGAAGTGGCTGAAATTCTGTCTCACTAGCAATTCTAGTGCGAGTGTCTTTATGAGAATACTCAAGTCAAAAATGTCAAGCTGACAAATTTTCGGAGCTGACATCTTAGAAAATGGGCAACCTATGCAAGAACTAAGCTTGCAAGGACGCCCTTCTGAACGGTGTACTGATGCACAATCAGTACGCTACATTTTGTCTTTACACCTGCTATTGTGCATCTTATCCCCACATAGTGTAAGTTGTGCAAGCTTGCCAAATCGTAGATATTGTAGGCGAGGAAATGGCGGGAGTTCGCTTACCACGAGATCTGAAAATATCGGTCGTCCACCTGTTGCCACTCCTGCAACTCGAGCAAATGGCGGGGTTCCTCTACACCACGAAGA
The DNA here is from genome assembly GCA_013436015.1 of Rhipicephalus annulatus. Taxonomy (NCBI): domain Eukaryota; kingdom Metazoa; phylum Arthropoda; class Arachnida; order Ixodida; family Ixodidae; genus Rhipicephalus; species Rhipicephalus annulatus. The sequence goes on along the minus strand of WOVY01001728.1, from coordinate 12,824 downwards.
GTCGAATAGAACTTGGCAGATCTATCATTTGTTATCTCAGGGTGGGCCTTCAAATATTGGTGCACCTGCTCCCCACTGATGTTGAGCTTCAGGGCATCCTAAATAACGGAACGACAGTTACTAAATTCACAAATTGTTGGCCTGACATAGATAGTACGTTTCTAGTGATGCATACCTTTACGACGAAGGGCATAAGGCTCAAGACGTAGTCGTGGGCAGTGTCGGGATGACCGGTCAGGTCGACAATCGACTTGAAATTTTCGCAAGGCCAGCATGCAGATTCGTTCATTGGTTTGAAAAATGGATTGTGAACCAGGCATTTTCTACCGTGGTACTCTGAAACAAACCGAAGGAACTTTCGTCAAAGGAATTCATTACACGGATACTGCATTTAGCTAGGCTAGTAGGTATTTGTTCAATACCTCCATAATACTAGCAAACATCCACGAACACTGCACAGAAAGACACAGACTAGTGGTTGTACGTGTATGTCTGTGTACTCCTGGTGCGTGTTCGACAGTAGTATGGAGGTATTCTATTATAACATGACCTTCGCTCAGGATCGAATACTTACGTGCCAGTGACGGAAACTGGTTCAGCAACGGTAATGCGAGTAACCGAGCGGTTCGAAGTCCGGGGTACGTGAGCGCGTCGTATAATTTGTATATAGTCATGTCTTCGAAGTAAATCAGAAGGATCAGTTTGAGGGACAGTACGAGAACTGAGAACCACATGGCCATGTTCGTGAACCGCGCGCAGACACTTGTTCCCGGAGTGCTCGCGCATGTTGACGTTCCCTTCAAGAACAACTCTCTGAGGCACTTGTCGACGGCGCTAGGCGGTACGTCGAGCCTCACGGCACTAGCCAACAGGTATCGTAGCTCGGCGCGAAACGAAGATTTCGTTGTTTTGGAGCGGCCAGCTGAAGGCATGATGTCCGATTACGTTGATTGCCGCTTAGCAGCTTGGACGACTTTGGCGGCAGTGGAGAAGGCGAGAGCTATGCTACCGACGGTTACGTTTCGGCGAAACTTTCGTGAATCACGATCACGTTCTTGGAATGCCACTGCACTCTCCGAAAGCGGACACACGCAAGAGATGAGCCATCGCTTTCTCACTCTCCCAAATTCTCTTTCGCTCACACCAGCCTTCGTAATGACAGTGAGTTATTGCACTTGTCGTGCTGAAAGTGACCTCAGCTGCTCTCCGGTATAATGTACAAGGGGTTTATTTATACAAGCACGTCTCGCATGTCCCATAGAAAAAGTACTTTAGAAATTAAGTATATATACAATGAATTCTGCTCTCCATGACGACCTGGGGGTGTAGCTCAGTGGTAGAGCGTTCGCTTCGCATGTGAAAGGCCCCGGGTTCGAACCCCGGCACCTCCACAAGGTACTTTGTTTTAATTTTTATTTATGCAATTTGAAACGTAGAAGAGCACAACCCAATGCCGCAAAGGCAAATTTGCCGCTGTAAAAGAAATCGCGTACCACTTGCTGGCATGCGAGCTGATGCAATCCCCATTGGCGCAGCGAGCGCTGCTGCTAAATGGTTATACGCGCACGTTCCGGCTATTCGTGACACTTATTTAGTTGTGGGTTCCTCATTCTGTGTCTTCTAGGGTCGCTAGAGCGCTATTTGGCGAGAACTATTTGCGGAGTCGCCTTTTACTATTATCATTATCCGAGTTCCTCGATAAAAAACGCCACGTAACGCTACCAAGGCGCAAGGTACGGTGATAAGGACTTCCGAGGACTTGATTCTGCAATAAATGTACCCATCGCATGTAGTGGTACGTACAGTCGTTAATCTATCGTTTTTATTTAAATATAATTTTCGCACACTTCAGCGCGGAAGGTTTTTTTTTTTGCTTTCTTCTAGCTTTTTCCTCCACCTACCAGAAACCTCTCTGCTTTCCTCCTTCTCCTCTTTTTGCGACGTCAGAGGTTATTTGGGACATGACCTACTACACTCCTGACCTGTTCAGATAGCGGGGTTCCTATGGGAGCGCGTGTCCCCGCTCTCGTTCAATCGCTCGCCGTAGGTGGCGCTACCTATAACCTGTTCGTCTGCTACTGTGCGGCCGGCAGGAGGGCGACGGACTGATACCATGCGTCTGCTTCTGTGACAAACTGCCTATACGTGTGATTGTTTTTTGCTGAAAAGGCTAACGTGTGCTATGTGTTACATTTTAGTAGTTAGGCTATACTGGTTGATTGACTTCTAAAGCTGTATATTTGCGTAGAAATGTCTTGCTGCATGGTTGTTTTTGCCATTCCAGCCTAAAAAACTTCAATTTAGTATTCATAAAGCTTTTGACTAATAATGTACTCATTGGTAATAGAATATCAAACTGATTTTAGGTTGTTTAGGACGCGTCAGGTGAAACGCAGTGCCCCTGTTGAGCACTTACCTTGGACACTCGCCCTCGACAGGTGTTACACTTGTAGTCAATTGATAGAAGAGAATAATGCACATACGCCAACGGACGCATATCAAGGAGAGACACAGGAATTGAAGCTTTAACTCTTACTGTGACCTACACAACAAAAATTGTGCGTCAAATTTCGCTACGGGAGTTTGTCTGCTGGAACGGGGAGCGCTGGCCGATGCGCGTTTCTATGATTTTATATGTCCGTGCGATGAGACGATATGGTAAAGGCAGTGATGTGCCTATCGAGGGCAACACATTGCGACCCCAATAAAGTTTTTATCGTCATCATTATCATCATCTTGTCGAGCATAGTTAATAATAATAATAATAATAATAATAATAATAATAATAATAATAATAATAATAATAATAATAATAATAATAATAATAATAATGTTTTATTTTTCATCAATAGTTTGATGAAGGACAGCGGCAGGTAAAAGCTGCTCTTCGAAAGAGGCAGCTTGACATAGGCCCACAGACGCCTTTAGCACGACAGCACTGGCAAACAGTTAGCAATGTTATCTAAGCAACAATTACAAAAATATCAAGTTCAAATTCTAAAAATAAAAATAGCAACCATGATAACAATGTAGCAACTGCAAAGAAATCTTGAAAACTATACATGTGTATATCGTGCAATTGAGTTCGGGTACAGAGTAAGAAATCTATGCCAGCTTTCACATATTTATCAATTAACGTAGAAACTGTGTAGAACAACCTATCTGTGGAGTAGTTTGTTCTCGAAGTTTTTATTTTCCATGTTTCTTTATGTCATGTTTCGAACAAATTATTTGGCTGCAGTTTCGAGAGGTCGTACAAATAATGTCGACTTTCTTGAAATTGACGCCTGACCACCAATGCTAACTTAAAATCGTAGAGACGATGTAGGGGTGGTATTCCAGCCTGTTGAAACAATTCACTTCTGCGAGCATCATACGACCAGTAAAAAATTATTCTAATATACGTCTTTTGCATCAGGTACAGTTTTTGTAAGCGCGTGTTAGTCGTAGTCCTTCATACCAAGAAACAATAAGCAAGATGCCAACAGAACAGTCATTTATAAAGTAAGAATTTTACCTTGTATAGTAGAACAGTTTTGCCACTGTACACCGTGCCCTCTACGCGAGATAACTGACCCAGCACACTGTAAATGCGATCGTTTCAAAGCATATTGCTCGAAAATGTAACTCCAAGAATTTTTATACAATTTACTAACTCAATAATAGTATCGCCATACTTGAAATGCATGTTTTCATTAACAGACTTATTTTTAGGGCGGAATAGTACCGCCTTTGTTGTACTAGTGGTTATGTTTGATTGATAGCGCCCAAGGGCGACACCCGCAGTTGGGGCGCGTACACATGCTGAAAATGTGCCATTATACTCGTTTGTCAATGAAAAGCAGATCCCTCAAAGTGATATCAAGGTTTCTGCTAAAAGAATTTGGCGAGTGTATGCGTGTGATTCGAGCAATGTTACAGCACTTCAAAATGAAACAAAACACATTTGTCGCTTTACTTATGCGTGCCACAATATGCCAGTTAAAGCTGATGTTTCAAACAAAGTTTCTGCACTTTCGAAGAATATCCTACTTGCTGGCACACAGTGACGGCTTGTGTCTGCAATAAAGAAAAACATATGTACGCGTACAGAGCTGCGTGCATTTGGGTCATAGTTCAATAAAATGTGCTAGCAAGGTTCTGGGCGCGTACATGATACAATGGAGGCATGCAACTAAACTTTTAAAATCTTGCGAGATTTTGGCTTTTCGGCTATTCTCTTTCTCTTTCCTTCTTTGGCTGTTTTGTCCCGCACGTAGTTTGAGAAGAAAGGACGGCTAAATTTTTGCAACACTAGCCGCGCCATGGCTTCTCGGTGCTCGCTAGTAGCGCCTTTATGGCTGAAAAGAGGGTTCAAGGCCACTGCAGGTAGCACAGTTTGCACAAAAAGTGCCATCGGCCTCTTTTTGGAAATGGCCAATGGCGCAAATGCTTCCGCGGCCCTTTCTAGAGTGCTCACAAAGGAAAGAAATGAGATCGTTGGGTATGAAAGCCCTCCCCTGTCTAAATTAAATATCACAGCAGTAGCTGGTCCAGATGAGCTGGAGCCTTGATTTTGCCGATGCAGTCGTCGCAAGTAATGCAATCCTCAGCTGCTTTCACCAGGAAGCCCGCTATAAGGCCAAGCGTGCTGGCCCTTATGCCTGGCTGTGGGGCACCTGTGGGAAGGTAGAAATGAAAAGTGTGCAAGAATTTTATCAGTATATAGATAAGCATGCATGATTAAACCGACACGTGTCCGTATACAAAATATGAGAAATATATATATATATATATATATATATATATATATATATATATATATATATATATATATATATATATATATATATATAATATATATATATATATATGGATGTTAATGCGCTTTCAGATAACAACTGTTGCCCCACCGCGGTGGTCTAGTGGCTAAGGTACTCGGCTGCTGACCCGCAGGTCGCGGGACCGAATCCCGGCTTCGGCGGCTGCACTTTCGATGGAGGTGAAAATGCCGTAGGCCCGCGTTCTCAGATTTGGGCGCACGTTAAAGAACCCCAGGTGGTCGAAATTTCTGGAGCCCTTCACTACGGTGTCTCTCATAATAATATGGTGGTTTTGGAACGTTAAACCCCACATATCATCAAGATAACTGTTCATTCAGCCGACGTTTGCGTCGGGAGAGCCCCGTCTTTTTCAAGGTATAATAATATTTACACATTTTCCGCGTCGATTTATAGCTTGTCACGACAGGAGGGAAGAAGTCCGGAGAATAGTATAAACAACAACATAAAAAAACTGAGGGAGAAACGTTTAAAAATAAAAAAAAATCTAGGAGAAGAAGCAAGAGAAAGACGACGGGATTAGGAAGGGACAGCATCTCAAGAGAGTAAGGCGAACGCAAACGAGCCATGCCATCATCTGTGTGCCAGTTATGACAGTGATTCAAAACCGCCGAAAATTTCTTCCCCGATTGCGGGAAAGGGACGTCGGTTAGTCGAGTTGTGTGGGCGCCTGGTGAAAGCATGTTATATTTTTAAATGTAAGCCATAGTACCTGCTTGTACCATGGACTTATCGTTACATACATACACAGTATAACTGATTGAGAAGCATGTTTTCATCTACATCGTGCACTGACGCAAACGCTGCCTCACGCGGCTTGCATGTAACACAGTAAGCAGCGCAGAGTTTATAATATATGCATAATATCGTATAGTGGGGAATTGTTGGACGGTGTGTAATAATTTTTAAATAATGTAAATCATTCCATTACACGGAATCAACGAGATATGAAAAGCGCACCACGGCAAGTCTGCAGGGCTTCTAGATGTGGCCGCATCGTCTGGGTTATAGTAGCAGATGTCGATGCCGCGCACTCGCCTGACGACCCTTGATTCTGGTTTACTAGCGAGTGCATTTCCAGAGGTTGTCCGGCTTGCTTTACTGCTGTGGAGCACGACGCCTGCCTTGCACTGGGCGATCCAAGAGAGACGTTGTTTGCTCTGTACTGCCGCTTGGTGATGAGTGCATCATTCCCATCACGAGGACTTTCTGCAGTGATGAAAGCGCAGCACGGGCGTCTGTCTGATCGTTGCTTCCTTGAAGCTGTCTGATGGTGGAAAAAAGTGCTTCGACAGGGTCACTGGAGAATTTGGCAGTCAACACGTATAGGAAACCTGAACGGATGAGAAATTGTGTGCACTGTACTGTGGACATTGTGGTCAGTTGGAGAGCTTCGTATGTTTCAAGAGATATGAATGCCCTCTTATGTGGTGCCGCGGCTTTCCATGCTGCGAAAAAGGGCAGAAATTCCTGCTCCAGCCATATCAACCTGAAAATAAAGCAGTTTATTGTAGAAAATATGAAACCTAGCGGGATAAATGGAATGTACCTGTCATCATCTGGGGAACTGAACGGCATCCTGTTTTGGTCCCGGCTTACTACGTGGAAGGTTGTATTTCTTATGTTGTGTATGGTGAACCATTTAAATATCATTTCCATCAGCTCGATGGTTGGCAGGCAGTCTTCAAACCCGAAAATGCCAAATCTGCGGCCGTATTGTAAGAGGTATCGTAAGGCCGATGTCACCTAGAAACCAAGGAGACGCGACATATTAAAAATGATCGGAATTATTTAGAGAGAGGTTTTCTAAGCTTGGACGTTCGTATACAGCAAGTGAGACGAGTTACAGTGGCACTGCAGTCATCAATAACGTGCACTTTTAAGTGAGTTGTGTTAGTGAACATATATTTATAGAAGCTCTAATGATACGTAATTATTGTGTGGTAAGCAATACGCGCAGGTACATTCGTTAAGAAAGGGAAATTGTATGTTCAGATAACCATGCGCTGTTAGCAGCAGCAGTAGCAGCAGCTCATGTGCATGTTTTTATGTGACCATACTGATAATATGTTAGCAGTTATATACGTATTGAATTACATTTTCACCATTTGCTTCCGTTTGGGTTCTACAAACAAATAAACCAGAAACTAACATGAATATTCACGTATCGTTTGCGGTGAATTACTATTAAAAGGCAGTTTTTGTACTGCTTCATTTGAACGAAAAGCTGCAAAATTTTTTCTGCTTCTGCATGAACATTCACTTGACGTAATATGATGTAAAATGAGTTGTGGCGTAATATTAGCGCATAAAAGTTTGCCCGAGCGCGCCAAGAATTTGAGAAGTATAAACGTCACTACTGATAGAAAACTGCGAGCATGATTCTAGCTCAATTAGATGTATTTTTTTGTGTAATACAGGTTGCAGGAAGCATACATATTACAGCTAACGAAAAGGCATTTCCTGCATGACCTGTGTGCGTCACGCATTGTGATGTCTACAAGGAATACAGAGAATCTGGGAGTGTGTGTGACACTAACGCTAATGGGTTTACACCTTTTCTTATACATGCCTGTGGAGAGAACACTTCAACGGCCCTCTTCACGCTTAATTTCTCGAAGTTCGTCGGGTAACGTGCTTCTGCGTAAGGTTCCGAACAAGCTTGAACGACGACTGTTTTTCTGTTATGTCCAGCAACTTCTCAAATACGTGGGGCTGTAGTAATGCCCATTGTTGAACAGAACGCGTTTGGTGGACAACATCTGGTTGCGGAGATTTTTCAGGATGTGGCAGTGGTCAAAAGAAAGGAAGAGCCTCCGATTCAGATCCATTGGATGTCTGCAACAACAACAAAAAAAAAATGAATAAATAATTGGAGAAAGGCGGCGTTTGCGGTGTGAATAATTAGTTGCATATACGGTTTTCTGTTTTTTACCAAGTAATGTAAATGTTAGCCATTCGAAGGACGTGTGCGTTGTTAATTATTACCTTATTATAAAATTTCTTCCACTCATGCCATGATCCTGCAGGTCTGTGTGTGTGTTTTATTGAGATTACCTACACCTTAAATCTTCCGAAACTTTAAGTATACTCACCCATTCATACAGTCGCATGCAGGTGCGCATACATTACGCAAACGCGTAACGTCAATTGATTTGTAAAGACGGGCTATTACAGCGATTGTACTGTTGATAGCAATCTTGTTATGGACACGCTTTCTTATATGGCAGCGCTGATTAAAAAAAAAGAAGGGGGGGGGGGGGGGCTCTGATGCTGATACAGGCTTTTTTTTTTGTGCGACCAAGTCTTTTTTTTTTTTTTTTTCACTCAAACACGGCATGCATGCGCGTGCATACATTGATTGATAGATATGTGGGGTTTAACGTCCCAAAAACCACCATATTATTATGAGAGACAACCGTAGTGAAGGGCTCCAGAAATTTCGACCACCTGGGGTTCTTTAACGTGCACCCAAATCTGAGAACGCGGGCCTACAACATTTCCGCCTCCATCGGAAAAGCAGCAGCCGCAGCTGGGAGTTCGATCCATGCATACATTGAGGGCACACTGCGAATACATATAAAAAAATATTTACACTAGGCATTGCGCACAGCTTAATGCGAGCTGAGAGCAAAAATATAGATACTTAGCAACTTACGGCACAACTGGCATCATACGACCATTCCCTAACATGGTGAACATCTTTTTGTTCGAAGCGTGGTTGTCAGCTACAAGTCGGACCACTTGGAATCCTGCTTCTCGATGGACTTAATTACTTCAAGTGTTAGTTGATGCAGGTGGTCTCCTTTACTGACTGCGTGAAATAATATCCCACGGGTAGCCTGAAAAAGATAAAAATTAGCAGTATTCTGTAGCGTCGGTGTCAGCTGGGCGTAAAATCTCACTCCGTTGGAGAGAGGAGGAGAGCCAATTGCTCATCTCGAGCGCTTGTCAAATAAGTGCACAATGCTAAAGTTGACTTGCCGGGGGAAAGGGGGGGGGGGAGCCCTCCTTAAAAATAGAAGACGACTCCCCCTGCCCCTCCCCAGACTTTCAGCCCTGGTCGCGGAATAGCACATCATTGGTTAATTAAAGACAACGTTTCTTTTTATATCTATAGTGGGGTTAGTCCTTTCAGTCACAGCGAAACGTATAGTGATAGACAAAGTGATGATTCACTTACGTGTAGTGCGTTGATAAGCCTACAAATACAAAGGCGAGAAGGTGTGTGGCCAGCTCGTTCTGAATGCCCACTTCTTTTTCTAGGCCTCCCATTTCGACTAGGCCATGGACTTTGTCTCCTTTTTTTTTCGTACGTCAGTGCTTGCTTTAAAGACATTTCATCCACAATCAAAGAGCCCATTTTTTCCTAACAAAAAAAATGGGGGGGGGGAATTCACTGTTACAGACATGCGTTATATATCGGCGAGACAGTTAATTATATAAATAACCTTCTTTGTTGTTCCGTACATGACCCATAATTTAACAGAATGATTAGGGTTTAGAGCAAACATAGCGCACTGCCGTATACTCTTAAACATACATCTTACGTTCGAGTAATCCTTGCCACAGGTCTGGTCCCTGTTTATTCACTTTAAATCACTTTTCATTCGGCTATACTAGCATGTATTTTGATCAGTCAAACACTGCCGCGTGCGCTGCTTCCTTCGTTATTCGCGTGCATATTGTAAATAATTCTGATCGAAGTAACGTACCCGTTCGGACAAGTGTGTGCTTTCCGTGTGCAGCCTTTGCTTCATTAGCGACGAAACAACTGCTCCAGTAACAGTAGCCAATGTAACGCTTCAGTGTCATGCGACTTGGAAGGGTGAGGCACCCAGACCTCCGCAACATTTCGTACCCGCAGGGTGATTTAGCTTGCCACATTATGGCCTGCCTGATGGTCACCTCTTTCCAACGGTGATTTTTCTCACGCAGGCATTGCAATTGCTCCTTCAAAAAATTCAGCCTTCTTGTCGTTCTCGTCCAGCATTTCCTGATGATGAAAGGGCAGTGAAATGCGTAAATCACGCGCAAGATAACATACTGGAAGAAAGCGGAAGTGCAGGGGAGAATGGAAGCTTGACCCGCTGAAACATCGTAGAGCAGGGAATGCCGGCGCATCCAACAATTCGACATTTACGTACTGGACTTGCCCTTGTCAAGACAAGTTTAGATGTTGTGGGAGAGTGAGCAAACGTTCACACACACGCTACTAAAGGAGGCTGTTGCTGTCCTGACAAAGAATAGTGCACCTGATTGTCGAAACCTTGCATTTGGCATCATTCCTTATTCAACAATTCATAATCGCGAGAAAAGATATGCGTTTACTCTTAAGACAATAATAGATGTTTCATGTCACCACGTGGACATTCAATTGCAGCTATGCTACATTAATGAATTGCGCAACTTCAGACTTGCGTCATGTTCAGTAACCGGCCACCGACTCACACATACGGACTAGCGGAAACTGTTCACTTACACTTTCCAAACCATTCCTTCCTTTTTGAATGCAATGCTGCTCGCTCAAGTTTATAGGCAGGACATCACATGTGCGTCAAGCGTGCTTCCTGTACGAGCATAAACCGATCGGCCCATAGCACCAACACAACACAGCTTGCAAATTACTGTCTTTCCCAGTTGTCAGTCCAATGTTCCTTAATTGTTTGCGACGACAGAAATTGAACTCGTTGTTCGCAGGATAAAGGAATAAACATCGGGTGCGCCAATCACGCAAGGGGGTACACACCGACCTTCGTATCTTAAACACTTGCTCATGTGCGCGCTATACCCACCAACCTTCTTTTATTCCGTTGTCCTTATGTCAGGGCCCTACACCTTCGTATGACCAGAAAGATTGCCAGCATCGGCGTACACTAAATGTCACGTAAATTTATATGAAGAAGAAACCTATAAACAGAGTTCTCTCGAGCAGACATCATGACAGCGGACTTGTCATCCTGTAAGGCTATAATTGTATTTCAGTCTTTCAGAAAACAAGCCTGCTTGTCGAAAACGCCGGCTCGAACAAACTTTGCTAAATACTTACTGATTAAGCGAGTTGGTTCATGATTATTTTCATTGTTTGTGTGTGTGTAAACAGCGATTAAAGAATGGGAACAACCCCTGTTCACAGGTTTTTACTGCAAGCTTCCATCCTCCCCCTTTCTGACGTTTTCTACAAAAAATTATCGGGACACTAAGTAATAGACTGATAAATGAGTACCTGATTAATTCTCTATTGTTCCTGTTCCGATCATACGACTATTAGAACAGAAAAAATTAAGACTAGGTTAATGTTCTGAGTTTGGCGAACAATTTCGACACGTGCACGTCGCTTTATGTTGCGTCGCTCCTTGTGTTACTTGGCCGCATTGGCTGAGAACATTTCTTTGAAAACTTGCTACTTCAGACCTTGCATCTACTAACACAGCAGTTTAGACATTACCTGAGGCCGTCAAAAGTATGACGTCATGCTAGCCGATGCGCGAGAATTAAGGGTAGCATCGCCACCTTTACAATCTCTTATAGTTTCGAGAATTCCTTCGCTCACCGGACGTCCTCTCGTAGTACGGGTGATGTTGATAGAATTGACTACTCCTAAATTGTTATTATGTTCAGAGTCATTTAAAATTAAGTGCGAATATAAAGGATTAATATAACATTAGTCCCACTGACGTAACTGCGTACCTGCAGCGTTAGAGCGCCATTCGCCTCGGCGAGGGCTTTCATCTCGAAAAAATCTTTCTTTAGCTTCTCTAGCTGTGAATGCAAATTACTGTTCATTTCTTTCAGCCTGCTGCACTTCCGCCGCAACGTCTTAGTTGCCCGCGACCAGGGAGCGCATCTTCTTCAAAACCGATCGACGTTTGCGACGTCATGGAGCGCCGCACTGGCCTCTTCTGGTGTTCCCTTGTATAACTGAACTACAGTCCTCATGTTGTCCTGACTTGATGGAAAATGCAACCACTCGGCCTCTTGTGCAGTTTCAATTGGGTTTTCAGAACTATATACTTCCCAGGCTCCGCTGATGCTCGCTCTTTCTTGAGAAGAATCTGCGTTGGACGTTTCCCCTGTTTAAGCCGAAAAAAATAGCGAAGCATGACAGATATATTGTCCCGCTACAAACGCATAAGGGAATACTGCTAACATTATTCTTATCCGTTGTTGTGTTAGACTTCAAGTTTTACTTACAGTATTTTTACTTGTATGGGTGCCAGCGGTTTTCCCCTGCGTTCGTTTTAGCCGCTTTTTCCGCGGCATTGGATCTTGCCCACGTGGATCAGGAGAAGCGGGAAATAAGGAAGGCACGGCTGTGGGCTTCAACATTCCTTTTCGTCACTGTTCTGTAATCTTCAGCGGTAAAATGCAGGCTGCATACCTTCGACCGGTCGCTGGGCCCAGCGATGCTTTCCTGAACCTTCATCAAAGGTAAAGGCGTATACGCATGGCTAGCAAGATTGCAAAATAACAGTCCATAACACCTTTTTTGTAATTAATTTTTCCAAAATGTAACAAGCCAAATGGGGAGGTTAAGAAAAAGCATAGCCACGATTTTATTCTGGGGAAGTACTGTATACCCATTTAGTGCATTTTCATATTTTCTCGCAGCCTTTGTAAATGTCTTTTTAGATGACTACATTCGTCGATTGATTTAGTGATGGTACGTGGTCGAGTCCAGTGGCATACTTGAAGCCCTTTATTCGAAGAGCTCATTGGCTATACAAGGTTTCATAACAAAGCTGAATTTCCTAATGGCTGCTCAGTAACGAAGCGCGACCCAATACGACAGAGCCGAAACCGAGGCGCACTTGAGCGCCTTGGTTGGTTTAGAGCGCAAACCTCTAACCTGTACAATGACTCCGCCGTTGACGACGATGACTTCAGTTTTTGTTCTTTTGCATTCTCCAAAACGAATCTTTGTCATGCATGATGTAATCTCAGATGCAGCACGCAATAAATAGAGTATCTGTCGCTGATTATTCCAGGTTCCTCATTTCGGTT